>OX422222.1:34729887-35177387 GCA_949130495.1 Sambucus nigra
TTGGCGTCGTCTGTGGGAATCGACTGTTGTTATCGTTTTTTACCAAAAATCATTCATCATCAATGGCTGATAATCCTGAATCCAACAATCGAAATGCTGGAAACGCTGGAAATCCTCTAAATCCATCTGCACCATCAGCTGTTCCAGATCTGGCTGGAATAATGACAAATCTGGTCCAAGGTCAGACCGCCATACAAGAAACCATACGGAAACTCATTCAAACTCTTCATGGCGGCGCACCTGCCCATTCAGGACAGCGAAGTGGTCAGAGGCAAACCCATTTACTTTCTTCACGATCCAGGCGTATAGATTCATATCGTAATGAGGAATCTTATGATTTCTCTTATCAACTAGGGCGAACTTCATCAATACGGGCCACAGATACTGAGCAACGTATCACTCTCTTTCTAGAGAGGACTAGTGCCTTGGAAAGATTGAGCAGGGTGTCTCCTTTCAATCGATTAGGCCACGGGAAGAATAAAAGTCCACCTAAGACCATGTCTAGGAGTTTTCGACAACTATCAGATCTAAGAGAAGGATCAGCCCAATCACGACCAGCTGCTCATCAAGATAGATCTCAGGAGGCCACATCAGCTCGATCAATTTCTCAAACAAATAAGCCCGAGGAAGGAAACGACGTGTGGAAGGGCTCCATTTAGCGACTGGAGGATAGATTGGGAGAAATGGCTAAGGCAAAAAATCCTTTACAGCGAACTTTTGTTCAAGGGACACCTTTTGTCCAGGCCATTGTGGATTTTCCCACACCGTCAAAATTCAAAGCACCTGTGGTGACCCCCAAATATGATGGAAAGACAGATCCTGTTCTTAACATAGAGCAATATCAAGCTGCCGCCGACATTTATGTTGTCCCCGATGAGATAAGATATAGAGCCTTCTCGGGAACTCTTACTGGATCTGCCCAAATATGGTACAACAATCTTCCTCGGGGTAAGATTTCAACTTTCTTTAAATTTGCCGAGTTGTTCATTGGCAATTTATGTTTTGGAGCAAAGCCAGTAAAACGAGTAGCACATTTGTTAAGCGTTAGACAAAAATCTGGTGAGATTACTAGAGATTATATAACTCGCTTCAATAACGAGAAGTTGGAAGTCATAGATTATGAAGAGAAGACAGCAATCACCGCCTTGATGAGTGGGTTGTTGCCCAACAAGTTATATTACACTTTGGATAAAGATCCACCTACAACTATGTCAGAGTTGATGGCAAAAGCGGCCAAAATCATGAATGCCGAGGAGGCTATGGCTGCGAAGAAGAATATGGATAAAGAAACCAAGGTGGAAGTCGACAAATCTAAGAAGAAAGAGCATAAGGGCAATGGTGGTGACAAGCACTCCAAAAATAATAAGTCATCATGGGAAGTCCTGAAGAAGTTTGATAATTATACTCCTTTGAAAATGGGTATCAATCATGTCTTGGAAGAAATCAAGAATAACGAGGAGATAAAGTGGCCAAAGAAAATGAAGGCAGACCCTGACAGAAGGAATATAGATAAATATTACGAGCTTCATAAGGATCATGGTCATATGACTAAAAATTGCATATCCCTCCAGAATGAGATCGAAACACTCATTAGACAAGGAAAATGGTTAAAGTATGTTGATCGTAGAAATGAAAGAGGAAATGAAGATCGGGCAAAAGAGAGGTCTAGATCTCCTCGTCGGGCAGAAGAAAATAGGAAAAGAGATCATGAAGATGATATAGAAGATGACCCCGATCTTCCCAAAAGGCCAAGGCAACCAGAACGCGAGGTATTTTCAATACGTTTTGGAACATTTGATTGTAATGTTATTACAGGTGGAGATGCAGGAGGAGGAGATCTTATTGCAGAAAGAAAAGCTTACCTCTGTGAGGCTCAAGCTTGTTCATACATTCAACGGATAAATTTGGCTGAGGAGGATCGCCCGAGAAAGGTAAACAAAGAGAAGCTAGTCATTGGTTTTTCAAAAAAGGACCTCGCAGGTGTCCTATACCCTCACGATGACCCTCTGGTGATCAAAATGAGGATGAAAGAAGTGATGATTTCCAGAGTTCTGGTAAACAATGGTAGCTCGGCAGACATCATGTTCTACTCTTGCTTCGATAGTTTAAACTTGAAATTATCTCAATTGGAGCCTTATCACAGACCTCTCCTGGGTTTTGCTGGCGAGAAAGTTTTTCCACTTGGGACGATCAAGTTGGATATATTCATTGGTACATGGCCAGCTTATCGAACAGAAAGAATACGCTTCTTTGTGATGGATAAGAATGTGCAGTTAGCTTACAACATCATCATGGGAAGAGTTGGTTTAAAGAAGTTTGAAGCAGTTCCATCTACAGTACATCAGTGTTTAAAATTCCCAATAAACTTTGGAGTAGGAGTTGTGAAAGGTGATCAAAAAGTAGCTCGAGAATGCTATTATTCATCTGCCGAGCAAGAGGAGCTTGAGGAATCAAGGAAAAAGACTAATACCTATCAAGTGGATAAAGGTATAGAAATTGAAACACTGGATCCTAGAGATGAATCTCAACTTGTAAAAGGTCAGGTGGTGGAAGCTACAGAAAATGTCATTCTGGACGACGAGCACCCTGAACGAACAACTCAAATAGGTTCGTCATTGGATGCCTCAATAAAACAGGAGTTGATAAGTTTCCTGAGAAGCAGAAAGAAAACTTTTGCATGGAGTCATGAAGATATGCCAGGAATAGATCCAAACTTCTTATGTCATGAGCTCAACGTGAATAAGGAAATCAAGCCTGTAAAGCAGAGAAGAAGAGTATTTAGTCCCGAGAAGAATCAAGCTATACAAGAGGAGGTCGAGAAGCTCCAGAAAGCTCGATTCATTGAAGATGTGAAATATCCAGACTGGTTAGCAAATGTGGTGATGGTAAAGAAGAAAAACAATAAATGGAGAATGTGTGTTGATTTCACTGATCTCAACAAGGCATGCCCAAAGGATCACTTTCCATTGCCTAGAATTGACCAACTAGTGGATGCTACCTCGGCGCACGAGCTGCTCAGCTTCATGGATGCTTACTCTGGCTACAACCAGATCAAAATGAAACCTGAAGACAGGGAAAGTACTTCTTTTATTACCCCTAGGGGAACTTATTGTTATAATGTTATGCCTTTTGGTTTGAAAAATGAAGGTGCGACATACCAGCGACTGATGAACAAGGTCTTTGCCGAACAAATCAGTTGCAACATGGAAGTCTATATGGATGACATGCTGACAAAAAGCAAGAAAGCTGCTGATCATCTAGTTGACTTAGGTCAGACCTTTGATCAACTAGATAAATACCAAATGAAGTTGAACCCGATGAAGTGCATATTTGGAGTACGAGAAGGAATGTTCCTCGGGTACATCGTCAACCAGCGAGGCATTGAAGCAAATCCAGAAAAGATCAAAAAGCTCTTTTAGGGCTCCGATCTCCAACGACGAAGAAAGAAGTATAGAGTCTTACAGGACGAGTTGCAGCGCTCAACAGATTTGTATCCCGAGCAACTGATAGATGCCTCCTATTCTTCAAAACACTCCGAAAAACTTTCGAGTGGAATGATGAATGTGAGAAGGCCTTTCAAGACTTGAAGAAGTATTTAGGAGCACCTCCACTGTTGTCCAGGCCAGTAACGGGAGAAAAATTGTATTTGTACCTGGCGGTATCAGAGAATGCAGTTAGCTCGGCATTGATCAGAATGGAAAATGGAGTGTAAAAGCCAATTTATTATACAAGTAAGGCCTTCCGAGTTGCAGTGATCAGGTATCCAAAGCTGGAAAAATTGGCATTGGCATTAATTGAGGCAAGCAGGAGAATGAGGCCATATTTCCAGGCCCATACTATAGTCGTATATACCGACATGCCACTAAGACAAGCCCTCCATAAGCCAGAAAAATCAGGGAGATTGATGTATTGGGCAATAGAGCTCGGCGAATATGATATATTTTATGAACCCAAGTCATCGCTTAAAGGGCAAGCAATAGCAGATTTCATAGTAGAATTCACCTATCCTGATATCCCCGAGGAGCAAAAGCAGCTCACCGATCAACCTGTGGATGCTACAGGATCAACAAACACTATCTCAGACCAACTTAGTTTGGTAAAAGGGCAAGTGGATGTTACAGGAACAGCAAACGCTGGCTCAGACCAACTTAAGTTGGTAAAAGGGCAAGTGGATGTGACAGGATCATCAAATTCGAGCTCAGACCAACTGAGGTTGGTAAAAGGGCAAGAAAAGATGGTCAACAAAGAAAAAGAAAACTCAGGGGATGGTGAAAAGAAGCAACAAATATTTCATCGAGGAACTCTATCAGATCAGAAATTAGAAGACGAGTTTCCTATATGGAAGTTGTATGTAGATGGCTCATCTTGTACTACAGGCTGTGGAGTAGGTATCATTTTGAGCAGCCCAGACGAAGTCGATGTGGAATATGCATTGAGATTTCAATTCAAAGCTTCTAATAATGAGGTTGAATATGAGGCCATGATAGCAGGTCTTAATTTGGAAAAAACTATGGAAGCGCAACAAATGATGGTCTTCAGTGATTCTCAATTAATTGTGAATCAGATGTTGGGAACATATGTAGCTAAAGGAGAATTAATGGTCAAGTATCACGCAAAGGTAATGGAGTTGGTGGCGGAATTTGTTGCCATTCAATTGATCAGAATACCGAGAATAGAGAATGCACGAGCAGACGCATTGGCCCAACTAGCATCAGCTACTCGTACCGAGCTGCGAAGAACAATACCAATCGAAGTGTTAGAAAGTCAGAGTATAGATGAAGACCTGACGATGAATTTTATCACCCTTGATTTAGGACCGGATGGATCCCATCAGGGCATATATTGAGGAGGGAGAATTACCAGTGGAAAAGCTTGCTGCCAAGAAATTGAAGTTTAAAGCTGCTCGATATATTATAACCAATGGTGTTTTATACAGACGAGGAATCATGGCAGGATTGCAAAGATGTGTACATCCCTCCGAGGTGAAAGAATTGATTGAAGAAATCCATGAAGGGTCCTGTGGAGCTCATGTAGCCTAACGTCGTACTCTTTTACAAAGGGTAATGACACAGGGATACTATTGGCCAATGATGAGGGCTGATTGTATAGCCTATGCCAAGAAATGTGACAAGTGCTAGCATTTTTCCTCCATCCGACGAACTCCACAAGCATTATTAACGCCTATAACTTCCCCTTAGCCATTTTCCATGTGGGGGATAGATTTGGTGGGACCATTGCCAATGACCAGGGGATGGTTTAAATACCTCATCGTAGCAGTGGATTATTTTACTAAGTGGGTAGAAGCTGAGCCTCTGGTTGACATGACTTACGAGAAGGTATATCAATTTGTCTGGAAAAACATCATTTGAAGGTATGTTCTTCCTCATGCATTCATCACCGACCATGGAACGCAATTTGATAATGAAGAATTTGCTGATTACTGTCATCAATCCAACATTTTGAAGCTCCATTCAGCACCAGGTCATCCCCAAAGTAATGGACAGACTGAAGTGACGAACAGGACATTGTTAAATGGATTGAAGAAAAGGCTGAGTGAGGCTAAAGCAAATTGGATTAATGAGCTACAGTCAGTACTGTGGGCTTATCGTACTACTCCCCGAGCAGCAACTGGAGAATCACCATATATGCTGGCGTTTGGAAGTGAGGCTGTAATACCTGCCGAATTGGGTCTCCCAACACATAGAGTGCTGAATTTCAATTCCCCAATCAATAACTTAATAAGAAGATTGGATTTGGACATGCTCGAGGAGGTTAGAGAAGAGGCAGCCATTAGGAATGCTGCTTACCAACAACGAACAGCTCTGTTCTACAATAAGAGGGTGAAGAAATGCGACCTAAAAGAAGGAGATTACGTGCTAAAGAAGGTCATTCAGAAGCACAATAAGTTGGAGGCAAACTGGCATGGACCATACCGAGTTACAGAAGTTGTTCGACCAGGAACTTATCGAATAACAACTTTAGAAGGAGAAGAGTTTAAGAATGCATGGAATGCTGAACACCTACGCAAGTACTATCAGTGATGTAAAATGTAAAGCAGTTCCATAAATATGAATAAAATGATGATATTTTGCCATCCTTTCTCCTTTTATTGAAAGTTTTTCGGGGAATACTAGTGCTACACACTACGCTGCTCGACAGTAAAAACAACACTCCTAAAAATACCAACCTCGGTTGGTTAGGAAACCATGACACTAGCTCAGACCAATTTAGTTTGGTAAAAGGGCAAGTGGACAGAACAGCCAAGTTCGAACTCAGACCAACCTAGATTGGTAAAAGGGCAAGAACAGCCAAGTTCGAACTCAGACCAACTTAGGTTGGTAAAAGGGCAAGAACGACATTCCTAAAAATGCCAGCTCCGGTAGGTTAGGAAACCATACTCCTTTGGTTAGGAGGCAAAAATATACCTAAAAATGCCAACTTGTTTTGGTTAGGGAAAGACATTCCTAAAAATGCCAGATGCGGTTGGTTAGGAAACCATACTCCTTTGGTTAAGAGGCAAACACTAGCTCAGACCAATTTAGTTTGGTAAAAGGGAAAGTGGACATGACAGAATCATCAAATTCGAGCTCAGACCAACTTAGGTTGGTAAAAGGGCAAGAAAGGATGTCGACGAAGAACAAGAAAAATGCCAACTCCGGAAGAAGAAGAAAAATATATTTTCCAAAAACTTCCAAAGTTGGTCAGGAAAGAAAAATCACCAAGTTATATTGGTGGAAAAGTAAAAGATGCCAACCCTTGTTGGTCGGGAATATTTTATAAATATTACCAAGTTAAAATTTTGTTACTTGTGACTTTTAATTAGTCGAGAAACAAAACATCATTATTTTTGGGTCAACCAAATGATTATTACAAATGTAAGCTAGTCGACAACAAGTTTTAACCAACTACAGTTGGCCGACAAATTACATAATGTTATTATCCTTTTCAACAGATATACAGTCAGGTTAATCGACAATCAATTGGTCGACAAAACACAAAATGTTACTATCTTTTTAACAGATATTCATATACATATATAAAGTATTTTACAGCTACAAGACAATGAGAATCAGCATTTGCAAACAAAATTATATGTATTTCATTAAATTCAAAAATGAAGTACAAAAATAAATACACTAGTTATGAAATGTATAAACAATTATTACATTAAGAACCCTATTCTATTGGTCTTTTTCCTTGTGCTTTTGAAACAGGCTCCTCACCAGCAGGAGGATCTTCCAAGCAAAGGGGAGAGTTAATGAAGTTAGGGTCTCGAAGCATTCTGACGTTCATTATAGAAGGTGTATCTAATAAATGCTCAGGACGAGATAATTTTGCCTGTGAATGAAGGTTATAGTCACCAAGGTACTTTGAGATCAAGCAACGAGGAATGGCCCGAGCAGGGATCCAACTCATGCCAAGTTTGAAGGGCAAAACTGGTAAATCGAGCAGCCCAGGGGCATGGTAATCCCATAAATAATGACCTTGCTCTAGTTTCAGTACACCCAAGGCATTCAACCATCCATGTTTGTAGCCTTCATTGTTCGCATTTTCAATACGAGTATCCAAGTGACAGAGGGCTTCGTTGTAGCCTGCCATCCAGAACTCACGAGGTTGTTTATGGAATTGGAAAGTTAGTCTCTCTAACTGCTCATGAAGGTTTTTTACGAAAATATCTTTATTCTCCAAAGTAGATTTCTGAGCAGCAAATTCCCCCTCAAGACTTTGGACTTTCTTGGACAGTTCAGACAAGGCTTGGTTTTTTGCAATCAATTGGAATGCCTGGTTTTCAAAAGCTGCTTGAGTACGAGCTTCTTCAATGGTAGGACGAAGAACTCTTGGTCATCCCTGAGAACATCTTCCTCATCCCCGAATAGCAGTTGAGGGGCCAGCTCTTCTCAAAGTTTCTAATTCTTCTCGTAACTTGGCATTCTCAACTTCTAAAAAGGAGAATCCTTCGTCGGTGATAGGTACCAAGGCAGTTGAAGATGATGCAGCAAACTTCAACTGAGCTAATTATTTTTGTAGATTGTTATTCTCCTGCTCCAGTAGCTCAACGATTTGCCTGTGCTCTTCAACCTCTGTCTTCAACGTTCTATCTCTCACTTCATAGCCATCAAGCATCTTGTCATAGCCTTTTTCAGAACTGAGATTTTGATTTTCTTCTCATACCCTTCGTGCAAAAGAGCTGAAGACTCTTTATACTGCTGTTGAAGTTCGTCGAGAGTACCTTGCAAGTCTTCGATCATTTCATAATAAGCCACATTATTGGCTACAGCACGATCAAGAAGACATTTCAAGTACTGATAGGCCTCAACTGCTTGGTCTGAAACATCTCGACCAAGGATGTCTACAACCTGGGACTTGTCCAAGTCAGTGTGACCAGCTTTAAAATATTCATTACATTGTCTGAGCAGAGCTATGTCATGAGCAGATAGCAATTCCATTCTAGCCATAAACTAGTAAAGAAGAGAAGGCAAGAGTTAATAAGAAAGCAAACAGAACATCAACAATATAGAGGAATAGAAAAAGGTGATTTTTATTACATCATAGAAAGGAGTACAACATTCAAAATACAGATGACAAAAGAAAATAAAACAACTACCGAACAACTTCACACATTTTCCTTGTCTCCCAAGACTTTCTCGGGAGGCTGGGATGAGGAGCTCGATTGCTCGGTGGGAACAATAATTTGGACTGCAGGAGCAGGAAGTTGTTCAGATGGAGAAGGTAGAGATAAAATCTCCTCGTTGGCAGGCTGAATAGGTTGTGGGGCAAGGATTTGATCACCCACTACCATTGAAGACTCCTCGGAGGCAGCTTCGTCCTCTTCTTCATCTTCAATATTTGGGGGAGGACCAGGAAGGTTTTGTTGAAAAAATTCAGAGCCCTCATCAACCTTCAACTCCTACAAGGCAGCGACCCAACCATCTCGGAAGTACTTAAGACTCCCATACTGCACCTGGGACATCATTGCTGCCACCCCCTTGTTCTATCCTTTGTCCCAGTCGGTGCTGAAGGACTTCTTCACTGCCATTTTTCTTTTCATTTTCTTCGAGGAGAGCTTCTCGGATAGAAGATCCTCGGTGGCCTTCAACTTAACTTCCACTTCCTCCTTCTGGCGATTTACTTCTCGCAGAAGGGTCAGTTCTTCCTCTGCCGTTTTCATCTTGTTTTCAAGCTCCCCAAAGTTCTTGAGCTTCTCGTCATACTTTTTGTTCTCCCCCTCCAAATCCTTCACCTTATTCTCCAACCCTTTGGAGATCTCAGCAAATTGCACCTTCTCTGCCTCAAGTGAAGCCAATTTCTTCTCCCAGTCAGCTTTATCCTCGTCATACTTTTGACGAGAATCCTTCAAAGATTGGGTCAAACCTAGTAAAGCATCTTCTACTCCAAATGAGGAGCTGGAAGCCTTAATCACTTCATCCTTCTTCACAATGGTGTTAAAGCAGCTCCCCAACTGAAAAAAGGAAATAACAACAAGTCAGTACAGAGATACATGTATGGATGGAAAGAAAAAAAAAATCATAATAATAGAAACTTACTGAATCAGTATGTCGAGTAGCTAGATATGTAATCATATCCCGAGGAAGATTCTCTTCAATTCCTTGGACCTCAGGAATGATCTAAGTCTTTACCGAGCTCATCGCCGAGCTCGAGGGAATAATGGTTGGAACATTAGCACCACTAACTGGGAGTTGGGGGATGGTTTCAGCCAAATTGACCGAGGAGGATTTCTTCAGTCTCCTCGGTGGCACTACAACAGCTTCGACCAAAGAAGAACTCTTGGTCGGAGATATGGTGATTACTTCCTTAGGAGCATCACTTTTTCTTGAAGCCACTGGGGGCTTCTCGGCAGCCTTCTGAGGTACACTAGAAGGAGCAACATCTACTTTCTTTGTCCCCTTTGGGACATCAAACTTGTTTCTCTTTCCTTATCCAACAGAGGCAGCTTCCTCGAAGATAGCAGGAACTCTTCTTTTACCCATCTTCTTACTCAAAGGAATGTGAGATTCTGGAGAAGAGTCCTCAGGAATTGGCACTGATTCACTAGTGCTGACCACAGGGCGAGCAGTGAAAGAGGATGTGTAGCTCTTATATTGCAACAAGTATGAAGCAAACCTAATGTGTTCGTCTGCAACTTTCTGATGCAAACCCCAGATAAGTTTCAAATGCTTGATATTAACTTCTGATTCTTTTGGAGTCTTTCTCTTGCTGTCAACTGCAAACAAATACATATTAAAATATCAATCACACATTTTATCAAACATAATGAAAGCACAATTTCATAAATAAAATAAGATAAAAATAGCCTATCCCATTGCCATAGGGAGGGCATCTGGGACCTTGGTATACTTAGTCTCCAACCAGATGGGCATGTTGCCAGTTTTTAATAACTACCCCATGTTCAAAATAATCCCTATTGGCATCAGGGAGGTTGACTACTAAAGCTCTATTTAAAAATCTAGTTTTCAAATAAAAAACATTATCTAGAACAGCCCATCTATAACAATACATAATCTCAGGAATTCCTATGCGAGTTCCATGAGTTTGATTTAACCTAAACACCCCATTAACTATTCTCCATGTGTTGGGGGCTATTTTTGCAAGAACAATATCGAAATATTGACAGAATTCTAAGCACAAGGGGTTTGGTGGAAAAGAAAATCCACACTCAGCACTAAAGAGGCTGGGAAACCAATGTCCCTCAGCCAAGTGAAAATAATCTGAAGGCTCAGAAAGATCCTCCAGAGTTACCCAAGAAGGAATAGAAAAATCAGAACGGAATTTCTCAAGAGATTCAATAACATAAACCATGGTGAATAAAATAAATGAAGAAGAAGGAAGAAGATCTTACAGAAAAAAGGGAGATCTGTTGACAACGAACAAAGGAAAGGATGAACGCACAAGAGAGAGAGAGACTATGGAAAACTCGAAAGAAGAAATTGGAAAAGGTAGAAGACGATTGGATTGTCTATGAAGCTTAAATACTTTGCCTTGGGAAACGGTGAAAGAAATGATTACAAAAAGAAACTATTACGCTACCGACGGCTAAAAGGACAAAAAGTGCGCGAAGATCGAAGCGTTTATAAAAATTCAAAAAGGTGGATTCTTCGAATTTGGAAGGAAAATTAAATACGGAGAAAATGCTCCTAAAAACCAGGAAAGTCATTTAATATTGCCATATACTGAGAAAGAATGTTCCATACTCCTCAAATTTCGAAATATGAAACATTGGGGGCTTCTGTTGATACCAAAATTAATATGCTGACGTGGATGAATCACAAGAAGACACGTGTTAGTATGCGTGGCACATTTCTATAATCACATTGGCAACGAGGAACTTTACTTCTCCGACCAAGTCAGATATTTCGAGTAACAGGTGTACACCGAGGAACTTTATTTCTCCGAGGAACTCCACTACTCCGAGAAACTTCTGAACGTCGGTTAACTAAGGCGGTCCGAGCTGCATCTTGACTAGAGTATTAATTGCCAGATAATTAACAGTTCAACTATTCATTGAATGCTCATCATATAGACGAATACGCTTAAGGGGCATTAATTGTTTACCCTTTCACACGTACAGCCTAAGGGCTATAAATACATTGTATCATCCTCATTCAAGGGGACCGGAATTTCTTGATAGAATCATATATCGAGAATTCCAAAACATTTGGCAATAACAAAAACAGTGGACGTAGGCCATTCTTATAAGGCTGAACCACTTTAAAATTCTTTGTCTCATTTATATTTATCTGTGATTAAATAAATTAGAAGCAATCTAATTTTTTACATCAACACCAGGGTAATGAACTTCACCATTAAATCTCCGTTTATGCTCTGATCAAATAAAACTTCAATTGGGATGGTTCTTCGTAGCTCGGTGCACGTTGCTGAGGCTAACTAAGCTAGTGCGTCAGCTCTAGCATTCTCCAATCTTGGTATTCTGATCAACCGAATTGCTGTAAAAGTTGATACAACCTCCATTGCTTTAGCATGATACCTGATCATCAATTCTCCCTTTGCTATATATGACCCTAGAATTTGATTTACGATCAACTGTGAATCACTGAACACAACAACCTGCTCTGCATTCATGGTTTTGGCTAAACTAAGGCCCACGATCACTGCTTCATATTCAACTTCATTATTAGAAACCTTAAACTGAAAATGCAAAGCATATTCTATATCTGATCCATCTGGAGTGTTAAGGATTACTCCAGCTCCACTTCCATTATCACACGAAGATCCATTTACATACAAGTTCCATATATGTATATCCTGATCAAACTCTTAGTCTGATAAGATTCCTTGATAGAATATTTGGTATTTACTTCTATCATCTTCCACCACTTAACCATTTTCCAACGCCTCCTGTTGCTCGATAGCCGTTTCCCTTGGTAATTCTGGCAACGGAAGTTGATCGGGCTTTATCTTCAAAGATCCCCTAACATCCAGGGGATGCTCTATATTAGACCCTTGTTGGTCGGAGAACTCAGGGTAAGTAAACTCTGCAATGAAATCTGCTATCGCTTGCCCTTTAAGTGAAATTCTTGGTTCATAAATAATATCGTATTCTCCCAACTCTACTACCCAATACATCAAACGACCAGATTTCTCTGGCTTATGTAAAGCTTGTCTCAGCGGCATGTCAGTATATACCACTATAGCATGGGCTTGGAAGTATGGTCTCATTTTCCTGCTTACTTCAATTAGTGCTAACGCTAACTTCTCTAACCTTGGATATCTCATTTCTGCTCCTCGAAAAGCCTTCCTGGTGTAGTACACTAGCTTTTGTACTCCGTTTTCTAATCTGATTAACTCTAAACTGATCGCGTTCTCTGTGATAGCCAAATACAAATACAATCTTTCTCCTATCACTGGCCTCGACAGTAATGGAGGTTTTCCCAAATATTTCTTTAATTCTTGAAACGCCTTCTCACATTCTTCGTTCCACTCAAAAGTTTTTCGGAGTGTTTTGAAGAATGGAAGACATCTGTTTGTAGCTCGCGAAACAAACCTGTTGAGAGCTGCAACACGCCCTGTGAGGCTTTGCACATCCTTCTTCGTAGTGGGAGACTTTAGTTCTAGAAGAGCTTTGATCTTTTCAGGATTTGCTTCAACACCTCGCTGATTGACAATGTACCCGAGGAACATGCCTTCTCGTACTCCAAATACACATTTGGTCGGGTTTAGCTTCATCTGGTATTTCTCCAACTGGTCAAAAGTTTGAGAAAGGTCGGCTATATGGTCTGTAGCTTTCTTTCTCTTCGTCAGCATATCGTCAACATAAACCTCCATATATTATCCGATCTGCTTTGCAAACACTTTGTTCATCAATCGCTGGTATGTTGTACCTGCATTTTTAAGTCCAAATGGCATAATATTATAGCAATAAGTTACCCGTGGGGTAATGAAAGAGGTACTCTCCCTGTCCTCAGGTTTTATCTTAATCTGATTGTAGCCAGAATAAGCGTCCATAAAACTTAATAATTCATGCCCCGAGGTAGCATCCACCAATTGGTCAATTCGGGGCAAAGGAAAATAGTCTTTCGGGCAGGCTTTATTAAAATCAGTGAAGTCCACACACATCCTCCACTTATTGTTCTTCTTCTTCACTATCACAACATTTGCTAGCCAATCAGGATACTTAACATCTTTAATAAAGGATGCCTTTTGCAGCTTCTCTACCTCCTCATGATTGGCTTGGTTCTTTTCTGGGCTGAACACTCTTCTTCGTTGCTTCACTGGGTTGACCTCCTTATTAACATTTAGCTCATGACATAGGAAAGTTGGATCTATCCCCGGCATATCTTCATGACTCCATGCAAAATTTTGCTTCCTGCTTCTCAAAAATGCTATCAGTTCTAACTTTATTGAAAGATCTAATGTAGCACCAATTTGAGTTGTTCGTTCAGTATATTCGTCATCTAGAATAATGTTTTCCGTAGCTTCCATAACTTAACCCTTCACAAGCTGAGATTCATCTCTAGGGTCCAAAGTTTCTATCTCTGAATCTTCGGATTCATCCACTTGATACGTGGTGGTCTTCTTCCTAACTTCCTCCAGTTCTTCTTATTCGGCAGACGAATAATAGCACTCTCGAGCTACTTTCTGATCGCCTTTCACAACTCCCACTCCAAAATTGGTTGGGAATTTCAGACATTGGTGCACTATAGATAGTACTGCTTCAAATTTTTTAAGACCTACTCATCCCAAAATGATGTTGTAGGCTGAATGGACGTTCTTGTCTATTATGAAGAAATGTACTTTCTCTGTTCTACAAGCTGGCCACGTCCCTATGAGCATATCTAACTTGATCGTCCCAAGTGGAAAAACTTTTTCGCCAGTAAAACCGAGAAGGTGCCTGTGATATGGCTCCAACCGGGATAATTTCAAGTTCAAGATATCAAAACATAGGTAGAATATGATATCTGCAGAGCTACCATTATCCACCAATACTCTTGATATTACCACATCCTTCATTCTCATTTTAACTACTAAGGGGTCGTTGTGAGGATAAAGTACTCCTGCCAGATCATTTTTGGAGAAACCAATCACCAGTTTATCCTTGTTGACCTTCCTCGGGCGATCATCTTGAGCTAGATTTATGCATTGTATATAGGAGCAAGCTTGGGCCTCATTAAGATAAGCTGTCCTTTCAGCGGTATGATCTCCACCTCCTGCATCTCCACCTGTAATTACATTAAATTCAAATGATCCAAAATGGATTGAGAATACCTCACGTTCGGGATGTCTTGGCTTTTTAGGGAGGTCGGGATCATCTTCATGATCCCTCTTCTTGTCATCTCTTGCTCAGCAGGGTGATTTATATCTTGGCCTTCTTCTATCGTTGGTCTTCCCATCATTTTAGCGATCAACATACTTAGTCAATCTTCCTCGTCTAATGAGTGCTTCGATTTCATTAATGCTTGGTCGTATGGCCATGGTCTTTATGGAATTCACAATATTTTGATTTATACCTTTTGTTGAGGTCTGCCTTCATCTTCTCTGGCCAAGCTAACTCCTCAATGCTCTTGATCTCCTCCAGAACATGATTTATGTCTACCTTCAAGGGAGTATAATTCCCATATCTTCTCATCTGTTCGAATGTCAGCTTGCCCTTTGACTGTTTATTGCCACCACCATTCTTCTGCTCTTTCTTTTTAGTTTGTTATTCTCGCCTTTGGTCTCCTTGGTACCAGCATTCTTCTTCGCAGCTATTGCCTCCTCGGCATTCATAATTTTTGCTACTTTTGTCATCAATTCGGACATGGACTTTGGGGGGTCTTTAGCCAAAGTATAATATAACTTATTAGGTAACAGACCACTCATCAGAGCAGTGATTGCTATTTTTTCCTCGTAATCTATTACCTCAAGCTTCTCGTTATTAAAACGAGTAATGTAATCCCTAGTAGTTTCACATGTATTCTACCTCACACTTAATAGATGTGCCACTCTCTTGACAGGTTTTTCTCCAAAGAAGAAATTACCTATGAAGAGTTCTGCTAGCTGATGGAAGGTGGCGATTTGCTCATGGGGAAGGTTATTGTACCATATCTGGGTTGCCCCAGTGATAGTTCCAGAGAATGCTCTGCACCGCATCTCATCAGGGATAACATAAATGTTTGCAGTAGCTTGATATTGCTCTATGTGGAGAACGGGATCAGTTTTCCCATCATACTTAGGCGTCACTACTGGAGCTTTGAATTTTTATGGCGTAGGAAAGTCTACAATTGGTTTCACAAAAGGTGATCCTCGAACAAAAGTTCTTTGGAGAGGATTCTTGGCCTTAGTCATTTCTCCCAACCTATCTTCCAGTCTTTAAATAAAACCTTTACATGCATCATTCCCAGCCTGAGAATGATTGGTGCATGCAACTGATCGTGATGAATTACCTTCCTGAGATCTCTCTCTCCGAGTTGCTGGGTGTGATTGGGCAGAACCTTCCATTAGATCGGCTGGTTATTGAGTATCTCTCGACATAATCCTAGGAGGATTTTTATTCCTCCTAGGGCCCAAATGATCAAAAGGAGAGACTCTACTCAATCTTTCCAAAGCGCTAGACCGCTCTGGAATTAAAGAAACATCTCGTTGAGAGTCTATAGCATGTACTGAAGAAGTCCGGGCAGGTTAATACGAAGGATCATCAGAATCCCTGGTACGATGAGAGCCAGCACGTCTGGATTGGGAAACTTCCGGGAACAGGGTACGTATGGTTGGTGAGGATGGCAAATGGGTATTTTTCTAAACGCTTCGTGGTCCAGATTAGGCACGTGACCCATCTCGAACAGTTTGTATACGTTGACGCATGGTATCTTGCATGGCCGTTTGCCCTTGGGCTAAATTGGCCACCAAGCTAGTCAAATCTTGCATAGTTAAGGGAGGAGAAGGGTTTGGAGGGACTCCGGATGCATTTTCGCTACTGGATTCTAGGATCTCAACTATAGGTGATGAATTATTGATGGAACACGATAAATATAGTCGGTTCCCACAGACGGCACCAATCTACTGATGTAAAAAACTAGATGCAATCTAATTAATTAATCACAGATAAATAAGAAAAAAGAAAAATAAGACAAGAGGTTTTTAAAGTGGTTCTGCCTTAAGAAAATGTCCTACGTCCACTGTTGTTGTATTTCTAAGTGTTTGTTTCAATCTTTGTTTCAGAGTATAAGAGATCGATCCTTTCCCATGATGGAGTTACAATGTATTTATAACCTTGAGGCTGTACATATCCGTAGACAAAGTGTTGTCATCTAATAGGTGTATACGGCTGTACAATAGAAATATGCATTAATCCTCCTTAAATGCGTTGTTATCGTCATTAATGCACATTAAATGCGTAGTTATCCTTTAGTCTGGCTGGCAAGAGTTGCTCGACACGCTTGAGTTGCTCGGTACAGTTGAGTTTCTTGTTACACTTTGAGTTGCTCGTTATACTTGAGTAGCTCGTCTTGCTATGCTGCTCGGTAAGCTAAGTTGTTCGTGATATTGAAGTAGCTCGATGTCTGCCACTTAAAATGCTATGTGTCTTCATATAATTGGTCCACGTCAGCTAACTAAATTTTGTATCAACACCATCATAAACTAAATAATAAATCCAATCGATATGACAAAAATCTCAACCAACATAATGCAAAGAAATCTCGAGCTTACGCCTTTACAGATGTTCCAAATAAAATAACTAACTTTGGCATAAAATCACCTATGCTAGAATCGATGAACTTAAAGAATGATGAGCAATAGAGACTACAAGACTGTCACGGCACAATCTAGCTATCGCTGTCTAGGAGCACTTGGGAGGGGGTGGGGACATTTAAATTTGGGTTAGAGCTCGAGGTGTGCAAGAATTAACTTAATCTATTTAATATGCAATAATACAGTTGATGCAAAATAAATATTCCCCCTTCGTCACTCGCATGCATTTAACACCTCACCCCTCATCGAGGTGTGATGTTACCCGCATCCCAATATGTCCCAAATAATTACTATGACAACGTGCCAAATTAATAATAATGAATTTGTCGATAATTAACAGTTTAAGTGCATTGATTATAATTAACTGCCCCATAATATCATAGTCTTATAAGTCTCACGTCTAGGCATAAACATCTATTATGCATCACAAAGTATGGTCTTGTCATTTATGTCCACATTCCTAGACAATTAAACTTATCTCATTACAGTCGGGGTAATTATTTATATATGTCATTTCATATATTTGACAAACAAAGGCATCTACCATTGGTGTCTAGTTCGTACTCTATCGGTAAGTCCGGAAAAATCTCTCATCCTAAGCGGGCATCACAAAACACACATAAGTTTGTAGCGGTCCCTACGCATGATACTTGTTCATGGCCCATACCCAGTGGTGACATAGGTTGGGTCAGCATCAACACATACATCTCGTAGATGGCGCCTCCACGTAGTACCTATATTACCTACACAATCGTCAAGCCCACATGTGTCGACATGTAGTACCCGATCTGAACGCATGAATCCCCAAGCCGATAGGATAGTCCACGCACATTGGTATCTCCACACAAATACATATAAGTACATATTATTATCCCATATAATATGTATATTTAACTACTCGATAATTACCATAGGAACGTCTCACGTAAAGTTCATAATCTTCCATTTATTAATAATTTACCATCTAGTGAATTATTAATTCAATTCCATAGAATAATTCTTAGCCATTTAATTAAATGTAATTTTCCTAATTAAATGTGGGCATAATCGTATTTTTAATGAATTCCCCATTGACCCGTACACGGTCCAACCAATTCGTGCAGTCTCCTAAATATACCCTTAACCAAACCCCAGGCCAAATCACAAAAGAAACGAACTGCCAAACATATCTTCACACCCCTTAGACGAGGCCCTGGGTCGTTCGCGCGACATCATATGTCGCTCGAACGAGTTCCACGTCGTTCGAACGACCCCTCATTCTCCATCACATTGCTTCATAATTTTTGTTCTTCCCAGATTCAAAACTTAAACCTACAAATAATATACACAGACCCAAAAATAATATTTGTTAACTCCCAACGATTGAAACATTCTCCAAATTCTAATCCTATTTAATTCATAATATGGGGCATCTATCATGGAATTCACATCATAATTTCAGTCCAGATATCAACAGTAATATCCTCTACATCAAATAGTTAAGATGTCCCCAATTAACTATCAAGATCCCTAAGGGATCTACCCTCAATTTCAAGATTTCGATACCTAAATTTTTTAGACTAATTCTATATTAAATTCAGTGCTACACATGCATAGAATATTTATTCATGATCAAATTATTCATATAAAACTTAAATCCTATAAATTTAAGGGACATTATAATGCATCAAGAAAATACATTGAAAACTAAATTAAGCAAGGGAATTCTTACCTTAGTAATTTCATTGAAGAAACCCCTTGAATTCCCTTTGATTCCTTGTCCTTGTCCTTTTACTTTCTTTTTGTTTTTCCTCTCTTGATAGAAGTCACGTTAGGTCTTTCTGAATAATAGTGGGGGAGTGGTTTATCCCCACTTAACTATTAATAAATCCTAAATCCCGAGTTGGGCTTAAAATTCAATTTTTGGACCCCCAAATGGACTCGAATCCATATCCAAACTAGCCCAAAAGTACGCCAACCTATATGTAATACCCCGTACTTTTATTGATTTTTATTTAAGGGATTAATTAAATTAAATGAGAGTTAATTAGAAATTAATCCGGAAATTAAGTACTAGCGAGACGTGAGTTGGTATTTGAGTATGTTGATAAAATTTAATATTACTGAGTATATTAAGTAATATGTATTGAAAGTATTAAAATTGTCGAGAGTTATATATGCGGCAATTTGGGAAATTTAGGAATGAATTTATGAGATTAAAAAGTAAATTATTTTTCTATCGACCAAATAGTCATTTTGAGCGCGCCAACGGGTCCGGAAGGGTCAAGATAGTCAGAAAAAACTAGCCGGGGGTTTAGTTTGGGTCCCGGAGCATTTTTAGACCAAACCGACAACCCAAAAGGGTAGTTTGGTAATTTTAAAAATATGGGAATTAAAACCCACGAGTTTTAGAGATTAAATATATATTTTTAATGAGGCCACTAAGTCCATCATCAGCACAAACCAACTTAGTGGTCTACGGGAGAGTAAGGGAAGTTAAAAGAGAGAAGTTATAAGTCCAAAAGCAAAACCTCCACCCACCATTATCATTGTGAGAAAAATTATGTAGAGAGAGAGGAGAAATCTACAGAGAGATAGAGAATAAACCAACCTTCATTCACCAACATCATCAGAAGAACATCTAAGGCAAGTGGTTTAATTACATAAATTCAAATGAATGCTTCCTCCATGCTTAGAATTGAATATATGTCTTGTGTTGAAAGTTTGATGAAAACCCATGTAATTGGAGATCGAACTCATAATCTTATGTAGGAATTGCATGTAGAATAGTATTGGATGGATTTAAGATTCCAAAATATATCTTTTGATGATTTAAAAATGGATTTATAAGGAGTAATTGTGGACATTAAATTATGGGTTTATGTTTATAGGGTTTGGGGAAAGATTTGGGGATTTATGATAATTGCATGATGATTTAGGAGGAATTGACCCCTAATATATGTTAAAGAGTGACCTAGGAGGACTTAGTGTAGTTTATATACATTAAAACTTAATTGGGATGATCTTAGGATGGAATTAGATAAGAGAAATTGAAGAAAAATGAAGTTTGGAAAAATTCTGTGCATTCTCTGCCATCTCATTAGAAGACCAACCCAGGTCGTTTGAACGACCTCGTTCGAACGAGCTTCTAACGAGATTCCAGTGCCCTTTCTAACGAGTTCAAAGTTTGTCCGAAGCCTTTCGTTCGAACGACCTCGTTCGAACGAGATTCCAGTGACTTCTAATGAGTTCACAGAATGGTATTTTTAAGCCATTTTTGGTTTCGAGATTTCCGTAGGCTTATTTCATTCAGTATTATTCTTCCCTTATGACTAGTGTATATAGTGGTGAGATTGAGGTACGTTGAGGACTAAAACTTAGAATATTATAATAGACCGGGTGACTTCTACAGGGTAGATTATAAGTAATGACATTTCGACGTGAGAAGAATTGATAACTTATAATGTTTAATATTCGGGAACTTTTAAGCGTATAACATTTAATGACGGTATAAGCATGAGAAATATACCTCTATTAATACTATGAGATATCTAAGATGTGTGAATACTTAGTATATGATTTATGTGTATAACATACCTACCATACTTGCTATCATAGAGGTCGACGTTCGTATTGGGCCATCTAACCTTTATGTGCCTACGGGGGGATTTAGATTGGTACCTTAAGAACATAGTACTTCAATGGTTTATTTGTGAGTTAATAAGTCAGCTGACTATGGGAGCGTAGGTATGTGCGTGACCCATGGATATTTTGAACTATGTCCGCCTCCATTTTGTGTGATTGTGCTTATTGTAACAATTCCTGAGAGATTCGGAATTTGTAGTCCTTATGTACGTGATGTACCGGGATGAGATAGCAGAGTACGTACACCGCAGCTTAGACTATGGGTGCCCTTATTGTATATTTTTATGATGTGACTAATATACTAGTAACGTTTCCATGAAATATTTAGTAAAGTATAGATGTGCATACTTGAGACATTTTAGTAGAGATAAAAATGGGAATCCCACATAATAAATATTATTAATAGTGAATGAAGACACATACAGATTAGACTTTAAAGTCTTGAATAAACCCTTAAATTATAAAGTGAAGTCAGGTTATGATTTGAGACTAGTTGGTTATCGGAATAACTAGTTTGGGTTACGGATACGTTAGGAGTGCACAGATAGTCGAGAGGTGAGTATCTCATGTGAGAGGACGCCCTAACATCTATTTTGCATTTACTATTTAATGTCATTAAACACTTGCTATATTTTAAACTGTTTTCACAATCAGGCTCTGACCCGTTTGCTTCCAAATCCATTTTTTATAAAAATCTTTTAGGTGTCCAGCCACAGAGGGACACCAAGCTTAGGAGTTCATTTCCAGTGACGTGCTATAGCTGATGTGGAAGTTACAGGACCTCGATTAGAGACACTTTCACTTATCACTTTGATTCCATTTCAGACTCATTTATCAGTAGGGCATGTCGCCCCTTTTCTTTAGACACAGTTGATGTATTCAGTTTTTAATTCCAGCTTTGATTTTAAATAATTATCTTTCAGACTTGTAATCGGTTGTATTAATTATTTGAATTATTCAGGGGAGTGTTACTCCAAACTCTATTTTATTTCAGTACGTTACATTGTGACTATATTGTGATTGTGATGTCTTTAGTTAATAAAATGTTTTGGTTAGATGTTAACTTTATTTAATTTAAAATTGACAACTCACTTTTTAAATATTAGGTGACTAGTAATTGTTTAAAAAAAAAATATTTTCGACAGTGATGCTATGAACTGAACCAACTTGACATTTTGTATTAATTTGAATAAATGAGTAGCTACCCGGTATTTAATTAGATGGGATGTCACACTATATATCCTTCACCCAGGACTATTTTTAAAGGTTTAAAACACCTAAACGGGTCGATATGTGCCCCAAAATTTGTCCCGAACTATTTTATGTTAATATTGACCCATATGTGTGTGTTAAATGCTCTGGTTCACGCCTCGCCTTGAGGCGTAGGACCTCACAGCTTCGAGGCGTAATCCTTTTGTTTGACACCGGTCAAGGAAAATTTTCTAATGCTCTCCTCGACTGATGTTTCATACATCCGGTCATGTTACTTTTGCTATAAAGATTTCATATGCTCTTGATAAGGGTGAGCACATTTCTTTAAGGTGTATTGAAGGGATTGGGGCATGTCAAAAAGTTGTAACCCGGAATCTTCTGGATACTCATAAATTAGAGAATGAAGCAAAGAAAAGGAAGGAACAAATTCTGGCAAAGGAAGTTCCATTACCTCCAGCTGTCGTGGGTTGAGTATTTTAAGATTTGATACGAGAAAGAGGATGGATGATTTGAGTCGTTACACAACTTGAGTTTTATGGGGGGAAATGCATCCTTCTTTAACGTTGCACAGGCACCCAGTGAGTGTTGAAATTATTGATCAGTTCCAGAAGTGTCATATACACCATCCTTGTGGGAAATTCTTTGGTGAATGCCAAGATCTCAAAATAAAGCTTGACCACTGTTTGCGATAGGAAAAAGCTTTGAAGTGAAAGGCGAATTTTGAACAGAGTAAGAAACTGAAAGAGAGGCTACAAGCGTACATGAAGGAAAATATTGGCAGAATCTCGAAGAGAACAACTTCATGCAAGCTTGATGGTGATGTTAAATATAATTTATCTCAAGCTTCATTGTGTCTGTTATTTTGCCTCAAGAAACCATTATATTTTGTAGTTATACCTTATTAGCATTGTTTATACATCAAATATATTTTGATCAAGAGGTTTGGGGTAACAATGAAAAAAAAAGTTATTAATTGTGTCGCACATAAATTTGTATTTTTCAACAATACATGTAATGCTATAACTGTACACATAAAAATCAATCATACACAAATGTGATTTAATAGCAATAATTAAATTTTCAGATTAAGTCCAATTTTTATAAAAAAAAATTTATCCCAAAAATATTATTTTATTATTTATTTTAAAAAATTACGGGGCATTACGAATAAGGTATAAGATTTTAATGCATTAAGCAGGAAAAATGGGTACCATACTTTGGTACCCATTTTTCAATATAAGATTGTATCTTGGAAAATAAAAATCATAAAAGGTAAAAAGATACAATATAAGATGGGTCTCACAAGAGGGAAGGACGGATGAAAGAGAAAGGTGAATAAATAATGAGAGATTATGGGGAGAGTGAACTAGTAAAAAGTTAGGAAAAACAAAAGGAACTGTAAATTAAAAAAATACAAAAATCGGAAGTGAATAAAATAAAACAATATAACGTATATAAAGTTGTTATACCTTTTAATACACTAATACACATTAATATTTCTATACTGTACATTTTATATCTTTTTGAAAAAGAATGTATTTTTTCTTATAAATAACATAATCTTTTTTTACAAAAAATTGTTTTACGTTCAGTTTTTAAAAAATAGAAAACTGATTTTTTTAAAACTACGCTATTTATTAGAAAAACGCAAGTCTTAAAAAATCTTGTTTAAATAGAAATGGTTTCTAAACAATGTTTATTGTAAAAAAAAATCACGTAAGACACTGATAGAATTGAAAATAGTAAGTTAGTTATAAGAAAAAAGTATTCAGTCTTTTTGTTTTTAAAGAAAAAATTTACTGACAAAACTAATGTTAAAATCAGTTTTCTGCCCTTTTTCGGTAGATTTTTTTTTTAAAAATAAAAATATAGCATACTTTTTTTTTTCTTACAAGTAACCTACTTTGTTCATTTTTACAAAAAAAATGTTTTACGTTTCTTTTTTATTTGAAAATTGTTTATTTTACAATAACATTGTTTAAAAACAATTTCGATATTCAAATAAATTGTTAAATGTTGTTTTTTAATACATAAGATACTCTTAAAAAAGAAAGTTTGTTCTATGTTTATAAAATTGAACGTAAAACAGTTTTTCATTAAAGAAAGATAGGTTATTTAAATGAAAAAATTTAACGGTTAATTAAAAACAATTAAGTGTTAAATTTGTCAATAGACAGTTTCCCGTGGATTTTGACCTCAAACAACTAATACAAAAATTAATGTAGCCTAACCCCACATAATGAGACTTGTTGGATCCCAAACAATAAATGAGTCAATTTGTTTTTCTGTCGTGTTTTATTTGTCACGTTCGAGATGGTTAGCACAAATATCATTTTTTATCGCATATAATTGTGTCGAATTTGGGTTAGCGTATAAAAAAAATTATATAGAATTTTATTTTAATTGAAAAATGCCCGTGTCCCTTTCGTTTTAGTGGCTAAAATTTACAGTTTATTTACAAGTTGAAATGTGCATTTTTGTTTAGCTGAAATTGTAAATTAATATTACAATGATGACTTTTCTCTATTCGGAGATAAAAGAAGGAGAAATGTTTGGAGAGTGTTTTTATTTGCACAGAGAATTTTCGTACCGAGTATTTTCAGAGTGAGGTGGCATAGGTAAAAGACAAAATATAAAAAGAAAATGTGTTTTTCTTTGTTCATTTGGTTTAACACACTTTGGTGTTTTATAAAAAAATGGACATTATTTTTTATTAAAAAAAAACTATATTTTTATCAATGATTTTGTTCTAACTTTTTTACAAAACAATTTTTTATAATCTTCTTAAGGATTCTTTTTAGAAATAAAATTATTTTCTTAAAATAAATTAGTGTTCTAAAAAACGTGCCTAGGCGCGCGACTTTTTAGATACGCCAAGTTTTGGTCATAAGCGTGGATTAAGGCGTGATCAACGATGATCAACCTTTTGAGGGGTAAGGCGTGAAAAAGCGCGCATTTTCTTGGGATAAGGTGTGAAAAAAATGCAATTTTTTTAGAAGTAACGCGTGGAAAAACGAGAGTTTTTTTTAAAAAAATATTTAAAAAAAATAATATTTTAATTTGCAAATATTCAGACATATTTCAAAGTATTTACCATTTTAGTATTTTTAATAGCCTTGTCTTAGTTAAAAAACATTAAAATATATTAAAAAAAGTCTAAATGCCTTTTTACGCCTAAAGCCCGCCAATGCTTCTAAGGCTTAAGACTTGCCTCCACGCCTCACTCACACCCCGCACAGTTTTATAAACAGAGATATTTTTACGAGATTTGTACAGAGATATTTTAACATTTTTATTTACAGTAACGTTTTTAAAAATATTTTCTAGACATTTTTTTATAATCTTTTAAAAACGTTATTTTAAAAAAAAAGTTAAAACACTGTTTTTATAAATAAATTTTTTAAAACTACAAATTGTTTTAGAAAACGTTAAACATTGATTTTACGTGACTATAAACATTGATTTTACGTGATTCTAAAAAAAATTTACTATAAAGATTGACTATAAACGTTAAACATTGTTTTAGAAAACGTTAAACATTGATTTTTTTTAAAAACATATGATTGATTTTATGTGAACCGCATTTGAGGACCCCCTTGAAACCGAAAGACAACGAGGCGTGTCGAGATTGGTTAGTTTCGCTGCCGCGGACCCACACCCATGAGGACTCCTATGACAACGCGGCTTGTAGAAGGTCTCCTATGTTTGTGTGCCAAAAAAAGAATTCAGTATTTTTTTAACACTATTTTTTAAGAATTCGATGTTTTTTTAACACTATTATAATCTTCTTAAGAATTTATTTTTAGAAATAAAACTATTTTCTTAAAATAATAGTTGATTTTTTATAAAACATTTTATTAATAATACGCACAGTTTTTTCTAAAATAACAAAAACATTTTATTAACTAGCACGATCACGGCCAAAATAAAACGTGATGTGGCATGGAGTCGTATTTTTTTCACGCCGCTGGTGCGGACCGTTTTTTTAAATGTTAAAATTAATTTTTTACCATTTTCAAAAATGGTCCTCGTCAGCACTATGTATAGGCGATCCGACCACCTATACATACCGCTGGTGCGGACCATTTTTTTAATATGTTGGTCCGCGCCAGGTGGTCGGACCGCCTATACATACCGCTGACGTAGATCATTTTTTTTAAATCGTAAAAAGATTATTTTAAAATAGTAAAAAATTATCCGCGCCACCAGTATGAAAAAAAGTACGATTCCATGTCACGTCGCATTTTTTTGGATCCTGATCCTCTTAATTAAAAAAATAAAAGATTCATAATAAGTAAAAAATATGATTGGTGTCTTGTCTTGTTGTATTTTAACACACATAATTTTAACATATATATTTTTTTTAATTGGGCGTTTTTTTTTAACTTTAAAATTATATTTTGAAAAAAAAAATTATAAAGTAACAAAAAAAAAAGAGGAACACATTCCTTATTGTTTAATGAATTCTATTTACACTCCTGTTATGTTTTATCGTTTAGCTCACTCGGTACATGTCTCGGTATGTAAATCTATCTACAAATAGAATTTCTCTTGGATCCAAAAGGATATGAAAAAATCTATTTGCACCGAGACTTATGAACCGACATATGTACATAGGGCTAAAAGACAAAAAATAAAGAAAGAGTCATTGATACTTTTATTAGCATTTGACTAACTCATTTCTTTTTTAATAAAAATAAAATTTTATATTTTTAATAAAAACAATTTTTTTAAACTGTTTTAAAAAAAAATATTTTAAACTTTTTATAACTGTTTTAAAAAATAAAAATAAAAATAAAAATGATATGGATCCGTGCCAGCGGCACTAACCAATCACGATGATAATGTGAGTCCGCGTTAGCAACACAAATCAAACACGATAATGATATGGGTTCGCGCCAGCGACACTAACCAAACGCGATGATGATGTGGGTCCGCGCCAGCGACACTAACCAATCGTGATGATGTTATGGGTCCGAGTCAGCGGCGCCAACCAATCGCGATGATGGTGTAGTTCCGCGCCAGCTTTTAAAAAATAATTTTTCGTATTTTTAATTAAAAAATGCATTTTTTTAAATGCAATTTTTCATATGTTTTTAACTTTTTGTAGATGTTTACAAAAACATTACACTATTTTTTAAAAAAATATTTTTTATTGAAAATTTGTATTTTCAATAAAAGTAATTTAATTAAATGACGTAAGTCCGCTCCAGCGGTACTAACCAATCGCGATGATGATGTAAATACTGTTTAAATCGATTTTTCTGAATACAGAACCAAATGGGCTCTTATTTATGAAAACAATGTTTTAACCTTTTTATTTACAATAACATTTTTAAAAACATTTTCTACATAAATTGTTTTCTTGAAAAACGCTTATTTTTCAAGAAACTTTTTTTATATAAAAAAATATATTTTTTCTTGAAAAACGTTCATTTTTTAGATAAATAAACTTTTTTTATATAAAAATCTTTTTTTTTATATATAAACATTGATTTTTGAAAAAAAAATATAATGTTATAAAACTATTTTTTTGTATAGTAATGTATTTAAAAATGAATATGAAAAATATATAATAATATCTTTAAATGGCACTTAACCAACACATGCTTAAAAAAAAGAAACTGTTTACTTTCAATTAAAAAACTGTTTTTTTTATTAATAGAAAACTGATTTTTTTATATAAAAAATTATTTTATATCCATTGTTGTAAAAAAAAGAACCTTAAAAAAAGAGGGGGGGGGGGGGGGGGGAGCTATGTGCCATGTCAGTATGTACATTCTATGTACAAATAGAAAGGAAAATGATATATATACCGAAATTGTGCATCGAAAATTTACCGAATGTGCTTTAACGGTATTGTGCTATGATGTGTGTCCCGCCAAGGTACAATCCCTTAAAGCACAATTTCGATAATTTTGGAGTAATTTTGAGGTAAGTGTATCATGACCCCAAATAGAAAAGATGTGTTTGGAATCTCTTGATCATGATTTCGCTCATCATTAGGTTTGGATAGGCAAGATAAATGTAGTCTTGCTGTCACATTTGTTACGCAAGAGAGAAATAAGAAAAATCTGAAAAGGTAAAAAAAAAAAAAAAAACGGCAATAATCAATTAAAAAAACATAAAATAAGAAATGAAAAAAATAATTAAAAATAAGGTAAAAATAGTAAGTTATTATTTGACTAATTATGATAATTTGGGAGAATTTTTTGGAACTAAAAACATTTCTCTTATATTTGTAGAGTAATACTAGTGTTGCCAATTCAGACCCTTTTTGCCCATGGGATGAGGGCTTATTTTTATGGTAAAACCTTTTGTAGTTTATAACCCTTTTTGATTTTATAAAAATATTTAATAAGAAAAGTGTTTTTTTATTATTAACAATTAGAAATAATTTAATAGATATTTCAAGTAAGGCAACATGCTGCCATGCACAACTCTTTCCTTAAGAAAAACACGTTCTAATTCTACTTCTACTTCTACTCTATATTATATAACGCCTACTCTCCATCATTTCTCATGCCACCATTGGTGATAACTAGCTGTTCTCTTCCCTCCCCGAGTCTCCGAGTCCTGTTAAGAGGTATTCTACAAACCTTAATAGAGTTTTCTTCTTTTCTGATCAATCTTTTTTTATAACAGTCTTTGTGTGTATCGTATTAAATTTATAACAAAAAAAATATTTATAAACAAAACTTTTTATGACCTTTTTAATAAATACTGTTTTTATTAAAAAAAAGAAAGTATAATACTATTTTAATAAAAATGGTTTTTAATAATTACTCTTTTACACAAAAAATTAAATATTATAAATATTGTTATTATAAATAAGATTGCTCCTCAGCTAAAACCTTTTGGATAGACGGACCCACGTTAATATGAATCATACAATTCGGTCCAATGTGATTAACCCATAAAGTTCGGCATTTTATTATAGATATGGGATACTCACGAGGATATGGGTTTAGTTACTTATATACCTTTTAGAGTTTTAGGTTTACAAGCTAGTGTACAATTTTATTTCATTTAATATGTTGATTAAAGGGTTTAACAGTTTTGGATCTTAAAATATTTAATAGATCATAAATTTACAAAGCCCCTTGAACTAAAGCTTTCAAGTTCATAACATTTCTTCAAATAAAAAATCATAGTGAAGTTTTGAACTAAAGCTTTCTCGGTTCATATATTTCTACAAATCAAAAATCATAGTGCAATATCCCATATTACTTTCATCCATTTCTTAACTATTTTCTGTAGAATCATGGAAGATACCATCATTTCCATCCATGGTATCTTATAAGTTATAGTTAATTCTTTATTAGGGAAGTTGTATTTCATCCATGGTATCTTATAGATGATTTCATCCATAGTATCTTATTAATGGCGTCATGTATCATCTATAATGAAAGAGATACACATATATCTTCCAATCTATAATAGATATAGATAATTTTATATTACTTGTTAAGGTATAAGGGTATCGTGGGTATCTTGAGAAGTTTACATCTTTTAAAATTGGTTGACCGATTATGAGACTTTGGACAAAGGGCCGAGATCTTTATTTAATATTAAGGTGAACCTACATGCGTAATATATCTTATATGAAGGGGCCATATTTAAGCGCCCCTTTATAAAAATGATTTTTTTTAAAATAATTACTCTTTTCTATAAATATATAAATAGTTTTTATAAATAGTTTTCACAACTTTTTTTTTATAAACAACAATTATGTATATATATATATATATATATATATATATATATATATATATATATATATATATATATATATATATATATATATATATATATATATTTCACAACTTTTTTGATCGATTTTTTTTGTAACAGTCTTTGTGTGTATCTTATTAAATTTATTAATAAAAACAATAAAATATTTCAACCTCTTTATAAGCAATACCTTTTACGACTTATTTAATAAATAGTGTTTTTATGGAAAAAAAAGTATGGTACTATTTTAATCTGTATGTTTTTTTTAAATAATTACTCTTCTACATAAAAAAATTAAATATTGTAAATATTGTTTTTATATATACAAAAGTATAATATTGTTACTTATAAAAACTTTTTTAAAATAATTACTCTTTTGTAAAAAATAAGAATATTAATTTCGAAATCGTTTCCACAACTTTTTTTAATATAAAAACTGCTGGCGCATACCCTTATAAATAAGGTATTTTTAGCAGTTTTTTGTGGATGTTTTAAAAATAGTTACAAAATGTATTTTGATCTAATTTTTTGCATATGGGTTGATTAGAAGGTTAATTTCAAGGAAAAAATATAAAATTTGAAAAAAAAGTTTTTTAGGGCCTGTGATTAAGCGTGATGCATGGATAATGTATAAAGCATGATGTAGGTGAGCCTTCTCCTATATATATATATATATATATATATATATATATATATATATATATATATATATAACGAACTTTTTGGACGGAGGCCCCAATTTGAAATAAGTTATATAATTTAGGGATTAATTTTAGGCAAACAAAAGATTAAGGACGATTTAAAATCCGGGGTTATAGTTTAAGGAATAAAAGTGTAATTTACTCCAAAAATTTAAAGTTGGGATTATACAATTTTTTTTCAGTTCGGTAATTGTCGAAGAACACAAATTTTTACTTCCATTTTAAATGACGAGATAAATGTAAAATTGCGTATATTGGTTTCTTCAATTTTTGCCACTTCTCAAGTTTAATAGTTTTTATTAAACATCATTATTTACTATATTGAATTTGACTATCTAATTTGTTTTTACATTGTTTCCGCAGAAGAATGACTACCGAATCCAAAATAGTCTCTCTCGAAAAACAAATTGAAAAATATCGTGCTGAAAGGGGAGAGAAAATACGAGAGAATAGAAAGTTGTCTCGAGAGATTGAGGCCCATAATGTGAAAATACATAAACGCAGAAAAGAGCTTGAAACTATTGAATGGGCATCGAAATTGACCAATAAAAAGCTTGACAAGAAAATAGATGAATTCACTAAGTATTTGGATTTTCGGCTATCTGATGGTGAGAGAAAAATTAAAAAAATGTTGAGGGTGCTTAGTAAGGAAAAGGCCAAGAGGAAAGCAACGTCATAGGAGCAAAAGAGAGAGAGAAGGAAACACATTTTATTTAGTGTTGGGTATCATGGACTTTAGTTGCTAAGTCTTAAATTGTAGTTTTGTCAAATTGTAGTTGTGTCAAATTGGTAAATGACCCATGTCTTAAATTAAATAAGTCGCTATGACTTTTGTCTCGGTTTAAACAATTAATTATGACTTGTGTTTTAGTTTCAACAATTGGTTGTGACTTTTTTCAATATTGTTTTTTATGTTAATACTTATGTTGCTATATATTATTTTTTTTTGTTTTCCCTTGCGATAAAAGCTCTTATTATTGCTATGAAAAATTTCATATATATAAATATTTGATTAAAAAATAACTCATGTTTAGTGATGCTTGACACATTTGCGACGATTTAATTTGTTGCTATTAGCTTTTCGAAAACATTTTTTGCGACTAAGTTTCTTTCTCACAACAACTTTATAAATGAAAAAATATTTGCGACGAATATAACGGCTTTAGCGATGAACGTACGTATCGAGAATGGCTAAAATAAAGCAATGTAATTGGAATTGCGACAATGTTTACTTCCGTTGGTGATGTATTTGTTCGTTGCTAAGGATTATTTGCGACGAAGTTTCTTTATCAAAACAAATATATAAATGAAAAATATTTGCGATGAACAAATGTTTCGAGAATGGCCAATACCAAGTAATGTAATTGAAATTGCGACAATGTTTACTTCCTTTGGTGATATATCTGTTCATCGCTAAAGATTATTTGCGACGAAATTTCTTTATCACAACAACTATATAGATGAAAAATATTTGCGACGAATATAATAGTTTTAGCAATGAACATATGTGTCGAGAATGGCGAAAACCAAGTAATGCAATTAGAATTGCGCTGATGTTTACATCCTATAGTGACGTATATTTTCGTCACCAAATCGTAGTTGCGATGAACATTAGGTTCGTCGCAACATATGTATAGAGACACGCTTTTTGCAACCATGTATGCGACACATATACATCATCGTAAATGATGTCTTGCGACGAATTTTAACCAATAACGATGCACTGAATTCTTCGTTAAAATATAGTTCTCTTGTAGTGAACATATTTGACAGTAATTAGTTGTCTTGATAATATTTTGCATCTTAAAATAAGATATTATACATTAATAAAACTTTGTAATGACAATTTTATACGAGAATCGGTGTAACAAAAAAAATTCAAATGTTGACTTGTATTATTAAAAGGCCACTATTTGTTTAACGAATAATTTTCAAATAACTCATTTGACTAGGGGGGAAATGAAAATAAATATATATCAGATGTTAATTCTTATACAAGGTATAATATGTATAACTAGTATTTAGTCTCATGCGGCGCACAAACAATTTTAAATGGAGGGATAAAAAAAAGATGTGAAAAAATTATTTCCAAAACAATGAAGGTAAATTAAAAGACATGGAGGTAACACAGTCGTTATTTAAAAATATTCAGCATAATTAAAATATATGGAGTGAAAATAGATGTCTGACTTAAAAATAAAAATGAGGGGAAAGTAATAAAAATAGAGACTTCAAATGGGTGCACAATAAGAGAGTACAAAGGCTCATTATTTGACTACGTTATAATAGACTTGCACAAAACTAATGTATAGTGTTTGTATATAATTTAAACACAATAACACACACACACGATATACATATATATATATATATATATATATATATATATATATATATATATATATATGATAGGGGTATGTATGATATTTTTGCATGATATACAATTTCTAAGCTTAAACGCTCTAAGTAAATCAGATTACTAACAAAATCATTATCAGTAAAACTATTACATAAACATACGCCATGCAAAGAAGCAATCCAAGTTATTCCACTTTTCCATTTCTTCTCTTTAATTTGACCGTCAAGTTGTGTGTGCTGGCTATCAACTTGCATATGCCAACCCCCAGACTCCACTGGACCTTATTTTCATAGTTCATCAATTATCTCCCTTATATATACCAACCCCAACTGGACCTTATTTTCATAGTACATCAATTATCTCCACTATATATACCAACCCCAACTGGACCTTATTTTCATAACCGAAGAGAATAACAAATCAACATAATGGGATGACTATCTTCTTTGCTTAGCCTTTCCATCTCATTTTGTACCGATTTTTCGTTCTCCATTCAGATTATTCATTGAAGAGTTGCAACTTTGATTAAATTGTAACACCTCGTATTTCTGTGCATCTAAGTATTAAATTAATTTGGGTAAATTTTAAATTACTCGTGTGTCGTAATTTAAGTGAATTAATTATGATAATATTCATATAAATACTAATTGGGAGAGTACATGGATAATATTTATGGAATTTGAATTACTAAGTGAATAGTAATAATTTTATTTACGTCATAACGAGTATTATTGACGTGGCATTTATTTATCTTAGCCCGGAGTCGGGTGTGACACCCCGCCTAATTAACCCCGGGTGATCAGTCCTAAATTAAATTAGAATAGGTTTCTCAGTTGGTTCATTCTTAGCATCAGTGTCGCATTTTTAATTACTAACCACCTAAGTGAGAAAAATTAGACTGGTGCCAAGTTTTATCTTTCATTAATCAAATGAAATACTCATGGGGAAACAAAATAATTAAACAATCACAATCAACAAAAATCAACCATTCACATCTAAATAATTGATCGAATAAACCATCGGCTCAAAACCAACAAAAGTAAAGACAAATAATAAATCTCAACCAGTCTGACATAAGTACTGAATAAACTATGAGCGACATGATCGAGTAACTGATAGGAAATTTCTACACTAGAAATGAAAAGAACGAGGCGCCTATCAAACTCCCGCAACATCCACATATGCTGCAGAAACGGATCCCTGGAATGAGTCAAGTCTGGCGTCCCTGTGTCTGGACACCTAGAAGGTTTTTAAATTTTTTATAGCAAGGGTTAGTACTCAAAACATTTGGAAAACATTTAGAAAATGATTAACTTGCAGTAATAAATATATAAGCATGCTTTTCATATTTTAGTTAGTGTCGCACTCCCTTGAGGACATCCTTACCCCTCCTCTAATGCGCACTACTAACGCCTTAATTAATTTACCTGGTTATTTATCCCATGACTAGATAACTGATATAACCCCTTACAACCATCCTACTCTAACCGAGTATTCCGTAAGTATGATTTCTAAGTTACTGTCAACACTAAGTTAATTAATCAGTTCTCTTTTTAAATTCATATAACTTTCACACCCATTATACATATAATACAATTCACGGTTTGTAGTAATTTACCCGTATATAATTATTTACCTAATTATATACGTAGTCATATATAACATTCACACATATGCTGAAATAATAATATATAATGAATTTCCTTTCGAGTAATAACTCACCGGATGTAAAGTCTCGAAAGTGCTATCCCACTATGTATATTCACACTAGTTACCCCAAGTCAGAATCGCTCACTAACTTGGTTAATACATAAATATTGGAGGCGGCCATATTTCTTCCCTGAAAGTGAAATGTCCCTCACCCATATAATGGACGCTACGACCTGGGAATATACTCACCCTACTCCTCAAGCTAGGGGATTCATCCACTACGCGCAACCTCCCCTTATAGCACTAGAGTATATATGATAATAATATCTAACCACCATATGTATATACCATCGCACACCGTATATATATATATACCCCGTCTATACCATGTACTAATTCCGTAACACAAGCCTATACAATTTAACATGAGTTTACTGCCCGACTCTGATTATTAATTAATTTGCACATTAATTAATTAGATTACTTTTGGTGTCGCTCCAACCGATATATTCAGACTTTCTCTCGTGGCCCGAAATAAAACAATACCCGAGTCTAAATCCCGACCCCAAATTATTTAGCTTTCACTCTAAATTTATTTAACGCCTTGGTATTGCTCAACCAATCTATCCGGACTCGACCACTTAATCCGTATTTAATTATTTCGAAATATTCTTCCCAAAATTTAATCATGGTGTGTCACACATAAATTTCCTCAAATCACAATTATTTCTCCCTCACCATTAATTGGATTGTGTCCCTTATATTTATTTCTCATTAAATAAGGTATGGGAAGAAATTTTAATTTAATTTTCCCTTGTATATATAAACTGGCCGAACTGCCAAGAATCCCTGACCATCGATCGATCGATCCCCAACCATCGATTGATCGATCGAACATGTCATCGTCATATCCAGGTCTCTGTTTCAGCGATGGACGAAAAACTCAAAATCCTAACTTCTTCTACAGTCTAACCCAAGTACTCTCATCAACAAATTACACGAAGAACCTCATAAGGGACCCCCATAAAGTCCCCAATCTCCATTTAATTTCCGGTCTCTACTGTTTTTCCTAAATTGGGGAAAAAACCATTTTCTTCGTTAACCCATCTCCACATCAAATTCTTATCTCAAATTCGTTTCTAACTCTTATGGTTTATACATCTTACCAGATATATACAAATCTCAGATTATATATAAATTTCTACACAAATTCGAAATTAGGAGATTAATTTACAAAACCCCATTTTTTTGTACCCCTTAATCCCAAAACGGATTTTGATTCCTCACATCACATAAAATTTGAATCATATTGCAAATTAAATACTACAGCAAGCGAACCACTTGCCTTAAGGTTTCGTAGGGTCTGATTTGAAGTTGTCAATCTCACCTTTAACTGCTTCTTAGGGTTTCCTCTTCCACTAAGTGTGTTATAAATCCCAATCAACCGTTCCCCTTTTTCTTCTAATTATGTAATTAAGCTAAATCCCTTTTTTGCCTAATGGGCCAAGCCCAAGTGACCCAAATACCCCTGTGTGGGCCCGGCTATGCCTAAAAACGTCCCGTGACCTGTTTACTACCCCCGGGTACACTTTTCCGACAATCTCGGCCCATCCGAACTCAACTGTACACTCAGAATTGGCATCCAAATTAATTTATAAAAAATCCTTATCTCACACCCAAATTAGTCTATACCGACTCCTGGATGAGACAAGTACATACCCCGTCACTAATACCCAAAATGACGTAAATAAATTATTACTATTCACTTAGTAATTAAATTTCCCTAAATATTAACCATTCACTTCCCGATTAATATTTAAATAAATATTACCATAATTAATTCAATTAAAATTATGACACACAAGTAATTTAAAATTCTCGAATTAATTAAATATTAAATGCATAAAATTATGAGGTGTTACATACTCCCCCCCTTACAAAGGAATTTCATCCCCGAAATTAGGTTGTACCTATGGTGAATAGCTCTGGGTATTGTTCCCGCATATCCTCCTCTCGCTCCCAGGTAGACTCGTCAATGTTGTGATGACCCCACTGTACTCTAACTAGTGGAACAATCTTGGATCGTAACTTCCGCTCACTACGGTCCAGAATAGCCACCGGTCTCTCCTCATACGAGATGTCTGGTGAAGCACCTTATACTCTTGACTCACTTGAGTCTATATTGTATAAGTGCTCATCTAGTTTGGAAATAGTGACAAAATTGTGTCCATTCCCTAGAATCCAAAAATCCTTAGACTCTACAACTCATTTCTCTTGTTTAAATTTTATCAAAGGTATACTCACAATCACTCACACACATTAGGACTGCATACATGGGTCTTATACTGCATATAATTGGCTGCGTGTGTGTTGTGTGTGTTAATTTCCCTTAAATTGATTTTTAATATTTTTTGGGAGTTTTTAATGATTTTTAAAATATTTTTTATTAATTAAAATTGGTTTTAAAAGTATCTGGGGTCAATCTGTAATTTCAGATTGTTGGTTTTATCTTTGGAAGTTCACTTGGGTAGAAATCGAAAGCCCTAGAGACTTCAACCTGTCTATGTAATTATTTTCAAAACACACGTTTCAGCTTTAATCTCAGCCTTACACCTGTCAGCCAGATATCGATCTGATTTGTGTTTCTTCCGAGAGACATTAGCTTTGCTCATTTCCAACCCTTGGATTGTTTTAATCGACGATCTGCATGCTTTCTTATCCAATCCTTGTGAACCTCTCTTAAGCCAATCACAATCGTTTTAATCCACTGCTTCTCTTATATCGTTGGATCAAAGTCAACTAGTGAAGACTAGATCGTAGCCCTTGATTTTGAACCTCGTTCTCGAATCTTCTCAGCCCACTATATAAGGAGGCCAACCCTCAGCCAGAAGAGACTTTTGCCACTTCGTTTATTCGAGTGAGAAGAGAGAAGAGAGAGAAGTGAGAGAAGAGAGAAAAAAAAGAGAGAAACCAGAGTTGAAAACCCTAACCCTAAATTGTCCAAACACCTTTCAAACCCTAGCCTCTTTTAAAACAGTTATATACCAAACACAACCTTGAGTGTTTGAGAGTTGGTTTGATTAGTTGTTTCGTGCTGTAACCTCTTTGTTTTAAGATCTTGTTTAAAACTTAAACAATAAGTTTAGATCTGTGTTTCTTTTTCATATAAATCATATATCTGAACAATTTTTGTTATATTTCACATAGATCTGCATTTATAGTTTCTCATCTTGAGAAAATCGTTTGTTGATTCTTTTCTGTAAATGCTTTCATCTTCAAATCAACAACAATCATTTTTTGTTTCTAGTTCTTTTGAAACTAAACCTTTGACCTAGTTGGAATCGCACTTGGTGATTTTCAATCTCAAAAATATTTTCAAAACCCTGAGATTGACTAAGATCTTGAAACGTCTTCCGAGCAAGATAACCGTGGATTCTGGAATATTATTAAAGGTTAAATAAGGTTTAAGTTTTCTAAGAAGAGAGAAATAGAAGATCACAGCATATAGATCTTTTTTTTTTTACCAACTCGAAAGTATCCACTCCAAAATAAAATTTACAAAATTCAACTTGAAAGTATTTTGAGATTTTTTTTTTACAAAATCCACCCTCAAACCGCGTTGCTACACTAGCATTGACACCATAATCAATACAAATGACCAAAACTAGTATGCCACTCCACTGTGTTTTCATACTTCTTACGATAATAATTTTCCATTGGTCAACCGAATTGGAAAATTATAATTTTGATACCTCACTAATTGGCATGATTAGACTTTCGTCTATGAAAAAAAGACTTTAGTACCTTTCATTGCTAAGTAATTCAAGTTTAAACAACTGAAGGCAACAATCAGTAATGAAAAGTTACTAAATTCTAAAAATATTATAAAAACTACTAAAATATAATTATGCCAAAAGTAACGAATTTAAAATTGCCCTTCTGTATATGGCGTGATTACACAAGCAAGGAGCAGATCCCATTCGTCCATTTTCCTCCCAAGCATCCAATTAATTTTGATGAAGATCGTCTATGGGTGGAGCAGCAAATCTCATATTTGCAGGCCGTGCCACCACTACATTATCATCTGCAAATAGCGACTTAATGAATGATGGAGTTTTTAGGGGTCGGCGACCACTCATTCGTGGATAAACGTCTTCAAGAAAATAGTAAGCATGACCAACAATCATTCCCAGTAGATCCACCCAGGCACTAGCACTAACAAGAACAGAGTAACCTAAAAGAACCCATGGAAGGTAAGTTGCTGTGAAAGTGAAGAGACCCAAGAAACTCATATGGATATACGAATTTTGCTTGATCCACAAATAAACCATCATGAATGTCAGTGAATTGCTAAGGAATATAATTTTTTCAAACGAAGCTGAAACATAAGGGATCATCCCCCCAATAAGAACGATCCCGGTTAAAATAGTAGCACCAAATAAGAGCATGTAAAAGAAATCTGCAGTTCTTCCCCTGAATGAATTCTCTTCAAGAAGTTTGCAGTATCGAGCAAGAAAGAACATGTGGAACAGGAAATCCAAGTCCATCTTCCTGAAGTAGAAGAAATTTGTGATTAGGCATTAGAACTGATAATGCTTCACAACAAGCCTCGGGTCCAAGTACAATTTATAAGGTGAAATTATATCGAGGGAGAAACCAATGGTGCCATAAAAACACAACATATAGATCTCATATGTAATTTGATAGGACTATTTGTATAAATAAAGCGTGAGTGTGTGCATGCATGTGTTAGAATCACCTTCACAAAATACTTGCACTCACAACATTGAAACTGTTGTTAATACGATCTTTTAACAAGAGTCGACGTAAAGAACTGGAATAAATTGGATGTTAACAAACTGGAGAACAACATCAACAAACAGAACTGCAGAAAAGTTAGAAGGACACCAGTGGGTACATTCCTAAACTTGTATAGGTCTGATTTGTGTGTTTGTGTGTTATATAGTTTGTAACTGTTATAATTTATTTTAGTGAAATTTTTGGGTTACTCCGTAGAGGGAGTCGTGGATGTTTCCTCAGTTGGGTGAGGTTTTACCATGTAAAAAATCCCTTGTCCTTAATCTTTCTGCATCTCCTCATCTAATTCTTATGGTTGTGTTGAGTTTAATTATTTTAAACTGCTTTCCAAAACCTATTAACAAATCTTGATTAGATCTCGTACATATTTTGCTAAACACATCTTGTGATTAATTAGATTTGATTTTAAGAAAAGAGTTTCTTCAAAAAATAGTAGGAGTTACTTAAATAGTTTAATTTTATATTAAACGACTTTAGTAACAGAATTTCAATTGGTATCAGAGCTTTGTAAATTTCTTTTTAAAAGATCTTGTGTTTCTAAAATTATTTTCTGAAAATCAAACATGAACGAGAAAAATGAAAGATTTGGTAACTTGACCAGACCTCCTCTCTTTGATGGAAGTAATTTTGCTTACTGGAAAGTAAGGATGATTGCCTTAATTCAAGGAACCTTGGGAGATAATGTCTGGGATATTGTTGAAAATGGATACACTTATCCTACTAAACCAGCCACTGAAGGAAGTAATGAGAGGATTAAGAAAGTATTAAGTGAATTCACTTAAGAAGAGAAGCAAACTTCTCGAAACAATAACAAAGGCAAGAATGCCATCTTCATGTCCATAAATGAACATGAGTTCAAAAGGATCTCATCTTGTGCCGCTTCTAAGGAAGCTTGGGACACTCTTGTTACTGCACATGAAGGTGATACTAGAGTTAAGGCTGCTAAAACTCAAATGCTCATTCAGCAGTATAACTCGTTAATTATGCCTGGCTCTGAGTCTTTTAATGACTTCTATATGAATTTGACTGATATTTGACCAAATTGCATGCTAATGGGATAACATATGACAGATATAAAATTGTATCTAAAATTTTAAGACCATTACCACAAAAATTTGACAACAAAAGATATGCTATTGAGGAAATGTGTGACCAAAATCTCACTCGTGAATTACTCAGTAGTAAACTAAGAACTGTGGAAATGGAATTGGAATTTAAGAAATAATAGACACAGTCACATAGGAAACAGACTAGTTCTAACTTGAGCTTTACCTCTAAACTGATGAAACCAAAGCTTAACATTCCCAATTATAACTTTGATGAGGAATGTGACATAGACAGTTTGGACAATCAGATTGCCTTGATGTCAAAAAAGTTTAAGAAAATTGTAAAATTTAGAAACAATATTGCAACTAAACAAGGCAAGTTTAATTATCCAACACACTCTAATCACAAACCTCATGAGAGAAGTCAAGATAAACATCACAAGGACATTCATACTAGACCTAGGAAAGACTTCAAGAATATTGAATGTTTTAGATGTAGAAAATTGGGTCATATAGCACAAGACTGTAGAGCTAAACTGAACAATACCAATAAACATACTAGGGCCAACCTTTGCAAAACATGGGGTGATTCAAGTGATTCTAAAAATGAGGAACCTGAATTATCTGATGCTTTTGATCCTTGCATGTATTTCTTTGCCAAGATTATCTATAATGATGATATGCCCATGCCCGTGTATGAAAATGATTCTAGTAACTCTACTTCTGTTGTTATGAATCCTGTTGTTACTGGTTTAGATGCTTTAATTATCGAGAATATTACTTGTTCTACCACGGGGTGTGTGAGTCAAAGGGAAAGTGATAATGATGATGTCAATGAGTGTGTGAGTTCAAGAATTGAATCCGTAGGGGTCACTTCACACACTACACTTAGTGATTCGGACACTGAAGACCTTCCTGATATTCACACACTTTATGCTAAGACTCTCAAGAAAATCACTAGACTAGAAAAGATTGTGAAAGATATCACTAAGAAATTAGAAGACCTAAGCCTAATGGTTAAACTCAACGCTGAAGAGTATACTACCCAATGTCTAACTCATGAAAATGAAGTCAAAATCTTTGATAAAAAATTAAAGGATTTGATTGATGAAAATGAAACTCTGGAGAAAAAATATAAAGGGACATTATTAGTATTGGAAAAATCAAAAGAGAAGACAACAATAGTTTTCAAAAAATTTAATAAATTTGAAAATAATTCAAACTATTTTGATGGTTTTGTTGCTGATTGAAAAACCAATTCTGATGATCGAAGTGGAATAGGGTTTTGCCCCAATTTAAAGGCACAAATAAAATCTTTTGAATCAATCAAGTTTGTGTCATGAGGCAAAAGACCTATAGAAACTTGCCCAGATTTTTATTTCCTAAAAGATGAGTTTGATGAAAAATAACAAAAGTTTGAAATTGGGGAATCAAGTTACTCTAAGTATGAAAGTTCACCTAAGGAAAAATATGTCTGCCCTCCGATTAGGAAGAGTGACTCTGCCTTCAAAACTGTTCTACCGGAATAAGGTTCAACCCTAAAATTTCATAAAGCCTATGTTTAGAGACTTTCCTAAGGAGATACCCTCTTCGAGCAATCTATATTACTCATACTGTGACTTGTATGGTCACTCTTTTGAAGGTTTCTAATCTAGACGTTCAGTTAACCCTGCCTATAATACTCCTGTGTATCAAAACTTTAACTACTCTAGAAGGAGTCGTAACAATTATGTTCTGCCTAGACAACCAGACAAAAACTCCAACTATAGGAAAAGAAAGACCAAACCTAAAAGAACATTTCCTAAAAGGATTCCTAGACACTTTCCTAAACCAAATGCTCATGTGTCTCATAAAATTCAAAATCATGCGCAAAACATTTTTCAACAAAAATCTAATGCTCGTAAATTTTATCAAATGAGAGAAAATAAGCGCAAAATGAAAACAAGAACAATTTGGGTTAGAAAAGATGATCTATTACCCCAGATGAAGTGTAACATTGTTATTACTGCCTTAAAAGATAAACACACTTCTTCTGGTTGGTATTTAGATTCTGAATGTTCAAAACACATGACTGGTGATGATACAAAACTTTTAAACAAAACCAGCTTTGCTGGAGGAAAATTTGTTTTTGGTGATGGTGTATCATCTCAAATCATTGGTAAAGGAACACTCCAAGAAGAAGGATTACCTGTGCTTGAAGATGTTCTTCTAGTAAATGGTCTTAAGGCTAATCTACTTAGTATCTCGTAATTTTGTGACTCAGATCATACTGTCACCTTTTCAAAGAACAATTGTAAAATTTTAAATGAAAAAGGTGAGTGCATAATTACAGGATTCAGGACTCCTAACAATTGTTATACTGTCATGAATAGTACTAAAATCTGTAATGTTGCCAGAATGGATGACAATGAAATATGGCATAATAGGATGGGTCACATAAATTACAATCACCTCAGTAGATTATCCTCACAAGAAATAGTTAGAGGAATTTTAAAACTCAAACCCATCTCTAATATTGTCTGTGGATTATGTCAAGAAGGAAAAATTGTTAAGGCACCTCATAAGAAAGTCAAATATATCCTTACCTCTAACCCCTTGGAGCTCATCCATATGGATCTAATGGGTCCCTCTCAAACTGTTAGTCTCTGTGGACACAGTTACATTCTTGTTATGGTTGATGACTTCACCAGATTTACTTGGGTAGACTTCTTAAAACAAAAGTCTAACACTTTCCAAACTTTCTTGAAAATTCTTCTTCGTATTGAAAATGAGAAGGACACTCAAGTAAATATGATTCGTAGCGATAGAGGTGGTGAATTCAAACACACTGGTATTATTGAGTACTGTGACTATAATGGTTACAAACATGAGTTTAGCGTCCCCAAGACACCTCAACAAAATGGTATCGCTGAGAGAAAGAATCATACCCTTCAAGAGATAGCACGTGTTATGATTCATGCCAAGTGTTTACCTAAATATTTTTGGGTAGAATCGATTCGTACTGCGTGTCACATCATCAATATGGTCTATCTCAGAAAGAATTCTAAATAAACTCCTTACGAACTATGGTATGGGAAGAAGCCCAATCTTAAGTATCTTAGAACCTTTGGCAGTAAGTGCTATGTCTGCAAAGACAGAGAACACTTATCCAAATTTGAGACTCGTGGAGATAAAACTATCTTTCTAGGATATTTTCCAAATAGTAGAGCTTACCGTGTTTATAACCTTCGCACTATGAACATAATGGAATTTATAAACGTAATTGTAAGTGACACTACTGTAGAGAGTAAGACTGAAGAATCAACTATTATGGAAGAGCCTGCAAATCTTTTAGAAAATGACTCTCCAGAAATGGATGATTCTTTACCAATTGAGACTCCTGAAGTACCTAACTAGGTTTCTACAGACCATCCCATAGATAAAGTTGTTGGTAACCCTAGTGAGCCTGAGCGTATAAGATCTCAATTAAGAAATTATGCTCATTATGAATGTTTTATTTCCCTTGGACCAAAGAATGTAAATGAGGCATTGAATGACCCCCATTGGATTTCTGCTATGGAGGAATAACTTCTTTAATTTGTCATTCATGATGTTTGGTATCTTGTAACTAGGCCTAATCACAAAAAGGTTATTGGTACACGTTGGATATTTAAAAATAAATCTGATGAAAGTGGGATAATCACTAGAAATAAATCTAGATTAGTTGCTCAAGGATATTCTCAAATTGAAGGAATAGATTTTGACGAGACTTTTGCACCTGTTACTCGTTTAGAATCTGTTCGTCTTCTCTTTAACATAGCCTGTTATTTGCACTTTACACTTTACCAAATGGATGTTAAATTTGCATTCCTTAATGGAATATTGACTGAGGAGACCTATGTAGAACAACCGAAAGGGTTTATTGACCCTCAATATCCAAATTATGTATTTCGTCTTAAAAAGGTTTTATATGGCTTAAAACAATCACCAAGAGCCTGGTATGAGCGTCTTTCCAATTTTCTTTTAGATAAAGGTTTGAAGAGGTGGAAATGATCAAACTCTTTTTGTCAAACATTTTAACAAACATATCATTATAGCTCAAGTATATGTTGACGATATCATCTTTGGATCAACTTCTCCCTCAGAAGTTAAATCTTTTTCTGAAATTATGCATAAAGAATTTCAAATGTCTCTTATGGGGGAGTTGTAATTTTTCTTGGGTCTTCAAGTCAAACGAAATTCAGAAGGATTATTTATTTTGCAATCTAAATATGCATTAGAGATTGTTAAAAATTCGGTCTTGAGAGTGCTAAAGATGCTAAAACTCCCATGAGTACTACGGTAAAACTATCAAAATATGAAACTGGTAAATCCATAGATCCAACTCTATATCGTATTATGATAGGAACCTTGCTATATCTTACTGCCTCGCGTCCTGATATTATGTATGATGTTTGCGTGTGTGCTCGTTATCAAAACAATCCTAAAGAGAGCCATCTAATTTGTGTTAAAATAATTATTAAATACATAAAAGGCACTCTGAATTTAGGACTTTGGTACACTAATCACACACCTAGCACTATAATAGGTTACACTGATACCGATTGGGCTTGGTGTACTGACGATAGTAAAAGCACATCAGGAGCATTTTATTATATAGGTAATAACCTGGTAGGATGGAGTAGTAAGAAACGAAACTGCACTTCTTTATCTACTGCTGAATCTGAATACATAGCCGCTGGTAGTTGCTGTGCTCAATTACTTTGGCTTAATCAAATGCTAAGTGATTATGGTATTCAAGAAGAACAATTGCATCTCTATTGTGACAATCAAAGTGCGATCAATATCTCGAAAAATCCTGTTCAACACTCGCGAACAAAACATATAAAAATAAGGCATCACTTCATATGCGAATGGGGTTAAACTAAGGAATTAGAAATTAATTATCTTCCTAATAATTTTCAACTCGCAGATATGTTTACCAAACTATTGGATTACAATATATTTATTACTTTACGTAAATCAATAGGTATGATTTGTGCTGAATAAACTCTCTGACTTACATATTTTATTCCCTTTGTCCATTTGAGACAAAATGGGGGAGAAATTTGAGTCTTATGAGTTCAATTATTTTTGTACATATTTCTAATAAGCTTGATCTTAGTGATCATTTGCAGGATTCCGTACAGTTATTCTCAACAGATGTAATAGGGTATTGATTTGTAATTAGTTGAGTTATGTACTTTTCTTTTCTAGGAAATGGGTAGATAGAATCTTTGTATAGGAATAGGTTTTTCCTCATTTCTTTGTTACCCTACGAGTTCTAGATGACTCAAAGGAAATTTTGTCTCATATTTCGAAAGGGGAAGATTGAAGCACCTTATACTCTTGACTCACTTGAGTCTATATTGTTGTAACAATCCCAGATTTTCGAGTAATTATTTTTATAGATATTTGCCATGTGAATGATTATATCAAATATTAGAAGTTGAGGTAAATATTATTTTCAGGGATTTAAGAGACAATATTTACTGAGTTGTGTATATTTACTGTTGTGTGAATGTAAATAGCATCTTATTGTGTTTTATTGCGTCGTTGTGCTTTAAGCGACGGTTACGACATATATTTCAATTGGATTATGATAAATAAATTAATATGTCATTGCAATATGAAATATTATATGATCTTCCGGATGCCAATTTAGAGGGTACGGTTAGTCCGAAAATAGTTGAGGTGGTCAAAATAGGGGCGTAGTTGTATTTTTGGGTTCATGGACTTTTTTGACTAGTTATAATTTAATTATGTTGAGACGAGCCATTTTACTTGTGTAGTAACATTTAAACGAGTAGACTAAATGAAATTGGGTATATTAGTCTTAGAAACTCATTTATTTCTCATTTTTAGGGTTTAAACCCAAGAGAGTTAGAGAGAGAAAGAGAGAAGAGAGAGTTGGGAGAAAATGGAGAGAAATGGAGAGTGGAGCTTGGAATCGTTGATCCGGGAAGAGAATCCGAGACTACAAACTTGAGGCAAGTTTTTACTTGCAATTATGTATGATCTAGTGTGAATAATTTGTATAGATAGTTTTGTTTGTTGGAGATTTAACCATTTGTGGGTTTTGATGACTTTTGGTGTATAAACCCTTAGATTTTGACTTAGATATGATTTGAGTTGGTTATAGTAGCTTGTAGTTGTGTAAAAATATTGGGGTAAAGTTATTAGATGATGAGGTTGAGAGAGAGGGAAGAAACTAGGTTTAGAGTTTTAGGTTTTGTATAAAAATGGGGGTTGGCCGTGAGAACTGGTATGACCAGTCGACCGCGTCGACCGGGCCTAAAGAGAAAATCCCACTGCTTATCTCGATAGGCATATTTAGAAGGCGTGGTCGACCGGGCCCTTGGGGAGGGGCTTAATGCTTCTCTTCCAAGTCAAATTTCTTATAGCGCAGTCGACCGGGGGTCAGGGATCGGTCGACCGGTACCCTGTTTTCACCCAGAAAATTTTAGTTTTCTTAGTTCCTTTTCTTTTAGGCTAAGGCTTAGGAACCTTCCCTTGGGAAGTAATAAAGAGTATTAGAGGTCTATATTAGGGGGATTCACACACTAGATTAGTATGGGGGTAAACGGGGCTTGTTCCGAGAGTTATTTAATAGAATTTGGTGTTATTTTTCCTTTAGTGAGTTAATTTAGAACTAAGGGAGAGTTGGGTAACATGGTTTAGGATTTTGGAGACTAGTGTTGAAAAAAAAAAGTTTACCCTTGATGGCTTATAGTATTGTTTGGAGATCTTGGAGATTTGGGTGAGGGAAATGGCACTTAGTGGCCTATATCATTAATAAAATATGAATTCGTGAATAAGAAATGCATATTTAAAATTCGATACTTAATGGTTAAGTATAAATGGTTTTGAGAATGTAAAAAAAGGGAATATTTTCAAATGGGAAAATAATTTTGTAAATGATAATTTGCATATACACACCTCTCTAAACGCTATCATAGGAGAAGTTACGCGCATGAGGTGAAGTCCCCTGGCTAGCGAACGCATGGTGAATATAGTCCTCGTCCATAGGACCGATTATTATATATTGTGTGATTATTGTTCGCAATGAGGTAATTTCGGGTGTGGTTATGACTCACTGTCGAAGGTATATAGCCGCTTCCCGACGTTATGTGATGTAGGTGCCCAGGTTGTCTTGTTCGATAGGCCCTGGAAGATGATAGCCATTTAGGGACGCGTCCAGTGGGGAAACTCAGAATGACGGTCTTAGAATCGTTATATATTGTGTAATATAACCATTCTTATTAAATTGGGATTTAATTAATGACAAAGCTCTATATGAGATAAACTGATTTGGATAAGTTTTCTATAGAGAATAAGGAAACTGTAAAGTTAAAAAGGCGTAAAACTGAATTGGTAAAGCATTTTGTGAAATAAGTTGCTTGAAGAATGTTTCCAAATGAGAATTGGAACTGTTAAGCCGTAATGTGTAAAACTGAAAAAGGAAAATCTTAGTAATTAAACTAAGTTATGTTTTCTTTCCCTAATGTACTCCTTATTGTAAGATAAGCATGATTCTGGAATTTAGCTAATTCCCTTATTTAAACAAGAAGTGTGATTCATAATTTTCTAGTGTGACGTTAGGATGAGCATTATTTGAGAGGTGAGGATGATCCTTATTGCAGAGCGAATCCAACCTGTTTATTTAGTTTATCATTTATAATTTTTTTGCGTTTTATTCACACGTATATCGTATCAAAACGGGCCCTGACCCGTTTATATTTCTCTTTCTTGTGTAGTTATCTTTTATGCTCAGGTGCTCCGCCGCAAAGGCGCCCGATATGACCCTTCCTTCTCAGTGTTAGGGAGCTACAACATTTTACGGATGTTGTAGGATTCTTGTTATAGACACATTTCTCTTTTGTATAATCTAGTTAGGATCATACGGAACATTCGGGCGTGTTGCCCAAGTTTTGTAATTGCTTTTATATTGTGATACTTATTTGTAATACTCGGTGTAGCTATTGTATTGGTCTGTTAATCGACAGCTTATTCGGTTATTATTTTATTATGATATTTATTATTGAGTGCTCCTTCTTTTGTATCCACCTTCTTCTATATATTGGATTGCCTAAATGGATTTATTTAAATTTTCAAAAATATTAGACATCCGTTTTCTCAAATAATTGGTGGTTATCTCGTATTATTACTTTCACGGCAGTGGTGCTAAGAAAGGACCATCTATGATTCCTGTATTTATTAGGATATCGGGCTGGCCACCTCTTATTTGAATAAGCGGAGTTGTCACAATTTTATAAGTGCTCATCTAGTTTGGAAATAGTGATAAAATTGTGTCCATTCCCTAGAATTCAAAAAGCCTCAGACTCTACAACTCATTTCTCTTGTTTAAATTTGATCAAAGGTATACTCACAATCACTCACACACATTAGGACTGCATACATGGGTCTTATACTGCATATAATTGGTTGTGTGTGTTAATTTCTTTTAAATTGATTTTTAATATTTATTTGGGAATTTTTAATGATGTTTAAAACATTTGTTTTATTAATTAAAATTGGTTTTAAAAGTATTTGGGGTCAATCTATAATTTCAGATTGTTGGTTTTATCTTTGGAAGTTCACTTGGGTAGAAATCGAAAGCGCTAGAGACTTCAAGGTGTCTATGTAATTATTTTCAAAACATGCGTTTCAGCTTTAATCTCAGCCTTACACCTGTCAGCCAGATATCGGTCTGATTTGTGTTTCTTCTGAGAGACATTAGCTTTGCTCATTTCTTTAGCCCTTGGATTGTTTTAATCGACGATCTGCATGCGTTCTTATCCAATCTTTGTGAACCTCTCTTAAGCTAATCACAATCATTTTAATCCACTGCTTCTCTTATATTGTTTGATTAAAGTCAACTGGTGAAGACTAGATTGTAGCCCTTGATTTTGAACTTTATTCTCAAATCTTCTCAGCCCACTATATAAGGAGTCTAACCCTCAGCCAGAAGAGACTTTTGCCACTTCGTTTATTCGAGTAAGAAGAGAGAAGAGAGAGAAGTGAGAGAAGAGAGAAAAAAAAAGAGAAACCAGAGTTAGAAACCCTAACCCTAAATCATCTAAACACCTTTCAAACCCTAACCTCTTTCAAAACCAGTTATATACCAAACACAACCTTGAGTGTTTGAGAGTTTGAGAGTTGCTTTGATTAGTTATTTCGTTCTGTAACCTCTTTGTTTTAAGATCATGTTTTCAACTTAAACAATAAGTTTAGATCTGTGTTTATTTTTCATAGAAATCATAGATCTGAACAATTTTTGTTATATTTCACATAGATCTCTCCATTTATAGTTTCTTATCTTGAGAAAATCGGTTGTTGATTCTTTTCTGTAAATGTTTTCATCTTCAAATCAACAACAATCATTTTTTGTTTCTAGTTCTTTTGAAACTAAGCCTTTGACCTAGTTGGAATCGCACTTGGTGATTTTCAATCTCAAAAATATTTTCAAAACCCTGAGATTGACTAAGATCTTGAAACGTCTTCCGAGCAAGATAACCGTGGATTCCGGGATATTATTAAAGGTCAAATAAGGTTTAAGTTTTCTCAGAAGAGAGAAATAGAAAATCACAGCATATAGATCTCATATGTAATTTGATAGGACTGTTTGTATAAATAAAGCGTGAGTGTGTGCATGCATATGTTAGAATCACCTTCAAAAAACACATGCACCCTACACAATGAAAGTGTTGGTAATAAGATCTTTTAATAAGAGTCGACGTAAAGAACTGGAATAAATTGGATGTTAGCAAACTGGAGAACATCATCAATAAACAGAACTGCAGAAAAGTTAGAAGGACACCAGTGGGTACATTCCTAAACTTGTATAGGTCTGATTTGTGTGTTTGTGTGTTATATAGTTTGTAACTGTTGTAATTTGTTTTAATGAAATTTTTAGTTTACTCCGTAGAGGGAGTCGTGGATGTTTCCTCAGTTGGGTGAGGTTTTACCACGTAAAAAATCCCTTGTCCTTAATATTTCTACATCTCCTCATCTAATTCTTATGGTTGTGTTGAGTTTAATTATTTTAAACTGCTTTCCAAAACCTGTTAACAAATCTTGATTAGATCTCGTACATATTTTGCTAAACACATCTTGTGATTAATTTGATTTGATTTTAAGAAAATATTTACTTCAAAAAACAGTCGGAGTTACTTAAATAGTTTAATTTTATATTAAACAGCTTTAGTAACAGAATTTCATCTGGCTATAAATCAATTTCCTTGAGTGGAATGTGCCAGAAGGCCCTCTCGCTCCTTCGATATTTCTTCAGCGACGCCACATGGAACACGTCGTGTATTCGCTGAAGATGCTCTGGTAACCCCAGTCAATATGCTACTGGTCCCACCTTCTCAATATTAGGAAAAGGTCCCACGAACCTCGGTGCTAACTTACCCTTCTTGCCAAACCTCATTACCCCTTTCATAGGGGAAACTCGGACTAATACCTGATCCCCAATCTTTAACTCCACATGTCTCCGTGAAGCATCAGCATAACTCTTCTGCCTATCCTGAGCTATCCGAATCCTCCCTCAGATTAACTCTATCTTGGCAGATGTCTCCTGGATAATCTACGGCCCTAATAACTTATTTTCTCCCACCTCTAACCAATAAGCGGGTGAACGATAAGGTCTCCCGTACAGTGCCTCGAACGGTGCCATGCCAATCGTGAATTGGTAAGTGTTGTTATACGCAAACTCTACCAAAGGAAGATATCTCTCCCATCCTCCCCTAAAGTCCAAAATACACATTTTGATCATGTCTTCCAGCATCTGATTGAATCTCTCAGTCTGCTCGTCGGTCTGTGGGTGATAGGTTGTACTCAAACGTAACTCCGTGTCATAGACTCCTGAAAGCTCTACCAAAAGTAGGCCATAAAAATTTTGTCTCTGTCAGACACAATATTTATCGGCACCCTGTGCATCTTAACAATCTCTTCTATGAATAGCTACGCATAACGCATCATTTCAAAGTCTATGCGAACCGGCAGGAAGTGGGCCACCTTGGTCAACCGATCCACAATAACCTATATGAAATCATGACCTCTCTGCGATGCAGGTAACCCTGTAATGAAGTCCATGGAGATGCTCTTCTACTTCCACACGGGAATCTCTAGTGGGTGCAGCATCCCTGGTGGTCTCTGATGGTCAACCTTCATGAGCTGACACGTGGCGCATTTCGAGACAAACTCTGCTATGTCCCATTTCATTCCTGCCCACCAATACTGCCTCCTCATATCCTGGTACATTTTATCCCCGCCGAGATGTACCATAAATCTCGAACCATGGGACTCTGTCATAACCGCGTGCCTCAACTCCTCATCCTCTGGCATAATTAACCTCCTATTTAGGCGTAGGCCTCCTTCCGAGCTGATCGAGTAACCCTCTGCTCCCTCAGCTAACAGTTTCCGTACCCTATCCTGGCACATCCGGTCCTCCGCCTGATCCCTCACCACTCACATAATGATCTCCGGTGTGATGGATAAAGATGACATGCAGTCCCTGGCTACATCGTCCTCATATCAAAGCTCTCTCCACTTCTCTTTCCAAACTTCTGATATTTCTCCAGTTGGTCTCCGTCTCAATGCGTCTGTCACCACATTAGCCTTACCAGGATGATACTGAATATCAAACTGGTAATCTTTCATGAATTCTCGCCACCGCCTCTGCCTCATGTTCGGATCCTTCTGTGTGAAGAGATACTGAAGTGACTTATGATCCGTGAATAAAGTGAACTGCTCTCCTAGAAGATAATGTCTCCATATCCTCAAAGCAAAAATGACCGCTACTAGCTCTAAGTCGTGAGTGGGGTAATTCCTCTCGTGGGGCTTTAGCTTCCTAGACGCATAAGCTATGGCCCTTTCCTCCTGCTGAAGCACATCCCCAAGTCCCTGTAAGGATGCGTCAGTGTAAACCCTATACTCTAGTCCTCCCTTCGGCAAAGCAAGTACATGTCAAGATGTCAACTTGTCCTTCAGCTCGTCGAAAGCTAACTGACAATGATCACTCCAAGTGATAGGCACCCCTTTTCGAGTCAGATTCATAAAAGGGACCAGAATCTTTGAGAATCCTTTAATGAACCTCCTGTAATAGCCTACCAACCCCAGAAAGCTACGCACCTCAGTCGGTGTCGTGGGTTATGCCCACTCCCTCACCGCCGACACCTTACTCAAGTCCGTCGCAATACCCCGGTCTGACACCACGTGACTAAGAAACTGTACCTCCCGCAGCCAAATCCATACTTCTTGAATTTGGAATAAAGCTGGTGGTCCCGCAGCATCTATAGAACCATACGCAGATGCTCTGCGTGCTCCTCCTCAGTGCGCGAGTAGATCAGGATGTCATTAATGAATACGATGACAAATTTGTCGAGATACACTCTGAAAACTCTGTTCATGAGATCCATGAACACTACTGGAGCATTGGTGAGCCCGAATGGCATCACCCTGAACTCGTAAGATCCATACCGCGACAGGAAAGAGGTCTTAGGAACATCCTCCTCTCGGATATGTACCTGATGATACCCTGACCTCAAATCAATTTTGGAGAAGTAAGACGCTCCCCCCAATTGGTCAAATAAATCATCAATCCTGGGCAACGGATACTTATTCTGTATCGTCACCTTGTTCAACTCCCTATAATCCACGCACAAGCGGAGTGAACCATCCCTATTCTTTACAAACAGCACCGGTGCACCCCACGATGATGTACTCCACCGAATGAAACCCTGACCCAGGAGTTGCTGAATCTGCTCTCTCAACTCACGCATCTCTGAAGGGGCCATACGATATGGTGCTCGATCAATCGACCTTGTCCCTGGTGCTAAATCAATTACAAATTCGATTTCCCTACTGGGTGGTAACCTTTATATCTCTTGGAACACATCCTCAAAGTCCCTCACTACCGGGATTGAATTAAATGGAACGATCACCTCTTGTGAGGTTTCCTCCTCGATATAATACAAGTGTGTTCGTGACCCTCCCTCAAGTAGCGGCATCGCTATTAGGAACATCTCCTGTCTTAAAATAGAGAACACGATTGTTCTCTCCTAACAATCCACTGTCGCCCGATAACCTGCCAACCAATCCATACCTAGGATGACATCGTAACCCTCCATATCTAACACTAAGAGGTCTACTGCTAAACTAAGTCTCCCAATTAAAATGTCCACTTCCCAACAAACCGAGTGAATTACTGCCCTGCTGCTTACTGGCGACTCTACACACATACGAAGACTACCCGCGGTCTCTAGTAACCCGACCCATTTAGCAAATTTAGATTTAATGAATGAATGATATGCTCTCGTATCAAAAAGTACACTACCCTCATGACCATGGATGAGAAACATACCCTCAACCGCTGGCGGCGCCTACTGTGCTGGAGGATTGGGAACATCCCGGTTGTTGTAAACATGCCCGTAGTGCATTTTCCCCTGCTACTGTGGGGCAGGTGGAGCCGGTACTGGTGGCGGCATCTGACCCTGCTGCCCCTGTTGGGCACCCTACTGTTGGCCTCGGCCCCTCTACGGGCATTCCCTCTTGAAGTATCCTGTCTGACCACAAACAAAGAAGTGTCTCTGACCGTCCCCCTGTCGTTAGCCTTATTGACCCTGACATGGTTGACCCTATTGGCCTCCCCCATTGTTCCATTGGCCCTGAGGAACCTGCTGCTGCTGATTTGGGCCCGACTGGCCCTGCCTGAATCCCTGTCCTCCCTGTCGAAACCCACCAGGCCTAAATTTCTTAGCCTGATTCCCTTGCTGACTACTATTCTGCTGCTGAATACCACTCATGTCACTACCAGTAATTGCCTTGCCCTGCTGGCTCGGCTCCCCTACCCTCTTGCTCCCCTTAACATGGAAGTAATAATCCTGGCAATGTACAAGAGCGGAATTAACGACATCTGTATAAGTCACTAACTCCGGATTACCAATTAAGTGATGCATGATCCTCTAGGCAAAGCCATCCTTGAAGTTCGACTTCTTTCGCTCCTCATCGCTCACCTCATTTGGCACAAAGTTTGCCAAACGGGTGAACTCTTCCTCATAATTTTCCACTGACCGGTCACCCTATAATAACTCGCTGAACTTCTTCCTCATTTCAGCCTCTACCGCTGATGGGAAGTATTTGCGATCGAACCATAGCCAGAACTCGAATATCGTCATCAAATCCCTCTCTTCAGCGGTGGTAACTGACTCCCACCACTGTAAGGCTGTCACCAATAGACGAAAGGTAGCAAGCATCTGTTTCTTCACATCGGTACCCTCCAGCATGCGCAGATGGCGCTGAATATTCTTCTTGCAGTTACAAGCCTCTAGTACATCAGTACTATCCTGAAACTCGGGTGGGTGACCCTTCTGAAAGGTCTCCCTAACTCGCTGCCAAGACGATGGCCCCGATCGAGCCTGAACTTCTGGTGCCACTGGAGGTGGTGCCTGGGGCTGAGGAAAATGGGCTTTCATAGCCCTCATTACTGTCTCAACTGCCCAGGCCACTATCACGGCCACCTGAGTAGTGGAGATCAACTCGGGGGGGGGGGGGGGGGGGTACCTGTTGCTCCTGATGAGCTTTCCTTAACTCGTCCCTAGCCTCAGCCCTCTCCGTTCTCTACCTCTTCGGTGGCATCTGAAAATAGTTTGAATACTATAAGTACATAATTTATACAAAAATATAATAGCACGAATACGATATCTCAAAAGCGGGAAATGAATCAACAGTCCTAATAATAGGGCTCTATAACAATCGAACGCTACGCTAAAACATAGTAAGATGCACAGATCCTAAGGACACTAGAACTTGATGTTCTGATACCATCTGTGACACCCCTCCTAATTAACCCCGGGTGATCAGTCCTAAATTAAATTAGAATATGTTTCTCAGTTGGTTCATTCTTAGCATCATTGTCGCCTTTTTAATTACTAACCACCTAAGTGAGAAAAATTAGATTGGTGCCAAGTTTTATCTTTCATTAATCAAATGAAATACTCATGCGAAAACAAAATAATTAAACACTTACAATCAACAAAAATCAAACATTCACATCTAAATAATTGACCGAATAAACCATCGGCTCAAAACCAACAAAAGTAAAGACAAGTAATAAATCTCAACAAGTCTGACATAAGTACTGAATAAACTGTGAGCGACATGCTCGAGTAACTGATAGGAAATCTATACAGTAGAAATGAAAATAAGGAGGCACCTATCAAACTCCCGCAACATCCACATATGCTGCAGCAACGGATCCGTGGAATGAGTCAAGTTTGGCGTCCCTGTGGCTGGACACCTAAAAGGTTTTTAAATTTTTTTATAGCAAGGGTTAGTACCCAAAACATTTGGAAAATATTTAGCAAATGATTAACTTGCAGTAATAAATATATTATCACGCACTTCATATTTTAGTTAGTTCCTCACTCCCTTGAGGACATCCTCACCCCTCCTCTAATGTGCATTACTAACGACTTCATTAATTTACCTAGTTATTTATCCCATGACTAGATAAATGATATAACCCGTTGCAACCATCCTACTCTAACCGAGTATGCCGTAAGTATGATTTATAAGTTACTGTCAACACTAACTTAATTAGTCATTTCCCTTTTTAAATTCATATAACTTTCACACCCATTATACATATAATACAATTCACGGTCTCTTATAATTTACCTGTACATAATTATTTACCTAATTATATACGTAGTCATATACAACATTTACACATATGCTGAAATAATAATAAATAATGAATTTCCTTCCGAGTAATAACTCACCAGATGCAAAGTCTCTAAAGTGCTATCCCACTACGTATATTCACATAACCTAGTTACCCCAAGTCAGAATTGCTCACTAACTTGGTTAATACATAAATATTGGAGGCGGTCATATTCCTTCCCTCAAAGTGAGATGTCCCTCACCCATATAATGGACGCTATGACCTGGGAATATACTCGCCCTACTCCTCAAGCTAGGGGATTCATCCACTACGCGCAACCTCCCCTTATAGAACTAGAGTATATATGATAATAATATCTAACCACTGATATTAATGTACACACCATATGTATATACCATCGCACACCGTATATATATATACCCCAGCCATACCGTGTACTAAGTTCGTAACACAAGCCTATACAATTTAACATGAGTTTACGGCCCAACTCTGATTATTAATTAATTTGTACATTAATTACTTTGATTACTTTTGGTGTCGCTCCGACCGATATATTCGGACTTGCTCTCATGGCCCGAAATAAAACAATACCCGAGTCTAAATCCCGATTCCAAATTATTTAGCTTTAACTCTAAGTTTATTTAACGCCTTGGTATCGCTCAACCAATCTACCCGTACTCGCCCACTTAATCTGTATTTAATTATTTCGAAATATTCTTCCCAAAATTTAATCATGGTGTGTCACACATAAATTCCCTCCAATCCCAATTATTTCTCCCTCACCATTAATTGGATTGTGTCCCCTATATTTATTTCTCATTAAATAAGGTATGGGAAGAAATTTTAATTTAATTTTTCCTTATATATATAAACTGGCCGAATTGCCAAGAATCCCCGGCCATCGATCGATCGATCCCCAACCATCAATCGATCGATCAATCCCCAACCATCAATCGATCGATCGAACAGGTCATCGTCTTCTCCAGGTCTCTGTTTCAGCCATGGACGAAAAACTGAAAACCCTAACTTCTTTTACAGTCTAACCCAAGTACTCTCATCAACATATTACAACAAGAACCTCATTAGGGACACCCATAAAGTCCCCAATCTCCGTTTAATTTCCGTTCTCTACTGTTTTTCCTAAATTGGGGAAAAAACCGTTTTGTTCGTTAACCCATCTCCTCGTCAAATTATTATCTCAAATTCATTTCTAACTCTTCTGGTTTACACATCTTACCAGATATATACAAATCTTAGATTATACATAAATTTCTACACAAGTTCGAAATTAGGTGATTAATTTACAAAAGCCCATTTTTTTGTACCCCTTAATCCCAAAACGGATTTTGATTCCTCACCTCACATAAATTCGAATCATATTGCAAATTAAATGGTACAGCAAGCTAACCACTTGCCTTAAGGTTTCATAGGGTCTGATTTGAAGTTCTGAATCTCAAGGTTGAAGATGAATCCCCCTTTGGCTCTTTCCTTTGTCCCCCAATTGGCCTTTAACTGCTTCTTAGGGTTTCCTCTTCCACTAAGTGTGTTCTAAATCCCAGTCAGCCATTTCCCTTTTTCTTATGATTATGTAATTAGGCTAAATCTCATTTTTTGCCTAATGGGCCAAGCCCAAGTGACCTAAAAACCTCTGTGTGGGCCTGACTATGCCTAAAAACGTCCCGTGACCTGTTTGTTACCCCCGGGTACACTTTTTCGACTATCTCGGCCAATCCGGACTCAACCGCACACTCAGAATTGGCATCTGAATTAATTCATAAAAAATCCTTATCTCACACCCAAATTAGTCTATACCGACTCTTGGATGAGACAAGTACATACCCCGTCACTAATACCCAAAATGACGTAAATAAATTATTACTATTCACTTAGTAATTAAATTTACCTAAATATTAACCATTCACTCCCCGATTAATATTTAAATAAATATTACCATAATTAATTCAATTAAAATTATGACACACAAGTAATTTAGAATTCTCGAATTTATTAAATATGAAATGCATAAAATTACGGGGTGTTACATCGGGTATAAACCAATTTAGCTATGAGATAAGGATTTTTATAAATTGATTTGGATGTCAATTCTGAGTGCACGGTTGAGTCCAAATAGGCCAAAATATTCAGAAAAGTGTACCCGGGGTGGTAAATGGGTCTCGAGGCATTTTTAGGCATAACCGTCCCCACACAGGGGGTAGTTGGGCCATTTTAATTAAGTTCATAAGTCAAAAATGGGATTTAATTATTAAAACTTAAGTTTAGGGGGAGAAATTTGAGAAAGTAGAGGAGGAAAAAGGGAGAACTCTTGGAAGCCAAAAGGAAGAACAAGGGAGGCGTTTTTTAACAACCATCATCTACTCCAAAGGATCAGACTGTACGAACAATTAAAGGAAAGTGGTTAACTTATTGTGATTATAATCTTATGATAATCAATTCATATTATGGTGGCTATAATCCTAAATCCGATTTCGGATGGATTATGGCATTAAATTGGGTTTTCAAGAAATTGAACATATTATGTGATTTAATGATTCAATTGATGTTATAGAAGTATTCAATGTTGTTGGAATTAGAATATAGAAGAACCCATTAGTAAAGATGAATGAATTCGGATTTTGAGATTTGATTCCGGGTTAACGAACAAGATGGAAACGTAAAAACCCATTTGAGGGTTGAAAGTAATTTCTTAAAATCAATGATGCGAAATTGGTTAGAAGATGATTATAACCTATTCTAATTGAGAATATATATTTAGAATGTCTCCTTAATATGAGAAATTGAGAATTTAAAACCTTAGAAATCGGTTAATGGCTGAAACAGAGAATCAGAGAAGATTAACTGATCGATCGATCGATTGACCCTAGGAGACAATCGATTGACTCAGCAGGTATTTTGGCGGTGATGCTTACTTTCTTAAATTAGCCTTATATAGTTTGGGAACTTTTACCGGGAGTTAATTATTGCAAATTAAAGAAATTCTTAATATATAGGACTTGTTGAAGATGGTATTAAGAATGTTAAAAGGACATAAAGGTATGTAATCTTATGGGAGGAATTTTGGGAAATAAGTTCATAAGTATTAAATTTCGGGCCGAGTGAATGTTCGGGTATTGTAGTTGAGTGACACTACTTAAATAATTAATTAAGGTGAAATTAATTAATTAAATTAGAGTCGAACCATAGACTCGAGAATATTTAGGCTAGTGCTACGGTCGTTGTGCATGGTAAGGCCAGGATTATATATATATATATATATATATATATATATATATATTCCGTATTATCTGATTATTTGAGGTTATTTTATCATGGGGCTGACGAGGATGTTTGAGACTGTCAACACATATTGGGAAGAGCCTCGAAACACCTTAAAGAGAGCGACATTGTCCGCGCCTCATCCATGTTGAATCCAACACAATCTGAATTCATTAATCTCTTTTTACCATTCTCCACCCAAATCACATTATACAATACTATTATATATATATTCCGTATTATCTGATTATTTTATCATGGGGCTGACGAGGATGTTTGAGACTGTCAACACACATTGAGAAGATCCTCGAAACACCTTAAAGAGAGCGACATTGTCCGCGACTCAGCCATGTTGAATCCAACACAATATGAATTCATTAATCTCTTTTTACCATTCTCCACCCAAATCACATTATACAATACTATTAATATTACTACATCTATATAATATTTTTAGTTCTAAAAAAAGTTTGCAAAATTTCAATTAGTGTTTTTTGGTTAAATATTTAGTTAAATTATATACTCTAATGCTATCAAGCGAGGTTGCGTGATGTGGGTGAATCCCCTAACTTGAGGAGTAGGGAGAGTATATCCCCAGGTCATAGCATCTAATTATAGAGGTGGGGCATTGAGATGATGTCCTCATACTCGGGGGCATATGATCGCCTCCATTACGTTTATTATTTACGTTTTAATTCGACGGACCATAGTTGTCTCGGAACTCCAGGTGGAACTGAGTAGACCTGGGATGGTAGCACTTTAGAGAATACATGCGGTGAGTTATTACTCGGGAGGATGGACTATATATATATATATATATAACATGTGTGCGAATGTTGTAATATGATCTTACGTATATAATGGGACAAATAATTATATACGGGTGATTTAAATACATGGAGAAATTGTATTATTTATAACCTAGACGCTCTGATACCACTAATTGTCACACCCCAAACCCAATATCCATACTAATCATTTATTATTAGAATAATTAAATCATAATCTAGAGCCCATTGGAAATATAATTCATCTATCCATATTTTACTGTATAATGCGCATAATCAACATAATATTATTATTGTGCCATAACGAAATCAATATCAGAGTCATAATTTAAGCGGACATACAATACTATGATTAACTACGATAAAATTTCACAGTCATCAACTCAATCCATACTAACGCAAAATATACAATGTGTGAGTAAATTAAAATCTTCAGTGTGACAATGATAAAATCCCCACATTTAAACCCCGGCTCCTTCCAACGGTGCAACTCTCAAAGTTACCGGTCATATGGTATTCTAGTTGGCAGCATAGAAACCTGAAATTGTTAAAATATAACTGTAAGCATTAAGCTTAGTGAGGTACTCCTTCCCTACAATGTAATAACAATTCTATATAGAATAAGTGGATATAAAATCCGAACAATCCTGCCCATTGGCAATAACAAATCCTGGAACATAAGTTCCAACAAATCATTGGATCTTTGTCCAATTCCAATCCTGGATCATAAGACCCAACCAATCCTGGATATTTTAATATCCAAACAAATCCTGAATACCGAAGTATTCAAACAAATCCGCTCTTAGAGCTATATTCATATTTATATATGAAACAAATCATAAGTACACTCACCTTGAGAGTTTAACTGGATTTTCCCTTGCCTTTATCCTGTACTTGTTCAATCAGCTCTCCTTCCCTTCCTATCATTCTCACAATATTAGTATCATCATAAGAATATTAATAGTCCAAAGAATAACTTCAATCATAACTCAATTCATAAGCATCATATTATTCAATTCAAATCATTCATTAAAATGAAGTCCCATCTAGACTCAGGTTCTGATATCTAACATATTCAAATTACAGTCCAAACCCTTTTTAATTATTCTTGGTAATCCAATCCTTATTATATCATGTTTCCAAAACAAAAGACGGCACATCATTCCGAGTTTCCTAGAGCAAAATAAGCCGATTTCTTCACTACATAGCAAATCTGCCCTATAGGCTCTTTTATCGTTCATTCAACTTCCAGGAATTTTCATGATTTTTCTACATCATAAATTTCTATGATCTTTCACCCAACATCAGTAAACACATTGAAAAATATAAGATTAAAGTTTCATAATTTTTAAGGTTCGTTTGCTATGTCAAGCAAAACACCGAACACATGGCGGGCATATTTTCACCCTTAGGGCAGATTTCTTACCCGAACTTCAAACCCTCACCAAGGACTCATTTGTTGGTATTTTCACATGATTTTCGGATATGTCATACATATATGAGTCTAGGTTAATATCCAATTGGAAGCAATCTATTCCAGTAACTATACAAAAATATATGGAAGTTTGAATAAACAAAGTTTCTAAACAAAGCAATCTTAGGGTTTTGTACATTCAACTTAACTTAAACTTGCATATATCCATACATATGCACCCAAACATGAAATTTCAATAAAAATCAAGGATTTATATCATATAAATCATAAATGAAAGAAAAAATGGCAAGATTCATGGTTGGAATTACCTTAGGGGCTTTTTCGTAATTTTCTATGAATTTTCTTCAATTTTCTCCTCACTTTTTCTTCCTAACTTCCAACTTCTCTTTCCTTAGGCTTAAAATCTCTCATGGCTGCATTTTGGCTGAATAAAGAGGTAATTCTAAGGGTTTGAGGTCGGCCAAATCCACCACCCTTCCCAACCAATGAGAATAAAACATTTGTTGCCATATTAAGACAAAATACTACTTAACGGATGGACTACTTTGCCCTTGTTTCGTAATTTTGGTATAACTTCTCACTCGAACCTCCGTTTCATTCACCGTTTGTTGTGTTACAACCATAACTCACTTGTCTACAATTATGTAGTTTTCACCTCAAGTCAATTGTTATGTCATAAAGGTCAAAACTAGCCTTAAACATGGACATTCCTATCGAAACCTTCAAATTTTGTATTTGTAACTAATTCGACATTTCCTGCTTTTTGGAGGTAGGATTAGACTAAACATAATAAATTAACATCACATATATTAATAACACACTAATCATATCACACAAGCTAGGCATGATTTACGTATAATTAATCATAATTATATTCGGGTTGTCACAATTCTCCCCCTGTTAGGAAATTTCGTCCTCGAAATTGACATACCTTGGTTGTCCGAATCAAACAAATAGGGATAACGCATTTTCATGCTATCCTCACTCTCCCATGTAGCTTCTTCCATGGAATGCCTTCTCCACACAACTTTCACAAGTAGGATCACCTTTGATCTTAATATTTGTTCTTTCCTATCAACGATAGCAAGCGGTTCTTCCACGTAGCTCAAATCTTCCTTCAACTCAATAGGTTGTTCCACCAATACATGTGAAGGGTCTGCTACATACTTTCTCAACATAGAAACATGGAAAACATCATGTAACCGAGATAATTCTGGTGGTAACGCTAACTTGTAGGCAACCATCCCGACTTTCTCAAGGATTTCATAAGGTCCAATGTAGCGTGGACTTAATTTCCCTTTCTTTCCAAACCTCATAACTCCTTTCCATGGAGATATCCGAAGAAACACATAATCCCCTTTCTGGAATTCCAAATCTTTTCGTCGTTTATCCGCATAACTTTTCTGTATGCTTTGAGCTATTCTCATTCTATCTTGAATAATCTTCACTTTTTCAGGGGTGACTTCAATTAATTCTGGACCCTCTATCTTCCTTTCACCAACTTCACCCCAACATATCGGTGTACGACATCGTCTACCATACAAGGCTTCATATGGAGCCATACCAATAGTAGACTGAAAACTATTGTTATATGCAAATTCTATCAAAGGCAAATATTCATCCCAATTACCTTTGAAATCAAGCACACAAGCTCTAAGCATATCTTCCAAAATCTGTATTGTCCTTTCAGACTGCCCATCTGTCTGGGGGTGAAAATCCGTACTAAACTTCAAGTTAGTACCCATAGCATACTGCAAGCTATCCCAAAATCTGGATGTAAAAGTAGGGTCCCTATCTGAAACAATAGATACCGGTGCTCCATGCAATCGAATAATTTCATTAACATACAATCTAGCATACCTATCAACTGTATACGTAGTCTTGACTGCTAGAAAGTGAGCGGACTTTGTCAATCTATCCACCACTACCCAAATCGAATCTGACCCCTTCTGAGATCGAGGAAGCCCAACCACAAAATCCATCGTTACATGATCCCATTTCCATTCCGGTATCGGCAATGGCTGAAGCAGACCAGTAGGTTTCTGATGCTCCACTTTCACTTGCTGACATATAAGGCACCTCGCAACAAAATCAGCTATTTCCTTCTTCATATTATTCCACCAATAATGCTCCTTTAAATCCCTATACATTTTAGTGCTACCAGGATGCATAGTATAAATGGAATTATGAGCCTCATCTAAAATTTCCTCTTTCAATCCACACACATTAGGCACACACAACCGATGCTTATACAATAAAGTGCCATCATTCACAATACAAAAATCTTCAGACTTACCATCTCGGAGATCTTGTCGTTTCTTCTCAAGGAAAGGATCTTGACTTTGCAAATCATGAATACGGGTAGCTAACAAAGGCCTCACGCTTACATGAGCAAAGAATCTGTCCCCATCTGCTAGCTGCAATTCCACTCCCATCAATCTCAACTCCATAATATGAGCAACTCTAGCACATCGAATACACGATAACCTGCCTGAAGCCTTTCTACTCAAAGCGTCTGCAACTACATTTGCCTTTCCTGGGTGGTAGTGAATTGTACAATCATAATCTTTAATTAACTCCATCCACCGCCTCTGCCTCAAATTCAACTCCTTCTGAGTAAACAAATACTTAAGGCTTTGATGGTCAGTAAAAATTTCACATACCTCACCATATAGATAATGACGCCATAATTTCAAAGCAAACACAATAGCAGCAAGTTCCAAATCATGTGTAGGATAATTACGTTCATGTGTACGCAACTGCCTAGAAGCCTAGGCAATAACTTTACCATGCTGTATAAAAACACAACCCAACCCCTGATGTGAAGCATCGGTATAAACAACAAAACCATCTCCACCATGCGGAATAGTAAGAACAGGTGCGGTTACCAACCTCTTTTTCAATTCATCAAAACTATTTTCGCAATCAGAATTCCATTCAAACTTAACATCTTTCCGAGTCAGTTTAGTCATTGGTAAGGCAATCGAAGAAAATCCCTTAATAAACCTTCTATAATACCCAGCTAAACCCAGAAAACTCCTCACCTCAGTCACATTATCGGGTCTCTCCCATTTCACAATAGCCTCTACCTTTTTAGGATCAACACATATACCATCTCCAGAAATAACATGGCCTAAAAATGCAACTTGTGATAGCCAAAATTCACACTTGCTAAACTTGGCATACAACTTCTTATCTTTCAACAGATTCAAAATAGTTGTGAGATGCTTTTCATGTTCAACCATATCATGGGAATAAATCAGAATATCATCAATAAAAACTATCACAAATGAATCAACAAAAGGATGCAGTACCCGGTTCATAAGATCCATAAATACAGCTGGAGCATTAGTCACCCCAAAAGGCATCACAAGAAATTCAAAATGACCATACCGAGTACGGAAAGCGGTTTTAGAAATATCACTTTCCTTCACCCTCACCTGATGATAACCCGATCGCAAGTCTATCTTTGAAAACACTTTAGCACCCTGCAACTGATCAAACAAATCATCTATACGAGGTAAAGGATACTTGTTCTTAATTGTAGCTTTATTCAGTTGCCTATAATCAATACACAAACGCATGGTACCATCTTTCTTTTTCACAAATAAAACTGGCGCACCCCATGGAGATACACTAGGTTGTATGAACCCCCTATCAAGTAAATCTTGCAATTGAATCTTGAGTTCTTTCAACTCAGCAGGTGCCATTCTATACGGTGCCATAGAAATAGGGGTTGTCCCTAGTGCTAATTCAATACTAAATTCAACTTCTCTTTCTGGAGGTAACCCTGGCAACTCACTAGGAAACACTTCAGGAAAATCCCGTACAATAGGAACATCGACTAATTGTAAAGCCCCCTTCCTAGTGTCAAGAACATATGCAATAAAACCCTCACAACCCTTACTCAATAATTTCCTCGTCTGAATAGCAGAAATGATGCAACTGGGAACAATTTTCCTTTCCCCCACAAATTTAAATCAGGCTCACCAGGCATATTAAAAACAACTTCCTTACGGAAACAATCCATGGATGCATGATATTTGGATAGACAATCCATTCCCAGAATTATATCAAAATCAGAAATATCCAATGGAAGTAGATCTATAACTGTATCTCTAGACCCCACAGTCAAAACACAATCATGAAAAACATATTCAGTTACAACCATATCCCCCATAGGCATATAAATACCCAACCCCACATCTAAACGAGCAGACGGTATATTCAAGTATATGGCAAAAGCATAGGACACAAAAGAATGTGTGGAACCAGGATCAACCAAAACATAAGCACTTCTATCACTAACAGAAAGTGTACCTGTCACCACATCTGGCGTAATCTGAGCTTCTTTCATCGTAAAGACTCGTCCACCTGGCCTGGAACCACTAGCTTGTCCTCTACCCACACTCTTCACTGTACTGCCTGGAGATAACATTCTGCTTGCTACTTCACTATGTGCTGCTGGAGTCTGTGCCAATTGCGGACAATTCTTCTTAATATGCCCCACTTGATGACAATGGTAGCATTCCAATCCCTTAAGCTTAGGACACTCAGATTTATAATGTCCTTCCTCTTTACAAAAGAAACATGTAACACCTCCTATTGGGGACTCACCTCTCCCTGACTTTCTGGCTGAACCAAAAGATCCTCCACCCCTGGTATCTCTACCAAACCTCCCCTGACCTCTACCACTATCTCCACCACCTCTCTGAAATTTATGAGGTTCCACCTTAACACTTCCACTCTCACCTCCCCTATACTGAGATGCGTCGAATCTACTTTTCTTAAAACTCTCTCTGCTCGCCACCCCTTGGTTCATTTGCCTTTCTGCTATCATGGCTTTGTTTACCAGAGAAGCATAATCTTCTAACTCATAAGTGGCTACTCTATTTTGTATAGGCAAAATCAGTCCATCTTGAAACTTACTACATTTATCTTCTTCCTCATGCACATACTTAGTAGCAAATCTAGACAAAGCAGTAAAGTTAGCATCATACTCCCTCACAGACATGTTCCCTTGGGTCAAATTTATAAACTCCCTCAGTTTCTCCCTCCTATAGACCTTAGGGAAATACTTAACATACAAAGCTTTAATAAATTCAGCCCAAGTAATAACATCAGTAACTTCCATCCTGGGCACCAAATGGTTGCTGGCTTCCCACCAATATTTCGCCTCTCCTTTGAGCTTAAACACAACTAGATTCACTTTCTGGTTATCTGGAACCTTCATAACTGCAAAGATAGTTTCTAGATCCCTGACCCACATCTCAGCTTCCGTAGGTTCAACTGACCCTGAATATTCTGGAGGATTCAACTTCAAAAACTTCTCATGCATGGAATCTTTCATTTCCTTCCTTGCCTCTTTCTCAATCCTGGCCACAGTCTTGGATTCTAGATATCTAGCCTGTTGTTCTGCCATTTGCGCCATATTTCTTTCTTGTTGCTCTGCCATCCTCATCATTGCCTGTGCCATTATTTGCATCTCTGTAGGCTGCTCTTGCTCTCTAGCCCTTCCAGCAACACTTTGCTCCACTTCAGTATTCTCTGTACGAGAAGCGACTCCTTCTTCTCTAGGTTGTCCATTCCCAGGTTCCATCTGGAATTATCTGTAATACAATAAAATTCTAACAACCAATATAAACAGTTTACAGTACTAAACTATTTGTTAGTATATAAACAATTCAATAATATCAAATCAATCAATAACTGCCATCTAATCGTCACACACGTCAGAATTAATAACCTAGACGCTCTGATACCACTAATTGTCACACCCCAAACCCAATATCCATACTAATCATTTATTATTAGAATAATTAAATCATAATCTAGAGCCCATTGGAAATATAATTCATCTATCCATATTTTACTGTATAATGCGCATAATCAACATAATATTATTATTGTGCCATAACGAAATCAATATCAGAGTCATAATTTAAGCGGACATACAATACTATGATTAACTACGATAAAATTTCACAGTCATCAACTCAATCCATACTAACGCAAAATATACAATGTGTGAGTAAATTAAAATCTTCAGTGTGACAATGATAAAATCCCCACATTTAAACCCCGGCTCCTTCCAACGGTGCAACTCTCAAAGTTACCGGTCATATGGTATTCTAGTTGGCAGCATAGAAACCTGAAATTGTTAAAATATAACTGTAAGCATTAAGCTTAGTGAGGTACTCCTTCCCTACAATGTAATAACAATTCTATATAGAATAAGTGGATATAAAATCCGAACAATCCTGCCCATTGGCAATAACAAATCCTGGAACATAAGTTCCAACAAATCATTGGATCTTTGTCCAATTCCAATCCTGGATCATAAGACCCAACCAATCCTGGATATTTTAATATCCAAACAAATCCTGAATACCGAAGTATTCAAACAAATCCGCTCTTAGAGCTATATTCATATTTATATATGAAACAAATCATAAGTACACTCACCTTGAGAGTTTAACTGGATTTTCCCTTGCCTTTATCCTGTACTTGTTCAATCAGCTCTCCTTCCCTTCCTATCATTCTCACAATATTAGTATCATCATAAGAATATTAATAGTCCAAAGAATAACTTCAATCATAACTCAATTCATAAGCATCATATTATTCAATTCAAATCATTCATTAAAAGGAAGTCCCATCTAGACTCAGGTTCTGATATCTAACATATTCAAATTACAGTCCAAACCCTTTTTAATTATTCTTGGTAATCCAATCCTTATTATATCATGTTTCCAAAACAAAAGACGGCACATCATTCCGAGTTTCCTAGAGCAAAATAAGCCGATTTCTTCACTACATAGCAAATCTGCCCTATAGGCTCTTTTATCGTTCATTCAACTTCCAGGAATTTTCATGATTTTTCTACATCATAAATTTCTATGATCTTTCACCCAACATCAGTAAACACATTGAAAAATATAATATTAAAGTTTCATAATTTTTAAGGTTCGTTTGCTATGTCAAGCAAAACACCGAACACATGGCGGGCATATTTTCACCCTTAGGGCAGATTTCTTACCCGAACTTCAAACCCTCACCAAGGACTCATTTGTTGGTATTTTCACATGATTTTAGGATATGTCATACATATATTAGTCTAGGTTAATATCCAATTGGAAGCAATCGATTCCAGTAACTATACAAAAATATATGGAAGTTTGAATAAACAAAGTTTCTAAACAAAGCAATCTTAGGGTTTTGTACATTCAACTTAACTTAAACTTGCATATATCCATACATATGCACCCAAACATGAAAGTTCAATAAAAATCAAGGATTTATATCATATAAATCGTAAATGAAAGAAAAAATAGCAAGATTCATGGTTGGAATTACCTTAGGGGCTTTTTCGTAATTTTCTATGAATTTTCTTCAATTTTCTCCTCACTTTTTCTTCCTAACTTCCAACTTCTCTTTCCTTAGGCTTAAAATCTCTCATGGCTGCATTTTGGCTGAATAAAGAGGTAATTATAAGGGTTTGAGGTCGGCCAAAGCCACCACCCTTCCCAACCAATGAGAATAAAACATTTGTTGCCATATTAAGACAAAATACTACTTAACGGATGGACTACTTTGCCCTTGTTTCGTAATTTTGGTATAACTTCTCACTCGAACCTCCGTTTCATTCACCGTTTGTTGTGTTACAACCATAACTCACTTGTCTACAATTATGTAGTTTTCACCTCAAGTCAATTGTTATGTCATAAAGGTCAAAACTAGCCTTAAACATGGACATTCCTATCGAAACCTTCAAATTTTGTATTTGTAACTAATTCGACATTTCCTGCTTTTTGGAGGTAGGATTAGACTAAACATAATAAATTAACATCACATATATTAATAACACACTAATCATATCACACAAGCTAGGCATGATTTACGTATAATTAATCATAATTATATTCGGGTTGTCAAAGCCATATTCACCTAGAGGAGTGAAGTGAGACACAAAAGCAGATACTAGCCACTTTTAAGCTAGTTGGCGTGACTTTATAGTGGCGTGAGTCTCTGACCAGAACAGAGGAGAGGGATGTTATGACCATTGATGAGTTATGGTACTTCCTATTTTCCATTCATACAAAGATGCGATGAAAGTTCCTCGATGTTTATCAGGGAGACCGAATAGTGACAGAGTACAAGCAGGAGTTCACTTGTTTAGATAATTTTGTTAAAGACGAAGTAAATACTGATGATAAAAAGTTTTTGAAGTTCATGGATGGACTTAACTTGAGAATCCAATAACAATTGTTGGATAATAAAATGTTGACTACCTACTCTTAGGTCATTAATGCCACTTTACTTCATTTATAGGATCATCGCTTCCATATGAAGGTGAGCCAGCGAGTAGGTGATACGAGTTAGACTGGAAAGATAAGTCGAAATGGTTCAAGTGTGGAACAACAACATCATGTGATCCGGTAGCACGAGCAGGATTCCCAGCAGGGGGATTCGACCAAGAGATTCGGTCCAGGAGGTTTCAGACCGCGGAGTGGTGGGTTTAGGCAGGGCCAACAGTGCCTTAATTATCTACACCAGTAGCACCACTGTGCTCCTCAGGGCTGCCAGGGCCAAGGTAATAATGGGGGGGGAGGCCAGCAGAGCCGAGGCCATTAGGGCCAACGATCGGGATAGGATTGACAAGGCCACCAGGGCCAGAGAAAGGGGGACATCATCGGCCGTTGCTTTACTTGTGGTGAGATGGGTCACAAGAGGAGGAACTACCTGTAGGCAAGTAAGGGACTTCAGCAAGGTCCCCAACAGGGACCACAAGCACATCCACCACCTGCAACAACCCCACACAAGCAAGGAAGTTATAGTATGGATGTATCCATAACGTTAGGGATGCAGTCATGCCTTAGTCATAGTAGGGACCGCCTACAGTTGAGAGTAAGTTCTATATTCATGGGAATATATATAGGGTGTTATTTTACACGGGGTCATCACACTTTTTATAGCCACTAGTTTTTCACGTGGAGATGATCAATTAGAGACAATCGATAGTACCATAATGTGTGTTGACTCGCCGTTGGGTAGTGGATCCCTTATACAGTCCATATTTATAGGTGTAGATATAGATGCTGGGAGGCAGTGTTTAGAGACCAACTTGTTAGTTTTAGATAAGGTGGGCTACGACATCATCCTTGGCATGTATTAGTTGGAAGGGTATTGGGAAATGGTAGATTGCTATGGGAGGACTGTTGTATTCTCCATTCTGTGGCAGGAGATGTTTCGAGTGGCGATGCCTCTACCCGAGGGAGGATCGAGAACTCACTTATATTGCATTAAGGAGGAGACCTCACAAGAAGTGGTTATTTCCTTAGAGTCGATTCCAGTTGTTAGGAATTTTGAGGATGTATTTCAGGATATACCTGGGATACCACCCAGCTGGGAGATTAAGTTTATCATTGACTTAGTTCGTGGAATAAGGCCAATTTCTCATGCATCGTATCGTATGGCCCCACCAAAAATGCGAGAGTTGAGGGATAAAATTCAACAGCTTTTGGGACAGGGCTTTATTCGGTGGAATATATCGTCGTGGGGCGCATTGGTACTATTTGTGAAGAAGAGAGATAGGTCATTTTTCGTATGTGTAGACTATATGGAGCTAAAAAAGGTCACAATACAAAATAAATATCCGTTGCCTCGAATCGATGACCTGTTCAACTAACTGAAAGGAGCGACATAATTCTCAAAGATAGACTTGAGATCGGGGTATCATTAATTGTGCATTTGTGAGGAGGACATTATTAAGACAACTTTCCTTACACAATATGGATCATATGAGTTCAGAGTGATGCCATTTGGACTGACAAATGCTCTAGCAATCTTCATGGACCTCATGAAAAAGGTATTTAGGGAGTTCCTTGACCAGTTTGTAATCGTATTCATAGACTATATTCATGTAGTGTGGATGGGCGCATAGAACATCTGCGTATGGTTCTGCATACACTACGGTACCATCAACTCTATGCCAAGTTAGAGAAGTACAGATTATGGCTACACGAGGTTCAATTTTTAGGGCACATTATATTAGACAGGGGTAATTTTGTAGATCCAAGTAAATTATCACTGGTGAGGGAGTGGGGATAGCCCTTGACACCAATGGAGATTCAGAGCTTTTTGGGGTTGGTCAGGTACTATTATCGCTTCATAAAGGACTTTTTTAAGATTGCGGGTCCATCAACTAATTTGAATCGCAAGGGGGTGCCATTAATTTGGGATGACTACTATCAATTATCTTTTGAGTAGCTAAAAGACAAATTGACCTTAGCACCTGTGCTCGCACTACCCAAGGGAGGAGTGGAGTACCGTGTTTTTACAGATGTATCCCTATAGGGATTTGGGAGTGTATTATAATAGGAGGATATGGATATATAATATGCATCTCATAAGCTTAAGCCCCATGAGAAGAATTACCTCACCCACGACTTGGAGTTAGTAGCAGTCGTGTTTGCCTTGAGGATTTGGATGAATTACCTTTTGGGTGAGTAGTTTAGCTTGTTCGCATACCATAAGTCGCTATAGTACCTTCTCACATAGAAGGATCTGAACATAGGACATATGACATGGTTGGAGTTCATGAAGGACTACCAGTTTGACATTTAATATCATATTGGGAAGGCAAACGTGGTGGTAGATGTGTTAAGATGACGACCTATAGGAAAGATAACAAAGGTTTAGAAATCTAAGTGGGGTAAACTTCAACATGATGATGAGGTTGCCCGGGGTTGTATGTCAGTTTTGGCTATGACACCCGATATTTTTATGCGGGAAGTGTAAGTGCAGGTCGAGGACCGTTCATGTCAGGACAGGGTGCACTAGTTATTTGCATATGTGGAGGACTCGTATTCGATCAATTATGAGTGAGGCTTATGCTTCAATAGGAGACTTATTGTTCCATAGGGTGCGAATTTGAGACACGTAGTGATGAAAAAGTCTCATGGGTCTAGATTTATGGTACATATTGGTGGGGATAAGATGTACCATGATACGCTTAGACATTATTGGTGGTCAGGAATGAAACGTGACGTAGTAGAGTTTGTCTCGAACTGTACTACTTGTCAATTAGTGAAAGTTGATCACCACAGACCGTCTGGGATGTTATAGCCGTTGGATATTCCAGTTTTGAAATGGGAGAGCATATCAATGGACTTCATTACTAGGTTAACGACATCACAGAGAGGTCGCGACTCCATCTTGGTGATTGCGGATCGGTTGACCAAGGTGGCCCATTTTCTACCAGTTCATACATATTATGAGATGAGGCAACACTCAGTTGTTTATTATTGAGATAGTGAGGATGCATGGGGTGAGGATTAACATCGCGTTGGATCGGGACAATATATGTGTCCCACTTTTAGGAGAGATTTCAGGATGCTATGGGCACCGACTTGTGGTTGAGTACGGATTACCATCCGTAGAATAATGGACAGACTGAGTTGGTTAATAATATGTTGGAGGGTATGCTCAGGATGTGTATACTTGACATTGGGGGAGGTTGAGAGTAGTACCTTCCGCTGGTGGAATTTGCTTATAATAATTCCTATAAGTTTACCATCGACATGTCACTGTTTGTGGAGTTTTATGGATGGTCTTTTCATTCTCCCACATGTTTGTTAGAGGTGGGGGACACTAAGATTTTGGGACCATATATGATCCAGGAGACGACAGCCAAGATTGATCTTATTTAAGGGTGCATACGGATAGCTCAGGATAGGCAGAAGATTTACGCAGATGTAAATATGAGGGACACGGAGCTGGATATAGGGGATCATGTCTTGGTGAGTGTGTCTCCTATCAAGGGTGTCATGAGATTTGTGAAGAAGGGGAAAATAGCGTTGAGATATGTAGGACCCTTCCTGATCATTGAGAGAATAGGAGCAATCACTTAAATTCTAGGTTTGTCGGAGTGTCTATAACGGATCCACGATGTGTTTCACGTGTCATCACTGAAGAGATATCGGAGGAGTGAAACGGGTTTATTGGTGCATTCCATTAGAGGAGAAAAACTTTCATCTGGACATCTCATTTGAGGAGAGACCGGTTGCCATTATTGATCATAGTGAGCATAAGTTGCGGCTTAAGGTGGTGCCCTTATTCGAATTCAGTGGGAGCACCACAATGCAAAAAAATCGATGTGGGAGCGGGAGGATGATATATGAGAGAAGTATCCCGAGATTTTAGACTCATGTACATCCAAATTTCGTGGACGAATTCCATTGTGTGTGTGTGTGGGGGGGGGGGGGGGGGGTATGTAATACCTGGTATTTTTTACAATTTAATATTGGGATTAATTAAATTAAAAGGGAAAAATAATACGGTTTAAAATAAATATTAATTAGTACGATAAGAGTTAATATTTATGAATGTGAATTAAATTGAATATTAATTAGTGATCAAGTAATAAATTATTGAGAATGCACGATGTTTAGTCGAGAGTGAGAAATACGACAGTTTATGATAATTTAGTCGGGACGCGCATGTGAGTCGGGTCGGGACATAAAATATGAAATAACTTATAAGTGATATATGGGTCATCCAAATAACCATTTCGAGTACGCCTATGTTCTCGGATGGGTTGATATAGTCAAAAAAGTATACTCGGGGGTTGTGTTTGGATCCCAGGGCCTTTTTAGACCAACCCGACACTACGTAAGGGTGTTTTGGTCATTTGGGAGTTTTGGGTTGGCGAAACTCCGAATTTTAAAGTTATAGATCAACCAATTGGGTGTATATGCTAGGTCCAAAATACTTGGGAGAGAAGAGAGGCCCTAAGACAGGGTAGGATAAGGGTTCTTAAGCCAACCTACACCATTTTGACTAACGTCGTTGCCGGAATCGAGAGCGGAGCAAGGAGAAGATGCCTCCATCATCTAGCAACAAAAATCAGACCAATCAACCCTAAGTCATGTGTTTAACTTGCAATCTTTTGAGCTTTATAATATACATGCTAGTGTAGGATGAACATTATAATGAAAAATATGATTTTTAAAATTTGTATAGTGAATCGATTTATTTTTTGGGGTAGAAGTCGTGTTAGATATTATCCCTATATGATTGTCGTACAAAATCTGAGAATAAATGATTATACAAATGATGGAAATATAGGTTTTGTAATGAATAAACCTAAGAATAATTGTATTAGGGTTTATATTAAATATGTAAGATTTAATATTTTTATTGTTGAATTCCTTAAAGATTTGATGTTAAGTTTTCAATATAATCTATCCTTATACATGTATTTGATGATTGGTTACCTTATGCGGGAGTGTGGGAAGATCTGATGAAGGTTTAATGGGTTAAAAATGGATAAATGACATTTTCGGAGAAGGTGATGTGAGCAGGTATCGATCGATCGATCGAAGGGCGTCGATCAATCGATCGATGGATCGACAGTCGAAGAAAATGGGATCTTTGTTTATTTATGTAGTTTTCTTTACCAATAATTATGGGGGACTTCGGTATGGTTTATGAACTATATGAGGACTTGGCGAATTAAAGTTAACCTATAGTTAAAGCTTCAGTTTAGTCATAATGAGGGTGAAATAAGACTAGGGCCTGTGAGATTTAATGATTATGTTAAGTATCGAGAATTTAAAAATGGGTTAAGGGAAGCGTAGATGATAACCCAAAATTTATACTAGTAGGGTAGTGATGTATTCAGTACTGAAATCACTTAAGGGATAACTAGGACCCTTTGGGTAGTGAGTGATACGCGAAAAATCAAGAAAAGAATATTAATTATGAATCATTTGTACGTTGGGTATTCGTGAAATATGTAAAATGTACTGGATATATTTATAGGTTGTGTGTATACCTATTATGGGCATTCTTATGTGTATAAGCTTACCTAGGTTGCCTGCTATCACAGGAGGTCACGTGTAGTGGGCGATCCAACTTTGGTGATGCCAGAAAGGTTTGGATGTGTTCCCCAAAACATAGAACTTAAGGCTTGACCACTATTTGAGTGTACGATAGTGTGACTAGTCATTTGGGTACATTAAGTATGTGCATAGCCCAACAACTTAGGACTATGTTTGCCTCTCTCTCTCTCTCTCTCTCTTTCTCTCTCAATATTTTTATATATATATATATAGTAATGCTCTTGTGCGGACCAGTCAGCATTTTAAGAGTGCAGACTGGACACATGTCACCTAGCGGTGAACCTAGGAGTTACCGGCTAAATTATAGGCACACTCTCTCTTTTTTGGGCTCACCATCAGGTGACACATGTCCGGTCCACACTCTTAAAATACGGACTGGTCCGCACAAGAGAAGTACTGTATATATATATATATATATATATATATACACGTGTGATTTGTTCTACTCTTGTGTGGTAGTAGAATATATAAATAGTGTATATCTAAAGTAACTTAACTAAGAGAAAATTAATTAATCTTTAAACAATAATATTCGGCTAACATTGATTCTGGTTTTACGGTAGCATATCGTATGGGTGGTACATGTGAACTAAGTGTATTGGTGGTTAGGTAGATGCTTATATTGACTTGTTAGGCTGGGTAGCATAACTAGTGGATTTAGTAGAAACGTTAGGTGTGCACTATAGTTCAGAGGTGAGGAACTCATGTAAGTGCTCGTGAAGCTAACATGTATATAATAACTGTTCTTACAACATTTGAAATACTTGCTAAATATTTTTCAAAGGTTTTGGACTTTGTCTTGTATCAAATCTATTATTAAAACTTTTAGGTTTCCAGCCACAGGATCGAGAAGGTTGATTCATCTTCCAAGGATTACATAACTGCAGCTGGTGTGGAGGCTTGCAGGATTTCTGAGTAGATGATTCTATTATTGACAGTCTTGATTAGGCTCTCTCTATTTCAGTATTAGTTGGGTGTGTTGCCCCTTTTTATTCAGACTTATGTATTTGAGATTATTTTAGTCAGATGGTATGGATGTATAAGATTTTTACCTGAGGTTTATTAGAGGATTTTATTTATTTATATCTTCTTTACAGTTTACTTTGTGTTTTCATTTATATTTGTTACTGTGTAAGGGATTATCATGGATTAATTGATATTATTGTATGTTAATGAAAGATAAAAATTTGGCATCGACTTACTTAATTAATTGGTGGTTAGTATTTAGAAATATTTTTGACACTCATGCTAAGAATGAACCAAATGAGATTCCTATTTTATTTTAGTAAAGGACTGGTCACTTGTTATTTAAATAAGAGGGGTGTCACATCATTTAGCTCGATGCTTATCCCACTAAATAACGGGGTACAAAAAATAGTATATTATACCAGCAAGGCCTTCCGAGGAGAAGAAATTTTTTGTCCACGCTTGGAAAAAGCTTACTTTGGCCCTCATTGAAATTTTGAGAATAATGAAACCTCATTTCCAACCACACACTATTGTTGTCTACACGAAATTAATACTACAACAGGACATTCACAAGCCCAAAAAGTTAGGGAGATTGATAGCATGTGCAGTGGAGCTCATAGATTATGATATACACTATGAACCTAAGACGACAGTGAAAGGCTAAGCGGTAGCAGATTTCATTGCCGAATTAACTTGTGAAGAAAATCCTGCCGACCAAACTTGGATAAGGAAAATCATCCGAGCAGACTTCTTCGAAAGAGACCTCAGTAACAAATCCTCCTGAGCACACTTCTACAGAAGATATCTCCATGACAGATAGACCAGAAATGTCCACTGTATGAGAATCCACCTAACGATACTTAGAGCAGAGCCGAAATATGTTTAAGTATGGGTCCTTGAGCAAATGGAAATTTGATGAAGAATTTCCTATGTGGAATATGTACGTATATGGATCTTCATATACTATTGGTAACGATGATAGACTAATAATAATTACTCCTGATGATATAATCAGGTTTTAATTTCATGTTTTTTAATAATGAGGCATAATATGAAGCACTGAATACAGGATTTGAATTGTCTCTTTCATTAGGCGTTGAGCAGGTCATAACTCATAGTGATTCCCAGTTTATCGTTAACCAAGTGCTGAAGGTATACGGAGTCGGATGAGAGTTGATGACAAGATATATAGCCAAAGATCCAAATGAAATATCCATGTTTCCAGTAGTAAAAAATGGTCGGAATAACAAGAATTGAAAAGGCCAGAGAAGATGCACTTGCTCGGATAGCTTGGGCAACCAGGACAGAGATAAAAAGAACCATTCATGTAGAAATCCTTATGAATAGGAGTATCGACGAAGAAAATGTTAATTTTATTGCAGTAGATTTGGGACCCTCATGGATGGATCCCATCAAGGGATATATTGAAAAAGTAACCCTACTAGACGACCCAAAAGAGACTAGAAAGTTGAAATACAAAGAAACCAACTACATATTAGAGGGAGGAATCCTGTATAAGAGAGGTTTTTCTTATCTCATTACTCAAATGTGTTCACCCTTCAGAAGTGCACAACTTGATCAAGGAAGTAGACAAGGGATTTATTGGATATCATTTTGCAAGAAGATCATTAGTTTGGCACGTGGATACAAAATTATATTATTGTCCAACTATGAGGGCAGATTATTCTACATATGCCAAGCGATTTGACAACTGTCATAAGTTCTTCACTATCCATAGGAAACCTGAAGTTGTTCCCACCCCATTAACATCTCCATGATCTTTTCTCTATATGTGGAATTGACCACTTCAACCCTCTGTCGAAGACATGAAGAAGGTTTAAGTACTTGATCGTTTCTATATATTACTTCACCAAATAGGTGGAAGCTAACCCCATTGTTAAAATGCCTTATGAGAGAGTCTTCCAATTCATATGGAAGAATATCATGTGTCAGTATGGTATGCCATATGATTTTATTACCTACCATGGGACTCAATTTGACAACTAGGAGTTTGAAGATTGCTACATTCAGTTCAAAATCCAAAAACTGCACTCCGCACTGAGACATCCTCAATGCAATGGTCTGAAGAAGAGGCCAGGTGAGGCCAAAGGAAATTGGATCAACGAGTTACAAAGTGTTCTGTGGTTTTATATAACAACGTTGAGGACAACTCTCCTTATATGTTGGTATTTGGGACGGAAGCTATGGTCCCTACCGAAATTGTTCTACCCAACCATAAACTACTCAACTTTAACTCTCCCAAGAGAACCGCATGAGAATACTAGATTTAGACTTGGTTGAAAAGGTGAGAGAAAATATGGCACGATGTATGCCTGCCAATCAATAATGCACTCTTAGATTCTATAACAGGAGAGTTAAGTCGGGCAACCTAAAGGAGGTAGACTATATTACGAAGAAAGTACTCCAAAAAGAAAACAAGTTGGATGCGGACTGGCATTGTAAAGTCGAACCCGGATTTATGGGTTACTCGTGAGTCAATCCAGTCCGACCCCAGTGCTAGGTGATAAGTGCAATGGAACAACCTACATAATGTTACTAGTCTAGATTTATTTTAGTTAACATTTCACTTGTTTAGCATGCAATTCCAGTTTCAAGATAAAGTATGTGTGGGACCCATGGGGAGAACCTCGAAGTCCAAGTAAACAGAGCTAGTTGCATAAAATAAATAAAATACACTTACCTGCATAACGCCCTTAAAATATGAACCCGCACCCAACCTACGGTAACCAAGCGAGGGTGTGATTCTATACCCAGCGGGAATATACAAACAGTATAGAAACAAACGAAAAAAAAGATACTCACACGCTACAACCACATGCATGCAAAAATATGTATGTATCTACATATGAATAACTTTTAAAGTACATGTTCCAATGCATAACCATTTTACTTCCGAAACCTTTCTTGTCCAGATTAATTTACCTTAATCTTATAAAAACTCCGTTTACTCACAGTTAGCATTTCTCACTTTATTTAACACACCCGGTTCAACACTTGAAACCATTAATTTTGATTTATCCGAACCCATTCCTTTACCAAAATGACCCTTTTTGTTTCAATTCAATACGCTTTAGTATTGTTGTTGAAACTCACCCTTTCAACAGACGCAACCATCGTGTTAGAAAATAATTATTTGTCCTTTGAAAATTCTTTTTCATTACATACATTTACAAATTATAGGTTTAACCACTTGGTTGCTTAATCACCCATTACCCACTTTCTTTACCCTTTTCATTATCTTATGAACATTAATAGATTTACGCATTTACTTGTCCATTTCACATTTACCGGAACATTTATTATATTCATTCGAGTTAGGTTATATTAAGACATTTTAAAACACAACCCATTTCTTAACGTGTTCCAAATTTGCTTTTTATTTTCTTGGAATATTCCTAAACCTCATACTTTCATGAGCTCCACATCACCGACTATGCGCACCATATGCTCTGGCCAGTGTTTTAGGGACTTTCACACAAGGGCTCTAGGACCTTCTTTCTTTTATCCCAGTGTCATCTGAGTTCCATTTTGTGTGTTTTAATATTTTATAAATGTCCACATATTCCACTTTTCCTTGTTACCCGACCTAAGCCAAACCCAGAACTTTACTGCCCATCTTGTGTTACACTCTGAAATTTACCCTTTCATGTCCTTGACACTTCAACCTTGATTTTATTCCAAAAATCATATTTACTTAGGACCACTTTGTGTAACACCTATTTTAACATTTTTAGTTCATAAAAATGTTCCACTTTAAGTAAAATTACCATTTTACCATTTATTTCCAAGATCACCTTTTGCTCCATTTCTCAAGTGTTAATTTCACCGAAAAACACTACTAAGTTATTCATACCAATTTCTCAAGTGTTTTAACACTTTAACACCTTTTCACACTTGGCGTAATATTGGAAAAACTTTTACACCTTTAATTCTTATTTACTTCCATAAGTGTTAATCCTTTACAACATTACTAAGTTAGGCAAGAACTTTTCCATATTTACCCATTAACACTTAATGAATACATTAATCAATACTTTCCCAAACACACATTTCTTTACTTCTTCATTCAAGAAATCCATTTACACTTAACACTACTTTTTTTAAGAAAATACCATTTTTTATTAGCATGTGTAGTCTCATAATCTCATGTTCGTCATATCGTTTGGCACCAAGTTCATACACACTTTGAAGACTAATTTCTCACTTTTCTTATTTTATGTTTAAACCTTACAATGCATTCTCTAAACTTGTTTAGTATCAAAATACTACAAGTTTATATGGATGAGAAGATGGATGTTAAACCCAAAAATCCTGCTACATGGGTTATAAATATATTTCATCATGGGAAATCACTATACTTGCAAAAATACATTTTAAGGCACAAAGACGTTTTTATTCCTTCAATCTCAACAAATGTCTATTTTCATAAAACCTTCATTTTTCAAGAATTTGAGGTATTATTATTTCACCAAATATTCACCGAAGTAAATCATTATTTCCTAACATTTTATTTCCAAAAAAAATTTAACACCAATATTCCAAAACATTGAAATATTTACTTATCCTCTAATTTCAACAAAATATCATTGTCCAACAAAATCAGATCATTTGGAAATATTTTATTTCATAAAATATTTTTCATCAACATTTTTAGAAAATACACTATTTTCATCAAACAACCTCTTTTTACTATTTCCAACCTTGAAATAATTATCCATTCTTTATTTTCAATAAAATAATATTTTTGAACATTTTTATTCCATAAAATGGTTTATTATCTTCTACACATTATTTGTACCATTTAACTAAATACACCCTACTCAAATAGTCTAACTACAAGACTACAAATGCAAAATAACATTTTACAAATGGTGGTGGAAGTGTTGGTGTAGGAAGAGCAACCCTCACCTCCAAAGGTGGCCTCAAGGGGTTTCCAAATGCATCCTCCAAAAGCTCAAAAAATGCTCTTCTTACAAGCTTCCAAGCAAGACCCACTTCAACTCCATTAAAACACACCTTCATCTCTTCCAAAAATCCCCCAAATACTTCTCCAAAATTAATAGCCTTATTCATCAATGGTGGAAATGGATTTTTTGGGTTTGAACATGGTGGTATATCACATAAATGGAGGTGGGAGGGTGGTGGAATGGTGGTTTGGCAGTTGATTGAGGTAGAAGACCACCCACCTCTCTTTCTTCCATTTTCTCCCAATAACAAATAAATCCAAATGACCCAAACAAACTTTAATAAATCCCTCCTTAAGGCTTAAAACCCCCTTTTTCTCTGGGCTCGACAACTCAAATATCCAATGCTCCAAATTAAGGCACCGCACAAGGGGAATCAGATCTAAAAACTCGACCAATGCCGTTCAAACGACTTTCCCTATGTCTTGCTACTATAAGTCAACAGTACATCGTTAAAAGTGCGTTTGAACGACAGACCCATATCGTTTGAATGACCCTTCATCTTTTTCTTTTTATTTTTTCTCTAATATTATCTACAATTCTTCCATAATTATAATTAATCCCTACTCAATTATAATCAATATCTAATTTAATCAATTTACTGGGGCGGAAAATTATGGACATGGCCCTTAACATATTTTAGCGATCATCTGACCAGGTAATTATCGCCTAAAAAACCCAGAAGGAGAGTAGTTCAAGAACCCTTAGAATGCCAAAAACTTGAGGAATTATTACTAGTAATTATGAGTTGAATAGTTCAATATTTATGTAGCATGTCTTTTTATGTCTCAATGAATTAGTTATCAACAAATGAGTTCCTTTTTCATTTTTTAGGAATGGGATATGCAACAAATCTCATAACAAACAAACAAAAAGTAATTCCAAGTACAAAATTAATTCAAATCTCATAACCAACGAGAGAAATCCTAAAACTTCATGTATGAATTCATCTTTGACAAGCCACGAACAAGAAGTTTCTAATCTTAAAGATTCTTGTGTGACTTCTTAAAGTCAAGAACAAGAAGTTTTGTCATGCCAAATTAAGGAAAAATCCTGTTACATTTGGTCGCCAATGGTAACTAACACAAATATTTGGTCAAAAATGACAAGATCCGTTTGAATGACCATAAATGCATTAGTAGAACCTATTGATGGGCAACTTATGTTTGTCCAAATTGGTAACGAGTTAAATATATTAGTTAGCCAAAAGTCGACCACATAATCTAACATCTAAGCTATTGTTAGGCCATAATCTTACAAAGGAACATAAGTAGCAATGCATATTTTATTTAAGAAAAAAAGATATTACATTATTAAATATCATTGTCCATCAATTCCTTGTATTACAAAACCAATATAGAAGATTCTCAGTTTACTCGGCATTTCCTGAGGGAATTCTCCATTCCTTCAGGAGGGACGTCCATGGCCAAAGGAAGAACAGTAAACCCTAAGTCCATAAGATTGTTCTGCCTACTAGAATTGGGTTTGACCACTAAATGTAAAGATGGGCTGAGCGTATCATTTCCATGAAGACCATAATCCCCCAGATATTTCCATAATAGGCCTATGGGAATGTCATCGGTGAGAATCCACTTAATGTCTAAATTAAAAGGAGGTGTAGAGTGGCCCAAACACTCAGGGTCATGCCAATACCATAAAGGGTATTTTGTTGGACCTTCAAAACTATCAGAGCATTGAGCCAGCCCCATTTGTACCCTTCTATCCTAACCTGCTGTAGTTAATCACCCATATGTTCCAAGGTATAGTCATACCCATTCATCCAAAGGGTGCGTGGTGGCTTATGAAAATAAAAGGTTAGATGGTCAGCCTTTTCATTCAATTTCTGAATTCTAGTTTATTGATTCTTTATCAAGCTACCATGTTTGGACAACGTCTTTTTGGCCTTTTCCTCTTCAACTATTGGACGAGAAACCACAAGCTTCCTAGATAATTGTCCACCCTTTGACATATTTAACCTCTCAATTTCTTCCATCTGACATTCTCCTATTCCAGAAAAGAAACCCCTTCACTTTAATGAACATTGGAGAACTTCTCCTGTCCCTCCAATTCATCCCTCAACATGTCAATTTTCCATTCCAATAAATTAGCTACTTTTCGAGCGTTATTCACCTCACACTTCATCACAAATTCCTTTTTAGCAAAGGACGAGGATATGTCCTGCAACTTTTTGCCAAAACCACTCTCACTGCTTAGCTGAGCTAACTTCTTCTCATAATTATCTGTCAGACTGGCAATAGCCTCCTAATGATCCTTTTCATCTGGAGTGTCATCTCATAATAAGAGGTGTTGGTGACCAAGTATTGAATGTACATCCTATGTGAATAGATATATGCTTCTCTAACTTGGTTAGAAGCATTTAAGCCGATCAAATCTTTTAACTCTTCCTCATCAAGATCTTCATGACCTGCCCCAATGATCTGAACACTCCTCTTTGGAGTTAAACTGAAAGGAATAAATAGGAAATGAGTATGAAAAAGTCAAATAAAGTTCACAATTGGCATAAACTTCATTTTTATGAGAAGGTCAACTTCATTATAATTATAGGAAAAAAAAAACAAAAAGTGAGGAGTTCGGATTACAAAGGAAGCAACATTACAAGCCAAAAATTATAAAAATAATCCCATATATTTACACCTTTTCCTTATCCTAATCTAGTTCCTTATCAAGACAACAATAGTTACATCCATTTATGGGAGTGTCGATGACTCAACCATTCCTTCCTCATCAATCACAGAAGGAGTACCAGGATTGTATTGCTGAAAGATCTCAAAGTTTGGAGCAGTGACGACCTTCTTCAGAGCAACATCCCATCCTTCCTAAAAGGATGAATTCTTTAAAAACTCCACTTGCACAGTAGCACTGGAGAGGGCCTTTCCCAACCTCTTGTATAGGCATCCTCCTTCTCTTTTTTAAACTTTACTTTTAAACCCTCGTACTTGCCATCAACATTTGCATTAACCTTCTGAGCCCGATCAACCATCTTCATAGCTTCATCAGCAACCTTTACAATATCATTCTTATCTTTCTCTGCCTTCTCCACCACATCCTTTCATTTTTTAACCCTTATCATGGGAATTCTTTGTAGTCCTTGAGACCCAAAAAATCAGCTTCAATATCTGTCAAGGACTCCCTCAACAAAATATAGTGATAATCAGCCAAAGTTATAGAGTCCAAGAAATGCAGAGAAGACATAAAATTACATCATTAAAGTATACAAATGAAATAAAGTAAAGTGAAGAGATGATTACCAAGGCTAAATTATGATTATCCATTTCTAGGGATCTATCCCTAGAGAGGGCACTAGCAGCAGTTTCATTGACCGAGAGAACCCTGAACCTATCAAACCCCGAGAAAGTCCAGGGTTTACTGTTATGAAAGAATCCCCAACCGAGCTTAGTCATGTTGACTGTTTCCTGGTAACTCTTGGTGATTAGTAGGTCCTTTCTTTAACCTATTAAATTGAGGGTCATAGGTCTTAACTTCTTCAGGTAACACCACTATAGTTTATTTGTAACTGCCCTCCTTAATGTTCTTTTTCTTAGCCGAAGAAGGGGTTGATCCAAAAAGGAGTTTGAGGATATTTCTTTTCACCATTTCTGATGAAAGAATGATAGTCGACACCAAGTTGATGTCCAAAGACTTAAAAGAGGAAAAGTACATCCAATAGTAATATTTCCCGACATCTAGGAGGAAGATTCTGAACCAGAAGTTGAGGAAGATGAGGTAAGTTCCTCTAAGTTAATGGGGGCTATAAGAATGTCTTTATTCGGTCGAGAAACAAGTAAGTAATTAAACTATGGTATTCCAATAGTACTGAATTTTAACGAGGATGATGCTACCTAAGTCTTTACTGGATGGACAAAACAAGCTTCAAGTAAATAAAATTCACCTTAGATTCAGGTGGAAAATCCTTCTTCCTTCTCTTTGCCAATCACAAATATAAGAACACTGATCAATAAATGAGTTAATTGAAGAGAAAAAGCAGAAAATTATGATACCTCGCCTAATAAAATACCGGGTGATCAGTCCTATACCAAATTAAAACAGGAATCCCGATTGGATCATCCTTAGCATCACTGTCGAAAACTTTTTAAAACTTACTAACCACCTAGTATTCCAAAAGCTGGTGCCAATTTTAACTTTTTAATTAAACAAAACAGTATATGCGGAAATAAATATAAACCATTCACACAACTGAATAAAACTCAACTAAAATAATTAATTTCACAACATGCTGAATAAACCATCGACCACCAAAGTAAAATAATCCAATACAATATTCAACATATGAATTGGTTCCCTTAACAAAAACCCCTTTTTGTACCCATTTATCCCCAAAATGAATTTTAGTGTACACATCACTAAAATATGAATTGGATATCACGCTTTAGGAGTAAAAACAGTTAACCACTTGCCTGAAATCGTTCGCAGGGTTTGATCCGTTGTCGTAGCCCCTTGATTTTGCTCCAAAATCCCCAATTTGGCTTTTGATCGTTTTTCCCCAATCTCCCTCTCAAACCCTAGGTTAGAATTGTGTTGGCTGCTCATTTTCCTTTTCTTAGGTTTAGGTTTAAAAATACAAATCCCGTTTTTAGCCTAATGGGCTAAGTTAAAATAGCCCAAATCACTCCGTGCGAGTCCGGTTACGCCCAAAAATGCCCCGAGACCCAATTAGTACCCCCGGGTACTCTTTTCTGACTATCTCGACCCATCCGGATTCAACCGCGCACTCAAATTTGGCGTCCAAATTAATTTATAAAAATCCTTATCTCACACCCAATTTAGTCTATACCGACTCCCGGCTGAGATAAGTGTATACCCCGTCATTAATACTCAAAATGAAGTAATTAACTTTTTATTGTTCACTTAGTAAATAAATTTTCCTAAATATTAACCATTCACTCCCCGATTAATAATTATATATATATATATATATATATATATATATATATATATATATATATATATATATATATACATTGCCATAATTAATTCAATTAAAATTACAACACACAAGTAATTTAAAATTCCGGAATTAATTAAATATTAAATGCACAAAAATACGGGGTGTTACAAAAATATAAAAATAATAAAGTGTCGACCTATGCCATGCCCGTCCTAAGGGAAGCGTGGCCAATTATATTCTTCATCATCAAGAAGAAGGGAAACTTGCCAATTCTTTACAATTAGTCCATAATCCCAATAATATTTATTGGAGTCAGGTAAATTAACCACCAACGCCCTGTTGAAATATTTGTTCTTCAAATAGTAAATGTTATCATCAGTGGTATCCTAGATATAACAGTACATCAATTACGTTATACCTATGTGGGTTCCATATAATTCATTAATTCGATTGACCCCATTTACTACCCTTAGTGTATTTTATTCCAGTTGGGCTAAGACCGCATCAAAATACTGACAAAACTTAGGAAACAAGATATGTGGTAGGAAAGTTACCCCACACTCTGCTATAAATATAATGTCAAGACAATGACCTTCAACTAAGCCACACAAGTCACAAGGACCTATGACCAACTCATTTTTTACCCATTGAGGGTTCCTATTCTCTGTTATGAACTTATCTAAAGAACTCTCATTAACTAGGGGTGCACAACAAAATCGGGAAAATTGATAAATTGAACCGAACAAGTTGTATTGGGTTGGGTTATTTCAGTTTTTTATTTTATTGGTTTGGTTCCGGTTCCGAAAAAAGAAAACTGATATTTTCGGTTCAGTTCTCGGTTCCACTATAAATCCAACCCGAACTGATCCGCTACCCAAACCAGTCCGAATCGATACGATATATTTTAAAAAATAAATAAATATATATATGTATATAACACTTGTAATTTATATTTTTGGTTTTACCAGAATATCTAACTTTTTTTATTGGGATCAAAATTAATTTTGACCTTCAAAAAATTATTTTTGAAATACATTAATCTTAAGATTTCACTAAGTATGAAATATGAGTTTGGAACCAAAAATCAATCCAAACCAATCCAGGAACCATTGGTTCGGTTCTGCACAATTGTGGGTTCGGTTCCAGTTCCAAAAATTTGGAACCGACCCATCTCGGTTTGGTTCTCGAGTTAGTATCAAAACCGAACCAAATCGAACCTTTTGCATCCGTATCATCACCACATACACCATTGTAAAAACTCAAAATAGAAAATATAAGAAAGAAAGGACTCTTACAGTAAAAATAAATACTCAGCAACAATTGTCTTCTTAATAGCAAAGTAAAAGCTCAACAATGAAGAAAGGATTTTGAAAATCAAGGTGGAAGGTGATTGTGATTAAATGAACTTTTATAGGAGTAATGACATCTCTTGAAGTCAAAATTTTGAATTGATTAGATGTATTATCGTTTCAGATATCAACGACATCTCATTTCCCTAAATGCCCAAATGACCAGTGTAGTCCCACGCAGTTCATTATTTTTCTAACTATTTACAAAACTTCCACCGCTTTTATATAACAAGTTGAAATTTACATGTCATAGAGGTCGACAATTGACCATACCCTCTCCAGGATGCCGAGTATCTTCTAAAGGATAATACACCATCCATTCACTCACTACCCCATTCCTATCAAGAATGAAGTGTTGGGGATTTTGTAGTAACCTAAAGTAATAAGGCCACGTGGACCAATAAAATAGTGACACCTGCTATCATTATCACTAAATCCTCAAACAACGAATAAGCCTGGTCAACCCAAATATTTTGTGGTCGTCCACATAGTCGACCGCACCCATGAAGGTGAACAATTAGTAATATGAATAGACATATGTAGGATATTCAACAGTCACCATGTATATGCACGTGAATAAATATCCAGATGCCTATTATTGTGTAAAGATGTAAATACCTAGTTTATAAAGGTATTACTAGATCTCTCAGTTGAGGGATATAACAACTTCGTTATAACCCTAGAAAGTGTCCGTGAAAGACTTGTACTAAACCCTAAAAATATAGTGACATTACCCTCGTAGTTGTAGGCACCATACTTGGGTTGAACTGTGTAAAATATTTGTGTCTCTCTACCCTTCTTGTATCTCTATAGGTAATTATTTTTATCTGTGGTTATAAATATTGGGTAACTTGAGTTAAGATTATTTCAACATTATCAAACCCAAATTTATACATAAACAAACAAGTTTGGTGATGTATATTATGAAGTAATATACATCACCAGGACACGATATATTAGAAATTAACTCTATTTTTTTACTAATTTTATAAAATAAGTATTATCATTCAGAAGAGTAGAACGAAAGTTGTTATCAGCTACTAAATGTTGCAAATAATAAAGGTAAGTTAAAATGTAAAAACAATTATATGGTTTATTAACCTTAGATGGCGCTAATCATCATCAATTTATTCTTACAATACTACTTGCATGTTGTTTATATATAAAATGAATATTTAATTATTTGCCAAAATTGTTTTGGTGCTTCTAGTTAGAATAAGTGTTTATATATAGAAATATGGTTGTTCAAGTCGCGTCTTAAAACTGAAAAACGTCGCTAATGCCGTTTAACACAAGGTTAAACTGTATAAGCAACTCCGAATGTTTGTTGGAGAAACCCTTTTCTTTTGAAAATAAAAATTATAAACAAGATGTGTTTACAAAGAAACTTATGTACGAGAGTAATTAAGAATGTGTAATCAGTTTATAAAACTAAGGCAGTTTCAAAAATTCAGCACACTTATAGAATGAGATGAGTAGATGAAGATAATCAACACAATGATTTTAACGTGGCAAAACCTCTACCAACAGAGGAAACATCCACGGTGACTTCTAAGTCACAAAAGCAAAAAATCCACTAATAACAAAAATTAGTTACAAACAATACAACATGCAAGCACACAAATCAACCTATTCTAAGTTTAGGAATATACCCCACTTGGTGTCCTTCTAACTTCTCATAGATCTGATTTGTTGATGATGTTTCTCCAGTTTGCTAACTTCCTTTGCTTTAGCTTCCTTATGTCGGCTCAATGATCTCAGATCTTATACACAACACTTCTAGTGTAGTAGTGTGTTAAGTGTTGTGAAGTGATTCCTATACACATGCATGAACTCACACACACTTAGATTTACAGACAGTCCTAGTAAATTACATATAAAGTCTATATGCAGTGATTTTAGTTTAGTTCTTTCTCACAGAACCTGAACCCTTTTTACCTTTAAATATAACCCAGATTCCACGGAGATCTTGCTTCAGAAATCGGTCAAGACCTTAATCAATCTCTTTTTGAAAACATTTATGAGATTTAAAACCCTCCAAGTGCGAATCCAACTAGGTCAGAGTTAAGTTTTGTAAAAACAGAAACTATAAAACATTTTAAAACTAAATCAGAAATGATTTTCTTAAACCAAGTAGAAAATATGCAGATCTAGTGAAAAATGTAACATGCAGAGTATAGATCTAACGTTTCTATGGAAAAAGAAACAAGATCTTCACTCTAAAGTTTAAGTTGTGAACAAGATCAAAAGATGACGAGGTTACAGCAACGATATGAACAAACCACTCTCTCTCTCTTAAACACTCAGGTTGTGTTTGGGGTGTTATATGCACGAAGGTTTGTTTTAGAAGATGAACTGTTTAGGGTTAGGGTTAGGGTTTGGCTAACTGATTTTCCTTTCTCTCTCTTCTCTTTTCTTTCTCTCTTCTCTCTCACTTCTCTCTTATTTTTTTCTCAGAAAGACGAATGCCCAAAAGTCTTCTAAGGCTGAGAAGAGGAGGGTATATATAGGGCTGAGGGAAGGTTCTGGACGTTCGAGGGAAATCAAGGGCTGTGATCAAGTCTTCAAAGGTTTGACTTGATCCAAAGGTTATAAAACAGCGGTGGATTAAAATAATTCTGATTGGTTCATATGGATAGCACCGGGATTAACCAAGAACACATGCAGACCCTTGATTAGGAATGATCCAACGTTCATCAAAAACCCATCCAGCCCTCTCACATAACAAACACAAATACATTCACCCGGAGGATGACAAGTGTTGGCCTGTGAGTGGCTCTCACACGCGCATCAAAATAATTATAAAACATCACCCTGAAGTCTCTAGCGCTTTGAGTTCCTACCCAACCAAATATTTTAATGAAAACAGAAGTTTCCAAAATAGAATATTAACCCCACAAATTATATTAACCCATTTTATTAATAAAAACATTTATTTAAAAAATGTTTAAAAAGGTTTAAAATTATTTAAAAATTCCCAAAAAAATATTAAAGCTCCAATTCAAGGGGAATTAAACACACACTCAATTTTGAGCAATATGAACACATGTATGCACTTCTAATTGTGTTTAGTGTGATTCATTTTATACCATCATGGATCATTGAAGAGGATTAGAGAGATAGGTTCTGAGGCTTTTTGGATTCTAGGATAGACAATCAATTTTGTCAATATTTCCAAATTAGTTGAGCACTTATACAATGTAGACTTAAGCAAGTCAAAGGTATAAGGTGCTTCAATCTCCCCCTTTGGAAATATGAGACAAAATCTCCTTTGAGTTAGCTTAAAACTCGTAGGGAACAAAAAAAATAAAACCTAGTCCTATACAAAAGATACTATCTACCCAATTCCTAGAAAGTCAAAAATTACATAACTCAACTATTTACAAATTTTTACCCTAGAAACGGTAGACAATCAGTAGAAGAGATTCCTGCAAATATACACACTAAGATCAAGCAATTTAGATGAAATGTGAACAAAAAAAATGAACTCATAAAACTCAAATTTCTCCCCCATTTTGTCTCAAATGGACAAAGGGTAAAACTTAAAGTCTTGAGAGTTTAATCAGCGCATACCATGCCTATAGAATTTCGCAAATACAGAAATCTGTTATAGTCTAAAGGTTTAGTGAACATGTCTGCAAGTTGCAGATCAGTAGGCAGGTAATGAATTTCTAATTCCTTAGTTTCAACAAGTTCGCGTAAAAAATGATGCCTTATTTTAATATGTTTAGTTCGCGAGTGTTGAACCGGGTTTTTAGATATGTTAATGGCGCTTTGGTTATCACAATACAATTGTAATTGATCTTCTTTAATCCCATAATCACTTAACATCTATTTGATCCATAACAATTGAGCACAGCAACTTCCTGCTGCTATATATTCGGACTCAGCCGTAGATAATGAAGTGCAATTCTGTTTTTTGCTACTCCAACCAACTAAATTATTGCCGACATAATTAGGGGTGGACAAAAAAAAGACCGACCCGAATGGACCGTTTGGACCGAACCGGACCGAACTGAAAATTAAGGCTATTTTGAAACCGGTCCGAAAATCGGTTCACAAAAACTAAAAACCGATTAAACCGGTCCGGTCCGCGGTCCACTATATTAAAAGATCGATTTGGACCGGACCGGACCGATTCCCATATATATATAATAAAAATAATGTTATTGTGTTTCTTATGTATAGTTTTTAAATTAATGTGTATTACTTATGAATTTAATTTGGAACATTTTATATATGTATAGACATTTTTTTTATTTGGGTTAAAAAAACCCATGTAAATATCACTTGGAGTTTCGAGTATTATTTTTTCGTTATATATTTGTGAGAAAAATAGATAAAAACATTCATAAAATGTACATATATTTAAAATAGGGTCAGGACCGAATTTTACCCCGGACCGGACCGAAAAAAGCCTGGACCGAATTAGTAGGTTAACCGAATTAATCGGTCCGGTCTCGGTCCAAAAAAATTGAGGACCGAATATTCGATCCGGTCCAAAAAATAGGCAAAACCCGGACCGGACCGGACCGTGCCCACCCCTAGACATAATAACAGGCTCCTGATGTACTTTTACTATCATCAGTACAACCGGCCCAATCAGCATCAGTATACCCTATGATGGTGCTACAGGTATCCTTAGTATACCTAAGTCCAAGATTGAGAGTGCCTTTTATGTACTTTATTATACGTTTTACACTCGATAAATGGCTCTCTTTAAGGTTATTTTGGTAACGAGCACACAGACATACAACATACATTATATCTGGTCGTGAGGCAGTTAGATAGAGTAGGCTACCAATCATACTACGATAGAGTGTGGAATCAACTGACTTTCCAGTTTCATCTTTACATAATTTAACAGTAGTACTCATAGGCGTTTTGGCGACTTTGGCATTATCTAAACCAATTTCTTAACAAGATCTAAGGCATACTTGGTTTGAGAGACAAATAGTCCATCAGAATTCTGTTTCACTTGAAATCCTAAGAAAAGTTGTAGATCCCTCATAAGGGACATGTGAAATTCCTTATGCATACTAGCAGAAAAGGATTTAACTTCGGATGGTGAAGTAGACCCAAAGATGATGTCGTCTACATAGACTTGGGATATAATAATATTATTGTCAAAATGTTTGGCAAAGAGAGTCTGGTCATTTCCTCCTCTCTTAAAACCCTTATCCAACAAAAAGTTGGAAAGGCGTTCATACCAAGCTCTAGGAGCTTGTTTTAAGCCATACAAAGCCTTTTTTAGACGAAAGACATGATTAGGGTATTTAGGATCAATGAACCCTTTGGGTTGTTCTGCATATGTCTCTTCGGACAGAATTCCATTTAGGAAAGCAGATTTGACGTCCATTTGATAAAGTGTGAATTTTAAGTGACACGCTATGGCGAAAAGAAGTCGAACAGATTCAAGACGAGTGACAGGGGAAAATGTCTCGTTGAAATCTATCCCTTCTATTTGAGAGTAGCCTTGAGCAACTAGTCTAGCTTTGTTTCTAAGTATTACCCCATTTTCATCAGATTTGTTCTTGAAAATCCAACGTGTTCCAATAACATTTTTATTTTGAGGCCGAGGTACAAGATACCAGACATCGTGAATGACAAATTGTAAAAGTTCTTCCTGCATAGCAGAAATCCAGTGTGTGTCATTCAATGCTTCATTAACATTTTTCGGTTCCACAAGGGAGACGAAACATGCATAATTAGCATAATTTCTTAATTGGGATCTAGTACGAACTGGCTCATTAAGATTACCGACCACGTTGTCAATGGGATGATCTTTAGATACCCAGCCAGGTACTTCTGGACTCTCAATAGGTAATGAGTCATCTATTTCTGGTGAATCAGTTTTGAAATCATTTTCAGATTCAAGCACAATAGGTGATTCAGATATCTTATTTTCGACAATAGTGTCACTTACAATTACATTTATCGATTCCATAAGGGCCGTAGTACGCAGATTGTATATACGATAAGAACGATTGTTTGGGGAGTATCCTAAGAAGATGGCTTTATCACCACGAGTTTCAAATTTAGACAAATGTTCTCTGTCTTTACAGACATAACACTGACTTCCGAAGGTTCTTAGATATTTCAGATTTGGCTTCTTACCGTACCACAACTCATAAGGGGTTTGTTTAGAGTTTTTCCTAAGATAGACCTTATTAATGATGTGACAGGCTGTCCAAATGGATTCTACCCAGAAGCATTTAGGTAGGGATTTGGCATGCAACATGACACGTGCCATCTCTTGAAGAGTTCGGTTTTTCCTTTCAGCAATGCCATTCTGCTGAGGAGTTTTAGGGGCACTAAATTCATGTTTGTAACCGTTGTAGTCACAATATTCAACTATTCCTGTGTCTATGAACTCTCCCCCTCTATCACTACGAATGCGATTGACTTGTGTGTCCTTCTCATTTTTAATTCTTAGAAGAATTTTCAAAAAATTCTGAAACGTCTCAGATTTATGTTTCAAGAAGGCAACCCAAGTGAATCGTGTGAAATCATCAACCATGACAAGGATATAACTGTGTCCACAAAGACTAACAGTTCTAGAAGGACCAATAAGGTCCATATGGATGAGATCTAGAGGTCTAGAGGTGAGTATGTCTTTAACCTTTTTATGCGAAGTCTTAACTATTTTTCCTTCCTGGCAATGACCACAGACAACACTTGAAATAGGTTTAATTTTAGGAATTCCTCTAACTATCTCTTGACTAGACAATCTTCCAAGGATATCATAACTTAAGTGACCCATACGATTATGCCAGATTTCATTATCATCCATTCTGACAATGTTACAGGTTTCAGAACTAGTCTTGACAGTATAACAATTGTCAGGTGTTCAAAATCCTGTAATAATGCATTCACCTTTATCATTTAGAATTTTACAACTGTTCTTTGAAAAGGTGACTGTATGGTCAGAGTCACAAAATTGTGATATACTTAGGAGGTTGGCTTTAAGGCCTTTAACTAATAGAACATTTTCGAGAACAGGTATTCCTTCTTCTTTTAGGGTTCCTTTACCTATGATCTGGGATGAAACACCATCACCAAAAACAACTTTCCCACCAGCAAATCTGGTTTTGTTTAAAAGTTTGGTTTCATCTCCTGTCATATGTTTGGAACATCCTGAATCTAAATACCAACCAGATGAAGTGTGTTCAGCTTTTAAAGCAGTGATGACAATGTTACACTTCATTTGGGGTAAAAGATCCTCTTTTATAACCCACATAGCTCTAGTTTTAATTTTGCGAAAGTTTTCCCTCATTTGATAAAATTTTCGAGACACAGCTTTTTGTCGAAAAACCTTTAGAGCAGCAAACTGATTATTGTGAAAAATTTGAGCTTTTGGTTTAGGAAAGTTTCTGGGAGCCTTTCTCTTAAATGAACTCTTAGTTTTGGTCTTTCTATTTCTGTAGTTAGAGTTCTTATCAGGTTGTCTTGGAAGGACATAATGGTTACGATTTTGCCTAGAATAGTTAAAGTTCTTGTAGACAGAAGTGTTGTACACAGGGGTGTTTAGACGCCTAGCATAACAACCTTCAAAGGAGTGACCATAAATGTCACATTAAGAGCAATATTGATTGCTTAAGGGATGAATTTCCTTAGGAAAACTTCTAAAGATAGGTTTGACAGTATTCTGTTCAGAAGTGTTATTCCTAGGAGGGATGGTCTTATAGGTAGAATCAGCCTTTCTGATCAAAGGACAGACGTATTTAGTCTTAAGTGCAGTGTCAGCCTTAGAATTACTAGACTCTCTAATGTCTTTCTGTTGTTGCTTTTGATCATATTCCTTTTTAATCAAATGAAAGTCTGGACATGTTTCAATTGGTCTTTTGCCCCCAGACACAAACTTAATAGGTTCAAGTTTAGTAGTTTGTGGTTTGTTCTTAGGGCAAAATCCAATACCGGTTCTATCATCAGAATTGGTCTTGGAGTCAACAACAAAGTCAGTAAAACAGTTTGAATTGTTTTCAAACTTAGAAAACTTTTTGAAAACAGTAGCTGTCTTTTTTTTTGCTTCCTCCAATTCTAATAATGTTCCCTTATATTTCATTTCCAGGATTTCATTAATTTTAGTCAAATCTTTTAATTTTTGATCAAAAGTTTCAATTTCAGATTGATGATTCAGACACTGGTTAGTGTACTCTTCAGCATTCAACTTCACTATAAGACTTAGATCATCTAATTTCTTAGTCAGGTCTCTAACAGTCTTCTCCAGTCTAGTGCCTTTTTTAAGAGTTTTAGCATACAAGGTATGGATATCTGGGAGGTCATCTGTGTCTGAGTCGCTAAGTGAGGTGTGTGTAGTGACCCCTAACGATTCAGTTTTAGTACTCACGCACCCATTTGCATCGTCATTATTGAGATCACTTTGACTCACACACATGGTAGTAGAACTAGCAACATTTTCAGACAATAAATCATCTAGGCCAATCAAAGCAGTATTCACACAAGCAGAAGTAGGAGCATCATTATCACACACGGGTATATCATCATTGTAAATGATCTTATCATAAAAGGACATGCAAGGGTCAATTACATTTGATGACTCAAGTTCCTCTTCATCAGAGTCACTTGAATCATTCCAAGTTTTACAGACATTGGCTCTATTATGTGTGTTGGCCTTATTCAGATTAACTCTGCAATCGTGAGCAATGTGACCTAGTTTCCCACATCTAAAACATTCAATCTTTTTAAGGTCTCTAGTGGGTCTGGAATTGTTGTCCTTAGGATGTTTGTCAAGTCCTCTCTCATGAGGTTTGGGATTAGACAGAGTAGGATACTTAGGCTTGCCTTGTTTAGTTTCTTGTTTGTTTCGAAATTTGACAATTTTCTTAAATTGTTTAGACATCAAGGCAATCTGATTATCTAGTTTGTCTATATCACACTCCTCATCAGAGTCAGAGTTGGTCAAATTTGACTCAAGTTTGGGTATCTTAGAGGCAAAACTCAAGTTAGAGTTAGGTTGTTTTCATTGAGAATGATTCAATTGTTTCTTAAAGTCTAATTCCATTTCCACAGTCCTAAGTTTGCTACTGAGTAACTCAGGGGTAAGGTTTTGATCATTCATTTCCTCAATAGCATACCTCTTACTGTCAAACTTTTGTGGTAATGACCTTAGGATTTTAGAAACAATTTCATTTCTATCATAAGTAATACCATTAGCATGAAACTTAGTGACTATATCAGTCAAGTTCATGTAAAAATCATCAAAAGACTCAGAATCAGTCATGATCTAAGAGTTGTACTGCTGGATAAGCATTTGGGTTTTAGCAGCTTTAACTCTTGAGTCTCCTTCATGGGCAGTGATTAATGTGTCCCACGCTTCCTTAGAAGTGGCACAAGATGAGATTCTCTTGAACTCATACTCATTTATAGACATAAAAATGGCATTCTTGCCTTTATTGTTATTTCGAAAAATAGTTTTTTCTTCTTGGGTAAATTCACTTAAGATTTTCTTTACCCTCTCATCACTTCCTTCAGTGGCTGGTTTAGTAGGATAAGTGCATCCATTTTCGATAATGTCCCAGCCATCATCTCCTAAAGTCCCTTGGATGAAGGCAACCATTCTTACTTTCCAGTAAGCAAAGTTGTTTCCATCAAAGAGTGGAGGTCTGGACAGATTACCAAACCTTTCATTCTTCTCGTCCATAGTTAGATTTTTTAGAAAACGATTTCAGAAACACAAGATCTTTTGAAATAAAAGTTAACAGGGCTCTGATACCAATTGAAAAACGTCGCTAATGCCGTTTAACACAAGGTTAAACTGTATAAGCAACTCCGAATGTTTGTTGGAGAAACCCTTTTCTTTTGAAAATAAAAATTATAAATAAGATGTGTTTACAAAGAAACTTATGTACGAGAGTAATTAAGAATGTGTAATCAGGTTATAAAACTAAGGCAGTTTCAAAAATTCAGCACACTTATAGAATGAGATGAGTAGATGAAGATAATCAACACAATGATTTTAACGTGGTAAAACCTCTCCCAACAGAGGAAACATCCACGGTGACTTCTAAGTCACAAAAGCAAAAAATCCACTAATAACAAAAATTAGTTACAAACAATACAACATGCAAGCACACAAATCAACCTATTCTAAGTTTAGGACTATACCCCACTTGGTGTCCTTCTAACTTCTCATAGATCTGATTTGTTGATGATATTTCTCCAGTTTTCTAACTTCCTTTGCTTTAGCTTCCTTATGTCGACTCAATGATCTCAGATCTTATACACAACACTTCTAGTGTAGTAGTGTGTTAAGTGTTGTGAAGTGATTCCTATACACATGCATGAACTCACACACACTTAGATTTACAGACAGTCCTAGTAAATTACATATAAAGTCTATATGCAGTGATTTTAGTTTAGTTCTTTCTCACAGAACCTGAACCCTTTTTACCTTTAAATATAACCCAGATTCCACGGAGATCTTGCTTCAGAAATCGGTCAAGACCTTAATCAATCTCTTTTTGAAAACATTTATGAGATTGAAAACCCTACAAGTGCGAATCCAACTAGGTCAGAGTTAAGTTTTGTAAAAACAGAAACTATAAAACATTTTAAAACTAAATCAGAAATGATTTTCTTAAACCAAGTAGAAAATATGCAGATCTAGTGAAAAATGTAACATGCAGAGTATAGATCTAACGTTTCTATGGAAAAAGAAACAAGATCTTCACTCTAAAGTTTAAGTTGTGAACAAGATCAAAAGATCACGAGGTTACAACAACGATATGAACAAACCACTCTCTCTCTCTCAAACACTCAGGTTGTGTTTGGGGTGTTATATACACGAAGGTTTGTTTTAGAAGATGAACTGTTTAGGGTTAGGGTTAGGGTTTGGCTAACTGATTTTCCTTTCTCTCTCTTCTATTTTCTTTCTCTCTTCTCTCTCACTTCTCTCTTATTTTTTTCTCAGAAAGACGAATGCCCAAAAGTCTTCTAAGGCTGAGAAGAGGAGGGTATATATAGGGATGAGGGAAGGTTCTGGACGTTCGAGGGAAATCAAGGGCTGTGATCAAGTCTTCAAAGGTTTGACTTGATCCAAAGGTTATAAAACAGCGGTGGATTAAAATAATTCTGATTGGTTCATATGGATAGCACCGGGATTAACCAAGAACACATGCAGACCCTTGATTAGGAACGATCCAACGTTCATCAAACACCCATCCAGCCCTCTCACATAACAAACACAAATACATTCACCCGGAGGATGACAAGTGTTGGCCTATGAGTGGCTCTCACACGCGCATCAAAATAATTACAAAACATCACCCTGAAGTCTCTAGCGCTTTGAGTTCCTACCCAACCAAATATTTTAATGAAAACAGAAGTTTCCAAAATAGAATATTAACCCCACAAATTATATTAACCCATTTTATTAATAAAAACATTTATTTAAAAAATGTTTAAAAAATGTTTTAAAAGGTTTAAAATTATTTAAAAATTCCCAAAAAAATATTAAAGATCCAATTCAAGGGGAATTAAACACACACTCAATTTTAAGCAATATGAACACATGTATGCCCTTCTAATTGTGTGTAGTGTGATTCATTTTATACCATCATGGATCATTGAAGATGATTAGAGAGATAGGTTCTGAGGCTTTTCGGATTCTAGGATAGACAATCAATTTTGTCAATATTTCCAAATTAGTTAAGCACTTATACAATGTAGACTTAAGAAAGTCAAAGGTATAAGGTGCTTCAAAAACCATTTTCCTTCTTTTAACTGATTTATACAATGATGTGACACATAAAGTTAACTACAATGGGATATGGATAACGAAGGTAATATTTATGGAATAATGTAGTTAAATAGTGCACAAGAGAATATTTATACATTTTGGAGTTAGATCACGTTTAGAAGTTATTTATTAGGATTTTGAGCAAATGATTTGATAACATGGTCATGGAGTCAAATGAATCTTCATATAACGAAGGGTAGTTCATGTAAGGATTTGATCACGTGATAAAACAACTGAGCTTAGATGAGTAGCATTTGGTTTCACAAGTTAGGAATGAGTAATGATTCAATATTATCGACGGTTAGTTTTAACTCTCAAAATTTAGGCTTTTCTAGTAAATATTTATTATAAGCATCAAATTTATTAAGGTAATCCTTGGGATAAAATGAGAACGTAGAAGCATGGAACTATTATGATGAGGGACAAGACTTGGTTTTGCGATGTTAGAGGTAGTGCGATGGTAACATATTGCTTGTGTTCAATTTTTTTAGTAACTAATATTTTATTGCTCTTGTGCGACGGAGATGCAATGGTGTGATAGTTAAATTACATATCGTTATGTAAAAATCTTTACAATCATTGAGTGACAGTCGGAGAGATGTGGGAGATTAATTGATAAATACTAAATATTACCACAAACCTCAAGTATAGAAATAAATTCATCTATCCTCCGACCGAGGATAAGATGGGCACAAGGTCCTTGGCCGTTTAGTTTAATATCGCAGTAAGGAATCCTAGGCTATGTGTTACATGTATAAATATTAGAATCATTATATAAGGAAACATGGGTCATTCAAAACTATCAAAACTCTTATAACCAGAATAGAATCTCAATACTAATCAAATAATGACCAACCATAAATATAAAGGTAATGTATTGATCCTTAGAATAGTAGTACATGATCTCCAAATTCATCTTATGGATTTCTACATACCAAAAGGGCTCTAACATAAATAAATCAACCTCAATTGATATTTCAAGGACATAATGGAGCTTGGGTTCATTTTTATACAGTCTATAAGACCTCGGGTGGCTCAGAACTTCGACCTTAGCGTCAAGGAAACTATTTAGTGGAATTTCATGTTCCTAAGATCAATATAATAGGATGGAAGGATGTACACACACTATTTTACTAACTTCCACTCACCACTTATTATTTTTTGAAGAGACTTAAATGGTATTTGATGCTCTAAACTAGTATCATCATCATTCATGAGACAAATTGTAATGTCCCACGACCTTCCCTAGTCATCCATCAGCGTCAAGTCACTTGATCTGGTGAGGAAATTTAAAATTTAATATTACCGATAAATTCCTATATAGTTGTGGCCTATATTAGGTCTCATCCTCCAGAATCAGAATTGGTAGAATTAAAAGAAATAATAATATCACTATATATCTTTAATAGGAATTCATCCACTAAGCATAGATTTAATAATGTATTCCAAATACTTGCCAAAATGATAAATCATTTTCATACAATTTCGATAAAGTTCCCAAGCTCTTTAACTACAAGTAAGAGCGAAATATATATACAAACTCGTACAAAAGATCTATGCAAATCAATCGTCGTGGCCTCAACTAAGGTCCGTAGATCCAAATATGGGGAAACAAAGAATATAGAATTGATGAGCTCAAATAGCCTAACAAGGGTTTACTCAAAGATCCTTAGCCACATACCAATATTGATATTTACAAATGTAATGGATAAAAATGATGTAATATAACTATAAACACCACATTCAAGGACCCCTAAGTCTCTCCTTAGGTACCTATGACCTTCCCATTTCACTGCAAACCCTAGATCATACTTCGAGTACCGATCTAGAGGCCATCGGGAGCTCCCGGGCCCCATTTGACTTCATTCAACTCTATCTTCAGAGAGAAATCTCACCAAATATTTAAATTTATATGAATCCCTTTTCCAACGAGCCATCCCGTGCACGAATCGACATAACGGTTCAGACGAACATACATTTTACTATCGAAAATTGATCTAGAAGTCACCGGGGCTTCCTGGCCCCGTTTGACCCGGTCAACTCCTTTGTCGGAGCGAAAGATATTTGAATATTTGAAGGGAAGTGAAACCCCTTTTTAATTTTCCACTCCGTGCACAAAATGACATAAATGTTTAGATGAATGATCCGTTTTCCCTCAAAAACTGATCCAGGGGCCACCAGGTGCTGTCGGGCTCTGTTTGACCAAGGTCAACTCTTCAACTCGAATGAGACTGAATGAAAGGGAACTTAATACACTTTCAAATGGTCTACCCTATGCTTGATTCTTACTTACGGTACAGATGAAAGACCCATTTTACTCCGAGAGATCATCGGGAGCTTTCGGGCAACAGTTGATGAAAGTCAACTCTCTGAACCAAGTAAAGCTCTTTCGAATGTCTAAGTAACTCACATAACCTTTCCAAAAGTCTGCCTCATGCACGATTATGACTTACCACTTGGGCAAAGTATCCATCATCGTCCGACGATCTCCCGTTCAAAGGACTGACAAGTGCTTTTGAGCCATATTTGACCCAAAGTCAACTCCCAAACCCAAGAGTGGTCCAAAGGACTCTTGAAGGTCTTTAAATTACCTTTCTAATAATATGACCCATGAACGTTTTGGATCAATGGATTGGATTCTACAACCATTTTTCCGAAATAATCTGTACGAGACTACCAATTGGCAGGTCCATTTTCCAGCCTATCGACAGTGTGCCTATGTAACTCCCCGCCTAATTAAATACTGAGTGATCAGTCCTTTATTAAGTTAAAAATAAAGGCGGATGGTGTGGTTCATTCTTAGCATCACTATTGAAAACAATTTTTCCGTTTTAATCATCCTAAATAATTAAGCTAAGTGTCAAAACAATTTAAATGATTTTATTTATTAAATTCCGTTGTAAAAAGATTTTAAGCATAAAATATTTTATGAATAATACAAATGATAAAGATACCAAACATACAATGAAACATGCCAACTACATTACTCAAATCTAAATAAATTACCACAACCACTAACTGTGTGATAGACAAAATAATCCCAAATAAGAACAGAATACTGAAATAATAGAAATGTATGAAATCCCTATCAAGTCTAAACAAGAGTCTGGAAATGGGCGACACATGCCCTAACTAAAGTAACTATATAGAAATATGAGGATCCAAAAGAGGAAGCATCTACTATAATGACCTGCAACTCCCACACAAGCTGCAGCACATCCAGTCTAATGAATCTACACCTGAGGCCCCTGTGGCTGGGCACCTATAATATATATATACACACACACAAGAGAAGGAAAAATGACAGGAAACAGGTCAGAGCCTGAGTGTAAATTTTTTTTAAAATGGTTTAGCAAGTATTTAAAATGCTTACTAGTTGATATAACATACATGTTAGTATGCTAAACTCTCTTGAGAATTCTCACCTCTCATTTAGTGTGCAGGCCTATCGTACTACTAAAATGACTCATAAGTCTATCTAATCCATCTCCCATAAATTCTAATTCGTGAGATCGTAAGTCAATGATTTGATTTTAGATATCATTCTCTTAAGCAATATTTAATTCGATTATGTATTTCTCAATACTGTTATGAAGCTGCCAAACACTTATTATAATTAGGAGCATTTATTCGATATCTATCTACTTATATGCACAGTAGAAGAATTTCATATATACTATATATTAGTCACTCATATAATATATATACAAATCGGCACCCCACATAAAATCTATGGTGCTGGGATACTCTGCTCTCAAGTCCCCGTATTTATAATACAAAGGGAAATACTAGCTTGGAATCACTCTTGAACTGTATTAACACAATACACACAAAATGGACACGAAGCATAGTTCCAAGTCACTAAGAGGTCAATACATACCCCCACGTCTAGGACCATCTGACTATCATTCTCAGATAGCCTGTACTAAGGAATCCTATGTTCTAGGGTACGAGCCAATATCCCCCATAAAGGTCCCATCGAGATAATACTGTCCCGAAGCAATAACCTCCGTGATAGCAAGTAGCGCGGGTATGATTATACACATGTACAATAATATATATACACATGCAGTCAGTTATATATATGATTACATATTTCAATTAGGTTCGCTCACGACCTATAATAATATTTTAACCATGCGTAGTACAAATTACCCAATTCTTATGCATAATGAACTCATCTCTTTTTATTCTCAATTATAACCATTTCATAATTACCTCTCGTCCCTAGAAGTGTTTTCTCTTCCTAAAGGTAAATTCAGTAGGTATACCCTCACTCCCATGCTGGTCTAAGTCTTTCTTGAATTTCTCAATACCTTACTTAATGTACGCACGATTTCTAATAAATGTCATACCCTCGTTATCCCACGATTACATCTCGTATAAAATTATATTCACCAGAACCTACTTAGACCCTACTGGTCCTCTTTATGACCCATTATAATCTTTAAATGATATCCAAGGGCTCCTACGTATTTTAACTGAATTAATTAAAAAGGGGAAAAATATTCAATTTCCAGGAGGGGTCGATCAATCGATCGAACCATCGATCGATCGACATTCTTGAGTCGATTGATCGACATTCTGAAGTCGATCGATCGATCGAGCAGTTCTTGCCTAGGTTTTGCAATTCTAACCCACATGTTTCATCTATAAAACTTCTCCAAAACACCATTAATGAATCCCAATCACCCAACCAACGATACAGAATGTTACATTAACATAAATGGACAATTATTAAGGTAAATTTCCTCTTATTTCATCAACAATTATTCTCAACTGAATCAAAACTCAAAATATAACCCTTAACCCTAGTTTCTTTAATTTCTTCAAGGATTTCATTTAATAACAGATGCTTGTCTCTACTGGGTATAATTTCATTTTCAGCAATTTAGTTTCAACAGAGTCATTCTAACATATCATCAGTTCTACCATATTCAACAATTTATCCCAAATATCAAACTTCTTGCATGAAAACTTAAATATTATTATCCTACACTATCATGGATGTGATATCAACCGAATTTGTAGCAAGAAAGATACTTGACTTAGATATGAAGGTCTGATTCTCAAGGGTTGATGGGTATGGTTACGTCCCTCGTTCCCCGATCTACGCGATGGTAATGAAATCCGTCAAAAGTGGTGTGAGTTAGTGGTTCTCCTCCTTGGAAAGTTTCTCTTTTGTTTCTACAACAGCCTCTCTGCAACTCTATAAATCCTAACACTCGAGGACTCTAATTCCCATCAACTTTAACCCTACAATTTTCGTCCATGAATAAGCCTAAAAATGGATAATTACTAAAATGCCCTCTCGGGGTGCCGATCAGGCCTAAACCCGAGACCCAAACTAAACCTCCCGAGTATAATTTTCTAACTATCTCAACCCTTCCGAACATGTTGGCGCACTCAAAATGACAATATGGCCTACTTATAATTTATTCACTTTTATTATAATAATTTTGTCCCGACATAACACATGTGCGTCCTGACTTAATTTTCCATAATTACCGTATTATTACAATTTTAATAAATTTAATTTCATATGTTACTTTACTCATTAAGTAATATTCAACAAATTCCTCATAATTACTAAATCTCGTCACGCTAGTAAATATTTAAAATAAATTCCGGATTAATATTAAATTAATTTATCTCAATTAAATTTAATAAATCCCCAATTTAAAAGTCATCAAAATATGGGGTATTACAGCTTAGGGTTACCTGCCGATTGGCAGGTCAACGGGTATGCCAATCGGCACTCCCATGAGCCCATAAATAAAGGGCCTGACCTCACTCCCATGCACACGTCAGATCCATCAACATCAATGATATCAATAACTCTGTCACGAAATCAGTGCGACTTCCATTCCAAACCCATTTTCAAAATTCCCCGTCCCTCATATTTTTACCAAACTTGGTAAATTACCTTCCATCATCTTCATTCAAGTGCAAGGGCATCCCTTCAACATCCAAGATCAATCTCAAGATCTCCAAGAAGGTCCAAATCTCTCACTTTCTCTCTAAATTCTCTTAATTTTGCATTAGATTATTTCATTAATTAGCATTTTCATTCCTTTAAATCACATACCTTAATATACCCTTTAATTAGTATTGTCTCACATACCTTATTTTCTATATGAAAACCCAAAACCAAGAAAAAGAGGGTTTTGCTCATAAATTCCAAGCGAGAATTCTCATATTTTTCTCACACCCAAACACCTTTTTTACACACACGTATAAGAGAAATCCCCGATTGGATTTATGGGATAAACCCCATCCATTAATCCGAATGCGAACTATGTGGACTTTTATTCCTGTATAGGCTACGTAGGTGTTTCCGTTTAAAACCCAAGATTCGAGTCCAATTTTCCAGTTATCTAATTTTTCTAAATTCAGCATTTGTCACCCTTGCATATATGCATATTATGTTTGTGATCCTTATTAGCGTTTTATCCCACACATATTATCGTTCCACTATAATGATAAATATTATGATAAATGCATAAATCATATTTTTAACTATTATTTTTGGGAACATTCCTATGGATGACCTCACTCTACCTCTTCCATGGTATGAGTCGGGCGATTTCGATCTCCGTTATATATACACGTACACACACTTCACAGAGAAACAAAGGAAAACTATAAAACGAGCCCATGAGAGACCGAAAGGGTGGGATGGGTGCCTAACACCTCCCCATTCCTTAACTTTGCCCCCGAACGTTCGAACTATTTGTTTCTTAAGCGTTAATATGTCTTTGATGCCATTCTCTCGAGGTGATGACATTTTTTTGTCTGTTTTGAGTCAAATAGACTGGCGACTCCATCTATTTACATTTATCCCACACCAACAACGGCTGAAGTGTTACTAAGTAGGGCGTGAGACCTTTTAATCCCCCTTCCTTCACCCCATCTTCCCTTTGAGAAGCAGAAGGAGAGGAAGGGCACGCATCTTGACTGGGATGGACACAATGGCGACTCTGTTGGGGATCTTCATTCATAAGAGGGATAGACTCTGTTTGCATAGGTGTTTTTTTTGTGCTTTCGTGCATATGCACCTATCTGTATGTTCCCTTTTTCTCCTCCATTATTATTTGTATACCTCATGCTTATATCGCTACTCACTCACACACTTATAGGAATTCTCCATGTACACTTCACACTACGTGCACCTAGAATCACTTGTATCCACATGTTGCACACACCACTTAGAAATCCATGCTTAGGTGTCATTAACACACACCTCCACTTATCACACACCACTTGTAGTTGATCAATTCTTAGGTTCACTACCACACACTCACTTGTAAATAGTTACACGTCTCTTACATATCCATGCTTAGTACAATCTTCATGCTACATGTTAGATTTCATTCTTATACTTGTATTAGTTAACATGATGCTCATTAATAAAGATACTCTCTCCATAATATAATAATCAAGAATCGTGCATTTTTGCACACTACATCACCAAAGACAATGGTTATTGACCAAATTTTGTCCCGTAGATGGGGGGTCACTTCATGATGGGCGTTGGTCCAGCAAGTTGCAGTTATCCTAAGCGATATGACTCTCACCTTTCATTGGCCAAGTTTCTTCTATGTATATCGAACGGTTCCCCCCGCATCGTATAACTTGATCGAAGTCATAAAGGGAGGTATATTGCTGGGAAGTCATTCACGTACGTCGAGTATTTCGAATTCATTGTCACACGTACTGTGCCCACGAGGTATATAGTGAGGCAATTCACGTACACTCATGTATATCAAATGTCTTGTCCATACGTACCGATTTCCCTCAAAAGCAATACGTATATCGTGGAAGTCATGCCAAAGGGGGGAACCCTTCCAATTAACCCAACAACTGTATACCCTCATATAAGCGTCAAACCTAGGGCACTCATATTTAGTTTGCCAGTTTCTACCCGAAACTCTGCCGAAATGACAAGTCGGCATGCCACCCAATTTTCAAACCCAATTTTCCCAGGCTCGGGTCCTGTCCGACATTTCTTTTTGCATTTAGGTAAACATAATTCAAGTGAGAACATAATAAATATAATAATAATCATGCTGAGACTCGTGTATCATTTTTCCTCTTTCTCTACCCAAAAGAGTCAAAGATAGTTTTCCCTCTTTTATCAAAAGTACCAAAAACATTTTTCATTCCTTATACCAAAAAGATTTTTCCTCCCTTTTACTCATTTTATCCCCCTCTTTTTAAAAAAAATGCCAAAAAAAGCATTTTCCTTCCTTTTCAGAATAACAGTTTTTTCCTTTCTCTTTCAAAAATAAATTCAATTTTTCTCCTTCTTAAGTGAATCGCATACCCTTGGCCTGGCTCCCTATTGGCATTAGTCTTCTGTCGAACTGCCCCGAGGCTCCATCAGTTCCCTCGCTTCTTTTGAGTCCAGAATTCACCTTCATCCATTTTCCACTGAGAACACATATCAAGTACCGAATGTATAATCATATTTGATGATAGTCTTAGCCAACTCACTACCAAGATTAAAAACCTTAAAATCAAGGTTGATGAGATACAAAGAAACCAGGTCCCTGTTCTCGAAGCGCCCGAGGTCCTCTTCCCTCGCGCTATAGGTCTGCTTGCACCTGAGCCTATTTGGATTCTCGAGGAATATCAACATGCTCCACGTGCCCCTCATGCTAATGGGCTGCCTCCAACCTAACTCCCTATGCCGAATCTTGCCCGGCCAGGGGATAACCTACCCATGATGGTTGATTCGAAGGAGAAAGAATTAAAAAAAGTCAAGGAGGACCTCAAGATGTTGACTAAGAAGTTCGACCAAGTCAGAATCTCTAGGAACTACATGGACTACACCCACATGCCTCCCTATCGTAAAGCAAGGTTTCTAGAAAAATTTAAGATGCCAAACATTGAGAAATTCGGGGGTAGTGGACCTCCAATTGTTCATCTGTGCATCTATCATCGAGCCACGACTCTCCTAGGTTCTTACAACGAAATGACTTAGGTTCTTACAAAGAAATGATGTCCTTAATGTTCTAGCAATTTTTGAAGGATAACGATCTTTGTAGGTTATTATCTGTCTAAGAGTATATGATCTGCAATTGGGAGGATCTTTCCCCCGAATTCATGTCACAGTAAAAGAATAATGAAGAGTTGGAAGTCACTCGCCGTGATTTAGAACTGCTCATATAGAACCCTGGGGAATCTGTCAGTAACTTTATAACAAGGTGGAGAGAGAAACCAATCACCATGACTAATTGGCCTTCCGAAGAGGAGCAAGTCAGTATCGTGAATAAATAATTTCGTACCCGATGTCCAAGCGACAATGGGAGGACAATACTACCCTAATTTCTGAGCCCTCTGATAAGAAATAGTGGAGATCAAATAAGGTATTTCCAAGATAGAGGTTGAACCGAAGAAAGCATCTGGACATTTTACTCCCATAAAGTATGAAAATCCTGTCGATCCCGCAGTTTCAACCATCAATAACATCTCTCACCCTGCCACTTCATGGGCACCAAAAAGCTTCCCTAACCCTGTCAAGAAGGAATACCTTGAGCTTCACGCTCCCCTCTCCAAAGTTTATCAGTCCCTTTTAAGCCAAAATCTTATCAAGACATTGGACCCTCGTCTATTACCAAACCCACTTCCCAATAATTTCAAACTAAATGCCCGTTGTTACTTTCACTAAACTACCGTCCATACCAGCGACCAATGTTTCCACCTCTGAAATTCGATCCAAGGTTTAATCGATCGGGGTGTCATCGCCCCACCAGCCAATCCTAAACCAAATGCTACCCACAATCCACTCCCAAATCTTACAAATGCCATCTTCCTAAAAGAAGACCCAAAATTTGATCCATCTACCCAGATCATACTAAGTAAATCACCCATCAGACCCATATATTCCCTTAAACCCCTTCAAGTTTGCCCAGATTTTCTCCTTCACTCTACTAACTTCGTCGATTAGGCTATGTCACTCCTTACTAGAGCATGCATTATCATCTGAACCCATTTTGGAGGGAAATATGTGGAATTGTTGTAATACCCCGCATTTTATGGTTTTTAAACCGGGGATATATTAAATGTAATTGAGATAAATTAATTTAATATTAATCCGTAAATTTATTTTTAATATTTACTAGCGTGATGAGAGTTTGTATTTATTGGGAATTTATTTAATATTACTTGATGAGTAAAGTAATGTGTAGAATTGAATTTATTAAAATTGTCACGAGTGAATAATATGACAATTATGGAAATTAAGTTGGGACGCGCCTGTGTCGTGTCGGGACTATATTATTATTATAAAAAGTAAATAAATTATAAGTTTCCCGTATGATCATTTTGAGTTCTCCAACATTTCTGGAAGGGCCGGGATAGTTAGAAAAGTGTACCCGGGGGTTTAGTTTGGGTCTCGAGGCATTTTTAGGCATGACCGACACCTCGGGAGGGCGATTTAGTCATTTCCAAATTAGGCCTTAATTGAATGATGAAAATTGGGAATTAATATCAAATATTAAAAGAGTCTTCTAGGGTTAACACTCAAAAGTCTAAAACGGTAGTGGGAGGAAAAAAGGAGAAAAGTCTTCCAAGAATCCAAGGCCAAGAACCAACCCAATTGCACCACCACCACAACCAAAATATGGATCGGAGCGAGGGGATCAAGCCTATACTTGTCAAACTCGTGGAATCAGACCTACTATCTTAAGTCAAGTATCTATCTTGCTATTTTTTTGGTTGATATTTCACCCATGTTAGAATAGGATTGATTAATGTACGTTTTATTGAAGAATTTCATGAATTAGAAGATTTGAATAACATGTTTTAGGAGTAATACATGTAATCTGGAAGCCTTGTCATATGTGGAGGATTATCCACGAAATTTTAATGGTTTAGAAGAGAGAAACCTGGAAAAATAATTATAAGGTTTAAAATTTTAATGAAGCTAGGGTTCTTGATAAATATTATGAATTGGGCCTTTAATCCCATGTCCTTGATGAAATTCGTACATGTTTTACATAGAAAATCATGTAGATAGGTATATATAATCATTAATTTAATTGGTTCGGAGTTTGGGACTCGTTTATGAAGTTTTGGTTGAGTTTTAATAAGGAAACCCGTAGTTAACAATCGTAGAATCTGGGCTATACATGATCGATCGATCTCAAGAATGTCGATCGATCGACCCCTCCTGAAAACTGCAAGTTTTTTCTCTTTTTGTTTAATTCGGATAAAATGTGTAGGAACTCTTAAATATGATTTAAAGAGTATAATTGGTCATGAAGAGGACCAGTAGGGTCTTAATAGATTCCGTTGAATGAAATTTTATATGGGATGTAACCGTGGGTTAATGGGGGGGTTCCAACACATATTCGAAATTATGCATACATTGACTAAGGAATTGAGAGATTCGTGAATGACTTAGACCATTATGTTAGAGAGGGTGTACCTAATGAATTTACCTTTAGGAGGAGAGAATACTTTGAGGGATGAGAAGTAATTATGAAATGATTATAATTGAGAATAAATAAAGATGAGTTCTTTATGTGTAAGAGTTGGATAAAATTGTGTTACGTACGGTTAAAATATTATTATGGGTCCTGGGTAAACCTAATCGAAAAATTAGAATTCTTATATATATGACTCAGTGCATGTGTATATATCTATATTATATTTGTGTATAATCATACCTGCGCTACTTGCTATCCCGGAGGTTGCCGCACCGGGACAGTCTTATCTCGATGGGACCTTTATGAGGGATATTGACTTGTACCCTAAAACATAGGATTCCTTGGTACGAGCTATCTGTAAGGACACAAATTTCCAATTGAGTCCTCTTATAGTTTTGGCTCAATTCCGGACAAAAACATTTATTCATAGGATTTGTTTTAATTGTAATATTCTCAAGCCTATGAAGTGTATGTTGAAGACGTAGCAGCAAAGAATTTAAAGCTTCATCAAAATGCCGGTTTATGTGCCTCGTTTCTACGTTATCAACTAAGGTTCCATGCTCCCAAGGTATGCATGTAATTATATTTATATAGGAACTTGGAACATTGTTTATTTGGGTGTTAGCTTTAATAAAACCTTGTTTTATTTCAGAAATAATTTAAAAAGGACTTTATATTAATATATATAAATGTTTCTGGGCCAAAATAGAATTTAACAAAAATTTCTGAAACTCGTTCGAAATTTCGTTCGAACGAGATTTTTCGTTCGAACCAAACTTCGTTCGAACGAGACTGCTTTCTAACCTAAACTGGTCAGTCGTTAGATAAGTCGTTCGAATGACTTTCTCGTTCTAACGAGATATCTAACGAGGTTCTAACGAGCCTAGGCTGGTCGCTCGTTAGAAGCCTCGTTCGAACGACAGTCAAAGTCGTTCGAACGAGAATGCCAGGCGGGAACAGTTTTGAGCAGTTTTTTGGCAGTTTTCTCCCACTTTCCCCACTTGGTTTTTAACCAACTTTTTCATACATTATTATGTGCGGGAAACACATTTTCCAAGACAACTTTTTCATTCCATATCCATCTCTTAGAGAGAGTTTGAGAGCTAATTCATTTATGGAAAATGTTCATGTTTTGAGTGTCAATTTTTAATGAAAAATTCATACACACTCTAGTTTACACCCAATAGTTGTTCATCCAAGTTCTTCATATACATATCTTTACTTGGAGTTTTTGGCACCGGTTTTCTCTACCGAATTCAAGAGACGTTTCGGGTTTGCTTCTACACCTCATCACAAAGAAGACTTTTGGTGATTTCTACCCGTTTGGAGAAAGGCTCCATGTTCGGGTGACGGTGTCCGTTTATTGTCCCATCGGTGCATTCCGAGACCACGGTGGAGCTCCGTTGGTTATCCACTAATTGGAGGTCGATACAAGAAGAAGCATCACGGCTTGAGAGGGTTCGAGTTTAGGAAGTAAGTCTTTTGTCTTGTATTTTGTAATACCGTTTTTAGTGGATTTGAGGCTAGGGCCGTCCCGAGGTTTTTTCCCGTTAGTGGGTTTTTCCTCGTACATCGCGGTGTAGTGTGACTTTGTTTATTTTATCTTGCACAAGAATTTAGAACGCATGCTAGATTAATTCAAGATAAAATTTGGTTTAATTAATCACACTATATTTAATTTGGGACTTAATTTAAATATTGGGTAAAATTGGTTTATTCAAGTCATTTGCTAAAATTGGTTTCGCCTAACTTTGAATAATTGTTAATTATGACTTAGGCAAATTCTAGGACTTGAATTATGTTTTAATTTGATTCTTGGAAATTAAAACTTTTTGTTGTTAATTTTTGAAAGTTGAACCATCTCTTCTTTATAACGCTTCCGCATATTCTCTATTGGGTTTATATTAAAAAGAAAATTTCAAGTTTGTGATTTTAATTGATTTATAATTTAAAATCCGGGGATTCCACTCTTTCACTATCTAAGAATGATAGTCAGACGGTCCTAAGAAACGTGAGGGGTATGTGCTGACCTCTTAGTGACTTGGAACTATGCTTCGCCTCCATTTTGTATTGTGTTAATACAGTTCAAGAGTGATTCCGAGATATTATTTCTCTTAGTACGAGAGATACGGGGACTTGATAGCAGAGTATGCAAGCACAATTGATTTTATGTGGGGTGTTGATAGTATATATATTATATGAGTGATTAATATATATACGTATATATGGAATTCTTCTACGGTGCATATAAGTAAATAAATATTGTATAAATGCTCCATAATTATAGTAAGTGTTTGAGAACGTTACAACAGTATTGAGAAATACATATTAGATGTAAGAAATCATTAAAAGGCTAATCCCTAAACTAAAATCATATTCTTGTGACTGCTCGAAATAGAATTTATGGGAGATGAATTTGATAGACTTATGAGGCATTTTAGTAGTACGGTAGGCGTGCACACTAGATGAGATGTGAGAATTCTCAAGAGAGTGTCGCGTACTAACATGGTGTTTATATTAGCCAGTAAGAAATTTAAATACCTGCTAAACTATTTTTTAAAATGTTTTACACTCGGGCTCTGACCCATTTCCTATCATTTTTCTCTCTCTTGTATATGTATGTATGTATTACAGGTGCCCAGCCACAGGGGCGTCAGGCATAGGTTCTTTGGATTGGACGTGTTGCAGATTATGTGAGAGTTGCTGGACCTTTCTCTAGACGACCTCTTCGTTGATTCAGTTCTTGATTTAGTACTTCATAGCTAGGGCATGTGTCGCCCGATTTCCTATTTCAGTTTGGACTTATTAGAGATCTTGTATTATTTATGTTTTCAGTATTCAGTACTCTTTGGGAGTTATTTCTTGTCATGATGATGTTACTTATGGTTATTGACTTGGTTCGGTTAATTTAGTTGGTTTATTTCTGTTGGTTTATTGTTATCCTTAGCATTTATGTTATTCTTAAACTGATTTATATTTTGAAAAGGTTTTCATGTTGGGATTTAATAAATGGAATAATACTTTAAATTGATTTGACACTTAGCTTAATTAATTAGGGTGATTGAAAAGGAAAAATTATTTTCGACAGTGATGCTAAGAATGAACCACACCGTTCACCTTGATTTTTAATTTAATAAAGGACTGATCACCTGATATTTAATTAGGCGGGGTGTTACAATTGTCAAGAGTTCTGAACCAACTCCTAGAGTTTGGGCTGGAATTGCCCTCCCAGATGACCATTGACTACCAGAAATTTCGTGTGTTGTTCTTAAAAGCTTAAAAATAGGCCTAAGAGTCAGACGATTGGGTGGTATTGACCAATAAAGTCAGTCTAGATGATGTCATCCAGATCATGGCAGACTTCTTTCAATAGACCAGTGATATTTGCAGTATGTCCAAGATACTTTATACTTTAAAGCTATAGGGGCGCATGATCTTTTCACTTTTACATCTCCTCGCTGAATGGGAGGATCTATGCGATGAAATCGTTGAGGTTGTAGAGTGTATTGACTTTTCATGGAAAAATGATGTCGTTGCCACCGGATGGGAGGACGAATTTGATGATTCAGATGAAGAGAAAATACCAGAAAAGACTAGTCCGATAGTCAGCATATGCGGGATGATATCATTTGAGGAGATTTTAGGAGAAATCACCAAGGTGACTGAACAAACCAAAATAGATGAGGAAATGGGGTTTCTATTTTTCCCCTCTTCTGAGAACCATATGACGATGTCAGGGAGGAAATATGAAGTCCTAAACCTATCTCCATCAGCAAACGATAAAGGAAATGGAGTTAAGAATCTTCTTATGCCAGAGATGACCCTCGAGAAGAGTAAGATCCCCGGTCAGTTATAGAAAACCCAACCTAACATCACCTTATGGGGACTCTTTATGACTTACTAGCTATACTAAAATTCCTTGATCAAATTACTCACCGGGTGCACAGTCCCTCCTTCCACCCTGCCAGAAGAAGTAGTGAATCTGGTCGGATCCTAACCTCTACTAAAATGCTCTCTTTCTTCAAGGAAGAAATCCTTAAGATCGGGCCAAACCACAATCATGCCCTTAATATTTTTGTTGAAGTCCCCCTTTCGTTTATCGATAATGGATCAACCCTTAATGTTTGTCCATTGATAAACCTCAATTACTTAGGATTGAAAGTGAGAAACCATGCTCCAATATTTGTTGCGATATGCGCTTATGATAATACTCATCGAGAAGTGATGGGATCCATAAATCTTTTAATAAGGGCTGGCCTTATAAATCCTATTACTGAATTCTAAGCCATCGACTTCCCGGCTTGTTTCAATCTGTTGATTGGACGACCATGGCTCAAGAGTATCAAGGGTGTGTCTTCTTCTCTCCATTAGAAACTAAAGTTCTTCGCCAGTGGACAGGTGATCACCATCTTAGGCGACGAAGACAACGCTAAGAATGCAAGCACTAGATATTCGGTACTTGATATACAACATGGAGGGAATGATATGCTTTTATTAATTTTCTAGGTCGAAACACTTCTACTCCCAGCAGGGGATGATTTCAAAGATAGAGTTTGTCCAGAACACAACCCTCATGGAAACGTCAATGTGATCCAGATGTTAAAAAACATGCACTTCATGCTCAGACTGGGGCTGGGACAACGACAATAGGGAATACATGAACCCGTTGTGTTGAAGAAGTCCTTTCCTCCTAGAGACTTGGGTTATCAACAGTTAGTAGAATAACTCAACACGCTCCACCAATAATGGCTTAAGAGAAGACTAGAAAATACCAAGACTGTCTCGAGAGATTCCTTGAATGAAAGATTCATTAGAGAGGGTGAAGATTTTCCCTTTTGCGACTTTCCCAAACTGTGGTATGATCATGTGGACAAGAAGATGAAACCAGGAATGGAGATCTTTTTCCAAGATAGCTACTCATGGGCCAAAAGTTCCCAGCATCGTGTGCAACCACTCATTGAGAATACCATAACTTATATTAGAGATTCTGAGGGAAGTGACTCCGAGGATTCATTTAACTTACAAACACTGGGGCTGACACTCTGCATGATTCACTCAAGCACTACATCATCGGATCCGTCCTTCCTGATTAAATTTGTTAATGTACCTCTCCTCAACCGATATGTTGTACCTATTCCACCAGCTGGGATTCAACCTAACCTATATATTTATCCCATTTCTTCTTATCTTGTTATTCCTCCTTACTCTTATGTAATCGAGACCTTTTTTTGATGAAGCTCTCAATGTTATTTTTGCTAACAACAAAATAAACAAAGATTTTGAATATGTTGTTGTGCCTTACATTAATTATCTTGATTCTAATCAAACTATTAATAATGATGATTTTGAAAATGAAAAAATATTTACTAATCTAATTAAGGTAAATGACATACAACATAACACCGTTTAAGTTAATGAAGATAAAACTATTGTTATTAATCTCAATTCTCATAGCCAACTGCGCGAGATTAGGATAGGGGCCACCCTTGGCGAGCATGAGCGCGCTCAATTTGAAAAACTACTAACGGAATTTTTATACATCTTCGCATGGTCCAATGATGATGTGCCCAACATTAATCTAGATATTGCTCAGCACGAGATTCTAACTCTCCCAGAGTGTAAATCGATTAAACAAAAACTGCAAAAACTCTGAACAAAATGGTCACTCAAGGTTAAGGAAGAAGTGGTTAAACAGTTGAATGTGGGTTTTATTCATGTGATCAAATATCCCACATGGCTAGCCAATATCGTGCTCATGTCGAAATCAGAAGGAAAGGTTAGCATGTGCGTTGATTATCGAGACTTGAACAAGTCCTCCCCGAAGGATGATCACCCACTACCCAATATCAACATGATTGTGGAAAACATGACCAGTCACGTTCTTAAGTCATTCATTTATGGGTTTGATGGATATAACCAAATCAAGATGCAACTGGATCATCAAGAGAAAGCCGCATTCATCACCCCTTGGGGAACCTTTTGCTACGTTGTTATGCCATTTGGTCTAAAAAATACAAGGGTTGCCTGCCAGAGGGTTGCCACAACCATCTTAGATGATCTGATACACAAAGAAGTCGAGTTCTACATGGATGATATGATTATCAAGTCTAAAACTAGAGAAGGTCATGTTCCCTCATTTCGAATGTTTTTCTAGCGACTGTGACAATATCAAATGCAGCTTAACCCACAGAAATGTGTCTTCGATATTACCAAAGGAAAGATTTTGGGATTCATGGTTAGTGATAAAAGGATAGATGCAGATTCTGCCAAACTGAAAGCCATACTCGAGATGCCACCACCCCGAACGGAAAAGGAATTCCGAGGATTCCTTTAAAAATTATAATATATCAGCCGATTCATTAGCCAGTTGACTTCTATATGTGAACCCATCTTCAAACTCCTTCGAAATAATTCCACCAAGGTTTGGAATGGAGCTTGCCAAGAATCCTATATCCGAATCAAGCAATACCTAACCCGACCTTCGGTACTCATGCCGTCGCAACCTGGTCTTCCCCTACTTCTATATCTAATTGTAACAGATACTATAGATAGGGCTTTGCTAGCTCAATACCTTGAAGATTCTAGCATGGAGATAGCCATATACTATGCCAGTCGTAAGTTGGATAGGTAAGAAGTGAACTACACTGCTTTAGAGAAAACATGTGTTGCCCTTGTCTGGTTCACCCAAAACTTACGACACTATATGTTCGCCTTTCTCATCAAACTTGTATCTCGAATGGATCCCAACAAGTATCTACTCAAAAACCTATCCTATCCTAATGGCTGATTCTTCTAGTCGAGTTTGATTACGTGTATGTCATGCAGAAAGACATCAAAGGAAGATCCATCTCTGACTACCTTGCTGACAACCCTATGGAAAAAATAGATCGCTAGATTTTTGAGTTCCTAGATGAAAATATCCTTCGTACCTCCACAGAACACCTTTGATGGAAAATGTTCTCTGTTTTTGCCACCAACAAGAAATGGTATGGTATTAGGATCCTCCTAATCTCCCTTGATGACTCTCACACACCCATTGCCATCAAGCTGGATTTTCCCTGCACTAACAACATTGCTGAATACGAAGCATGCACGATAGGCCTCAAAGTTGCTTTAAAGAAAATAATTTGATACCTAAATGTCCATGGGGATTCAACCCTTATCATTAGTCAAGTACTCAGAAGGTGGAAAGTTAAGGATGAAAAACTCTTACTCTTCCATTCCTACCTAGAAGAACTAGCCTCCCAATTCTAAGATATCACCTTCCACTACCTGCCCTAAGCAAAGAATAACCTAGTCAATGCCCTTCCTACCTTAGCCTCTATGATTGACATGCCCGAAGGAATAACAATGGACCCTTTCCTAGTCCAAAAGCAAGATAAACCAACCCAATATTATCGTATTGAGCTCATCACATAAGAAGATCTTGATATAGCCGATTGATAGTACTACGATATTTGGTGCCTACTCAAGCATGGTAGGTATCACCAAGATTCTAATAAGAAAGATCGAGCAACCCTCTACAGACTGGCTGCCCAATACATTGTTTGTGATAAATCGTTATTCAAGAGAAACTTTTGTGGAACCCATTTACACTGCATTACATGGGAAAACATTGAATATATGATGCAAAAGATCGACAAAGGGGAGTGCAAACCCCACAGGAATCATCCAACGAGGTTACTACTAGACTACCATGGTTTGGGATGGCACCGCCTATGTTTGAAGATGTCTTAAATGTTGAAGTTTTCCAACCTCTAGCACTTGCCTCCGTATTAATCGTACAACATAACTTCTCCTTGGCTTTTTTCCACACGGGGCATCGACATCAAAGGAAAATTGACACCCAAAGCCTCCAATGGGCATGAGTTCATCTTAGTTGCCAATGACTATTTCACCAAATGGGTGAAAGCCGAATCATATGCGATGCTGAATGCCAAGAAGGTTTCCAAGTTCATCCAGAAGAATTTCATATGTCGATAAGGGGTCCCGCATGATCTGGTCATAGACAATGAGTTACATTTTTAGGAATAAGTCACAAAAGTGATTGACGAGAATGGAATTCAGAGACATAAATCTTCTCCCTACCAACTCAAACCAACGGTGCAGTCGAAGCCACAAATAAGAACCTAAAATCCTTCATCAACAAGATGACTGGAAGATGTTGAGTTTGGGCCGACTGGATCCCTTATGCCGTCTGGGGATACTGCAATTCAATTCGAACATCTACTGGGGCTATCCCTTAATCTCTAGTATACGACATGGAAATTGTCCTACCCGTGGAGCTAGAAATACCTTTATTACGCGTTATTATCTAAATCAAAGTTAGCGAGGAAGACTTGCATGAAATCTGTCTTGACGAGTTGTCGCTCTTGGACAAAAGTAGACTAGAGGCTCTATATCACATACAAAGGGACCATCGCCTAATATCTCATTCATTTAACAAGACAGTTGAGGACCGCGATGTCCGAAAAAGGGACTTATCCCTTATGGGAATAATAGAGCCCATCTGGGACCCCCAGAGGGAAATTCAAACCCAATTAGGGCGGCCCTTATATTGAAAAGAAGATAATGTCCGTTGGCACCGCTATACTCACCGACCTTGATGGAGAAGAAATGGCCCGTCCAGTGAACCTGAACCGTCTCAAGAAATTCGACCTGACGTGCTACGACTCTTATCATCTCCCTTCTATTTAAAACAAAATCTTAATTTCCGTCTACTGATAACTATGTGGGGCCTGATCCTCTATAAATCTTTTTTCTTTCAAAAATGAAAATCATAAAAAATTCAAAACACCAGAGGTACATAGGCATCTCATCCACTTTACATGAGTGCAGCCCCCTTCTTCTTCACAAAGTGCTATTCTTTCCTTATCTCCATAAAGGATAGTTCATTTTTAACATATACACAAACAAAAGGATTATTTATGCCTTAGTGATTGTTATATATAATTCAAATGCAATAACTCATCAGGTGACACAACTAGATGATCAAAAACTTTTTTATATAACTTTTGGGAAATTTCGCTACAATTACATCGGCATAGGGGGTCAAAAAATCCCCTTGCCAACCTAACCCCATGTTTCAAGCATAAACCAGCTACTCCTAAAAATAACCCTTCATATTTATTCCCACAAAATAACCAAAGTTATAAACCAAAAACACCATCACAAAGCTTCACAAATAAACTCCCCAGAGAGTCCTACCCGCAACTACCAGAGGACCCAACTCCATCATCATCCACATCCTAGGATCCCCAAACTTCCCCTACCTAAATAGAGTGATGCAGACCCTCCATAGAACGGTAAGCCCAGACCAACTTAGGGATAATAACAACACCTCCCTCAATGGTGTCAGATAGGGCAAACCACCTTTGCTCGATCTACACAGCCAACATCATGGCAAATACTCTTCTCCACAACCACTTAATGTAGTCCTCAAAAATATTCCAAACCCTACTAACGGACTAGGATGGATGGACCGAAGGTCAACGATTCTCCCACAAAGAGCCAAGCTTCATGCGTATCCGCTCTGTTAAGTCTTCCATCGGAAAGAAATCTAGTGTCTGAGGTGGCATAGTCTATTCCTAGCCAAATGAGTGAAAGAGCAGCCAGGGAAAGTAGAAAAATGTCTGCCTGAGGTTAACCAACCTAACATAGTTGTATTCCCCCAGTTCTAGAATGGGAAACAACTCCCCCCACCAAGGCACTGACCAACGCAAACCTTGAGCCCCGTGCTCGATAAACCAATTCTCTCAGCTCTCGATGTACATGCCTACACTGATAAAATAGGGTGATAATAAGTTTAGCACAACCGCCAAGGGATATTCAGGAAGGACCGCCATACAGAATATCTCCGGCAAGCATATTAACATCATTATGGGGCTACCTCTTAGAAAGCAGATCAACCTTTCCCCTCGGCATCCAAACCATCCAAAGTCTTCACCAGTATCACCGTTGTAGGATTACGGTGGCACGACATCCACGAAGTAATGGCTGCGAGTTATGGGTCTACCAACATTTCCCTAGTCACCAATAACAGTTTTGAAATCAGGCCTAGAATGACGGCTCCAGTATAGCCCAAATCACCATCATCCTGAATAATGCACATAACATATCACATCAGGAAGATAAATCATTTCTCCCATAACCAATGACGTAGACGCCGAAGGCGAGATATGGAGAAGTCCTACTAATAGCTCCTTTGGAGACCTGTAAAATTCAGGCATAGCGATCGCAACACATGGATTTAGCCCTAACATTGCAGAAAACTCTTCATAGGTCGAACATATTTTGTCCAACTCGAAGTGAAAAACATGGTCTTCAGGATACCAAAAGTCTACTGCTGCCATCGGCATATTCGACTCTATGGTTGGGTTATTCCATAAGGAGACTCGACACATGTTGAAAATGAAATAATCAACATTGTATAAGCACATCGCCTCCAGTGTTTCAAGGTAGTTAACAAATTCAACACTGTCGAGGAGATCCATATCACAAAGTAAGAAAGAAGAATGCAAAAGAGAAGGAATGTGGAGGTGTGAATAAAATACTCCGTCATTACCCCTATTTACACTTAGAAAACACTAGGCAAAGACAAAAACCCTGCAAATTTCTGAGAAAAACTTACCCCACCAAGTACTAAGCAATTGAAGGAAGTGCAATCAAAGCCTTGGGTTGATTAGACTGGACTGACATGCTGATAGGCATGATAAATATAATGCTTACTGAAAAGCCCCTATTTTTTAAAAATTCCCTTTTTCCTTTTTTTAAAAATAAATAAAAATCAATAAAAATAATCTTTATTCTAAAAAAAAATCTGAATTATCCTTATGTTTTTACTTATATTATTTTAAAATAAATTATATCTCAAATCATTTTCGATTCTTTTTACGGTCTCAACAGCAAAGTAAAAAGTGCATGTGCATTGAGTCACTAAAAGAAAAAATTAACAAAAACTTCATTTTGTATAGATGTTGTTGTGTTACACTGATTTTGCAGGAAGAAAAAAATACAATGGGACTCACCCCGAACCCACCTACTTTTGTTTCTCTCTCACCCACCTATATTCTCTATCTCTTATTTATTTATCTCGCTCTCTCTCTCTCTCTAGGAGTATCCTTCCCGGTGAAGCGCTCTCTTCCTCCAACGATGAGACAATGTACCTTCACTCACCGAGCCAGACCCTTTCTCAGACGAGACAAAAGAAACTGAGCAAGAAGGAACGAGAATTGAATCCAGAATGTGGGCAGTGATCGAAGCTATACAATCTCGAATGTCCTTCATCCAGGTGGTCGATACCCGAATGTGCTTCAAGAAAAATAAAGATAATAGCAAATCAGTCAGTCTGAGGCAAAGGAAGAAATCAGAAAATCAAAAGACAAAGAGATGAAAGGTATATCGGTGGTTGGAGAACCTACTTTGTCAAGCCCAGATCCTCCAAATCCATCGCACTGGGACAGTGCCATACACCCCGACCCTCCATCAGCCCACTAGATGTAAGAAGGAGGAGCTAACGGGAAAAAAGGAACCTCTGAGGTCATCGACACTATCGATGTCGACGCACCACCTACACTATGGGAAGATCACACTGGCAGAATCGAATCCTCCTGGGGGAGAGGCATCATGTCAAATATGCTGGGTGTCATCAACCAACTCGACACAAAATCTAAATGATCATATATCTCCACTATGTCGGTATATGACGAGTAAGGCTCACCGATCATCGTCGCCACCCTCGCTTCATCCGATATCTCTCGCTCTCGCTTCATATACATCGGGGGCCTCGTAGGTGGCACCATCATCTCCTCCTCCATGATTTGTCGGAATAATATCTCCCCGAAATACTAGGAGTATCCTAACTCATGCTCTAGTAAGCGCCACAACTGCGCGTTCCCACCATTCAACACCGTATGCTGGATGGTTGTCCCCCATGGATAGAAGGTCACCCGCAGAATCCCCAGCGGATAAAGATCAATATTGGAAAGGATCATAAAAGAAAAGATAGTCTAAAAAATAAGCAAGAAGTATTTACCTGCACGATTGACTGGTCTTTCAAGACATGACACACCGCCTCCAAGGAAAGAGACTTCCTCGACTGCCGATTGGACTTCCACTACCGGTACATTCGAAAAAAGTCCCCAACGAACTCGTCCTTCAAATCTATCAATTGGGTGTTAATCCCAATCACCTCATAGAACCATGCTTGGAAAGAACAAGAGGTTAGCAATCAAGAAATCAAGAAGCATAAAACAAAATGGCAAATGCACAAAATAAAGAATACCTCAAGAAGATACGTTGCACCAGTAAAGGTTTGCCGGCAACACCGACTAAATGAATCCAAATATAAGCAAAGGGTCGCCAAAGTCAGGCTCCCCCAGTAAAAAAGGGAGATGTTCGAAAACACCCTCAAAAATGGAAAAAAACACAAGTGGACGACGTCCCCACTCGTCGCCACTATGAAACCTCTCAACAAAAGAAAAATAAACAAACGGGCCATCTAACCTGCTTCCCATCCTCCTCATCAATCTTCCGACTCTGCAATAACTCCCTCAAAAGGGACAAATGAATGGTGTCCCTAGAAACTATCCTCCCCACATCACCCAATGCCATTGTCACTGCCATTGGAATTGCCCGCAAGGTCCTATCCACCTCTATCTGCAACCCATCATATTCCATCCCTAGAAGCTGCTACGCGTCTATAGGAGTCACCGTCATCTCCCCTAAGTCAAAATGCATGGTGAGGGTGGTGTCCCACCACCTCTCCCACAGAGCATAAGAACAGCCGTAGAACGAGGTGTCTCGTCCAATACAGTCGCCAGTATCCCAAATCCGACTGATGACACCACCCAACGCACTACCAATAAAAGGTACTCCCAGATGTCCTTGAGCCCTGTCATCCCTCACCCACACAGAGTCGACATAGATACATCAGACTGTCAGGGAAAATAAGGAAAAACCCTTGTCAAAATTCAAAAAATAAGGAAATACCACCAAGAAAAAAGAAAAGAATACCAAAAGTCATCAGCACTTGCATAGCCATCAGGGTTCACCACCCTATAAGAAGGATGATGCGCCGGCTCTCATAAGAGGATCTGCTCATCCGCAACTGGCTCGAATGATTCGAAGTAATTTTCATTGCCCACTGCAAGGGGCACCCTATCCCTCCATTCCAAGTTTGCCCAGTCATCGATGCTTAGCCACGACATGTGTGTTGCACTGCTAGACAAAACAACCATATATTAGTTTTGGAATGTTAGAATAGTTTATATAAGGTAATTTCAAAAAAAGGCAAGTCTGAAAGCTGTGAAAAATGAGGAGAACCTGCCCCCTTTTTATAGGAGGCGAAGGGGCATGCCGATCGATAGTCCCGTACCACCCACTGATCGACACTCTCCCTTCACCTACTCGAGTTACCCCAAAAGACCGTGCCACTACCGCTTGGCACCCCTCACACCATTCCAATCGACACCCTCTCTGACATTTCGTACAAAATTCCAAAAAATGCTAAAAAAATCCCAAAAAATCTCCAGAAAATTCCTAAAATCACCAAACATTTTTACCGCACTCACTTCCCTAGGGAAACTCATACCTCCCCAGCAAAATTCTCAAGATCAATTGGATGTACCCTCGACAAAATAGGGAAATATCCAATCCTCTAATTAATTACTCTTCCCCAGTGGAACCTAAAAATGATTCCTCAAAATCCCAAGAAAAACCACAAGATAATTTGCGTCAGTGGAGTCTTCAAATTTCCCCCAAAGAAAAATTCAACTTAAGCCCTCTAAAATTTCTTCGACTCTCAGAATTTATCGTCTCAACTTAAGCCCTTAGAATTGGCTTCAACCCTCAGAATTGGTCATCTCTAACTTAAACCCTTATAATTGGCTTCGACCCTCAGAATTGATCATCTCTATCTTAAACCCTCAGATTTGATTTTGATCGGCATAATTGGTCATCTGAATTTAAGCCCTCAGAATTAGCTTCGAGCTGTAGAATTGGTCACCTCCACTTAAGCCCTCAGAATTGGTTATCTCTAACATAAGCCCTTGAATTGTATTTGACCCTCATAATTGGTCATCTCTATCTTAATCCCTCATAATTGGCTTCAACCTGTAGAATTGGTCATCTCAACTCAAGCCCTCAAAATTGGCTTCGACCCTCAGAATTGGTCATATCTACTTAAGCCCACAGAATTGGCTTCGACCTTCAGAATTGGTCACCTATACTTAAGCCCTTAGAATTGGATTTGACCCTCAGAATTTGTCATCTCAAACTTAAGCCCTCAGAATTGGCTTTTACCCTTAGAATTGGTCATCTCTATCTTAATCCATCAGAATTGTCTTTGACCCCTAGAATTGTTCATACCAACTTAAGACCTCGGAATTGGCTTCGAGCCACAGAATTGGTTATCTGAACTTAAGCCCTTAGAATTGGCTTCGACCCTTAGAATTGGTCACCTCTACTTAGGTCCTCAGAATTGACCTCGACCCCTAGTCGTTACCTCTTTCAGGTCAGAACTGACCTCGCCCGATCGTCACCTCCTTCAAGTTAGAATTGACCTCAACCCCCGATCATCAACTCTTTTAAGTCAGAATTGACCTCAACTCCTAGTCGTCACCTCTTTCAGGTCATAATTAACTTTGGCCCCCGATCATCACCTCTTTCGGGTCATAATTGACCTCGGCCCCTGGCCGTCAGCTCCTTTTGGTCAGAATTGGCATTGGCCACCAATCGTCACCTCTTTCAGGTCAGAATTGACCTCGGCCCTTGGATTTCACCTCTTTTAGGTTATAATTGGCCAAAACCCCCGCTCGACACCTCTTTCAGATCAGAATTAACCTCGGCCCTGATCGTTATTTTTTTACATTAGAATTGACCTCGGCCCGTGATTATCACCTCTTTCAGCTCAAAATAGACCTCAGCCCCAGCTCGTCACCTCTTTTAGGTAAAAATTAACCTTGTCCATGGTCATCACCTCTTTCAAGTTAGAATTGACCTCAGCCCCCAGTCGTCACCCCTTCTAATTCAGAATTGACCTCGGCCCCGGGTGGTAACCTCTTATAGGTCATAATTAATCTCGGCCCCCGATTGACACCTCTTTCAGGTTAGAATTTACCTCGACTCGTATAATCATCCATCCCAAGAATTTCCTTAGGTACTCATAATCTACCTCGACCCTATGAATTGGTCATTTCTATCCCCTAGGTCCGCAAAATTGACCTATTTCCTAAACATCATGCGGTGTCTATTCGACGACTTTCACTTCTTCTAAGCTCACCCGTCAAGGGGCGCCATAGACACCATATTATAGGACCACCTAAGTCTCTCCTTAGGTCCCTAGAACCTCCCCATTTCATTAAAACCCTAGGTCATACCCCAAGTACCGATCTAGAGGCCATCAAGCCCTCCTGGGCCCCGTTTGACTCTGGTCAACTTTATCATCAAAGAATAAGCTCATTGAATCTTATAAGGACTTTGAATACCCTTTCCAATAGTCAACCCCGTGCATAAATCGGCATAATGATTCGGATGAACGAACTATTTTACCAATGAAAATCGATCTAGAGGCCACTGGGCGCTCTCGGGCCTCATTTGACCCTTATCAACTCTTTCATCAGAGAAAAATCTCTTTGAATATTTGAAGCTCGCTAAAACCCCTTTCCAATCGTCTGCCTTTGGTGCAAAATGGTTTATACATATGGACGAATAATTTGCTTTCCCATGAAAACTGATTCGAAGGCCACCGGTCTCTCTCGGGCTCCATTTGACCAATGTCAACACTTTAGTCGAATGAGACTTATTGAATCTTTAAATGGAACTGAATACCCTTTTCAATGGTATGACCCATGCACGATTCTGACTTACGGTATAGACGAATGACCCTTTTAACTCCAAAAGGTCAACGAGCGCTTCCTGGGCCTCGGTTGACCAAATTCAACTCTCCGAACCAAGTTAAGATCTTTGGATTGTCGAAATAACTCGTGTAACCTTTCCAACGGTCCCCTCTTTCATGAATTTGACTTACCGTGTGGATGAATGATCAATCGCCATTCGACGATCTCTCGTGCAAAGGACTGACGAGCGCTTTCGAGCTATGTTTGACCCAAAGTCAACTATCAAACTCGGGAGAAGTCCAAAGGACTCTTGAAGGTCTCTAAATCATCTTTCCAACAGTATGCCCCGTGTGTGATTTGGATCAATAAATTGTGTTCAACGACCATTTTTCAAAAAACTATACATAAGACTGCCAATTGGCAGGTCCATTTCCCTGCCTATCGGAAGTGTGCCTACGGTTACCTGCCGATTAGTAGAACTAGGGGTATGATTATCGTCACTCCCCTAACCCTATTAATAGAGGGGTTGACCTCACTCCCAAGCACACCTCAAATCCATCAACATCAGTGATCTCAGTAACTCTCTCTAGAAATCAGTGCGATTTCCATTCCAAACCCATTTTCAACATTCCCCTTGCCTCCTACTTTTACCAAAATTGGTAAATTACCTTCCATCATATTTATTCAAGTGCAAGGGCAGTCCTTCAACAGCCAAGATCAAGCTCAAGATCTCCAAGAAGGTCCAAATCTCTCACTTTCTCTCTGATTATCTTAATTTTGCATTAGATTATTTCATTACTTAGCATTTTTATTCCTTTAAATCACATGCCTTAATATACCCTTTTATTAGTATTATTTCACATACCTTATTTTCTATATGAAAACCAAAAACCAATAAAAAGAGGGTTTTGCTCATCAATTCCAAGAAGGAATTCTCATATTTTTCTCACACCAAAACACCTTTTTTACACACATATATAAGGGAAATCCCCGGTTGGATTTATGGGATTAACCCCACCCCTTATTCTGAATGTGAAGTACATGGACTTTGATGCTTGTATAGGCTACGTAGGCGTTTCAGTTTAAAACCCGAGATTCGAGTCCAATTTTCCAGTTATGTAATGTTTCTAAATTCCGCATTTGTCACCCTTGCATATATACATATTATGTTTATGATCCTTATTAGCATTTTATGCCACACATATTATCGTTCCATTATAACGATCAATATTATGATAAAAGCATAAATAATATTTTTTAATATTATTTATGGGAACATTCCTATGGATGACCTCACTCTACCTCTTCCATGGTATGAGTCGGGGGATTCCTATTTTTATTATATATACACACGCGCACACTTCATGGAGAAATAAAGGAAAACTATAAAATGATCGCATGAGAGATCGAAAGGGAGGGATGGTTGCCTAACGCCTTCCAATACCGTAACTTAGCCCTCGAACCTTCGAACTATTGGTTTTGTAAGCATTAGAATGTCTTTTGATGACGTTCTCTTGAGGCAGCGATATTTTTTTGTCTATTTTGAGTAAAATAGACTGAATACTCCATCTCTTTACATTTACCCCACACCGATGATGGCTGAAGTGTTCCTAAGTAGTGAGTGAGGCCTTTCAATACCCCTTCCTTACCCCATCTCCCCTTTGGGAAGCATAATGAGGAAGGGCACACATCTTGATCTGGATGGCCACAGTAACAGTAGAAAAAAAGAATAATATTTATAAAATATCAAAAAATTGTAATGGAAATAATAATATTTCCCAATCCATCAAATTCTCCAATGACCTATGGCTTAATCTCCAAAAATTCTTAACTCCCCGAATTCCCCAATGGATCAGTCTCTCATGGCTTTCTTTCTTGTTCACAAAGTATATTTTTATAGCTCTGGAGTCCTCAAACTCCGCTTCCTTATCCTATGTATCATTGACCTAGTTATAGCACCGTCATGGCCTCCTCTCCTGTGTAATTATAGTATGAGTGATCAATGATATGTTATTTAAATCTTCACTTCAGCTGAGCTCGAACGGGGTGTTAAGCTCTATAGTTAGTTTATGCTTATTCTCCCTAGATTAACAATTCATAGCTCAAACACCGAGATAAAGTTCCTCAATAGACTTGATTATTCATCCCGAATAATGAATGTCGTGGCCCCCGCACCTAATCCCCAACTCCTTAACTTTCCATACCTAATTTGATATTGTCTCCCAACACCACGACCTCCTATAATAGGCCTCGACCTCACGGAAATAGTTATAAATCTTGGTCATCAAACGTAAGGTCATTATAATAACAATGATGTTTTAAAATCCTAAATTACTCACAAATCTTCAAAGATCGAAGGCAAAACCCTAATTAAGACCTCTAAGATCAAGAAAAAGCATTCTCAAAGTCTCAATCTTTAACTCTAAAATCTCATCTCAAAAACCTTAATAGAAAATATCTAAAATTATAGATATCCTAAATGAATAGTAACCTGCCCAGGTCTCTAAATAACCATGAACAGTGACTCTCCTTGGCCTCTAAACTATAATGAATCTTAACTGTCAGTGGACTATAAAACTCAGAATCCAATATGAACAGTAAAACTCCATGGACATACCTAAAAGACACACAAGTGCTTATCTAATTTAATAAAAATTGAAACTAGGGTTTTAACAGGGAAGACGGTAAGGAGAGTACCCTTACCATAGTGGATTCTCTCAAATGAACAGTAGCTCACCCCCGCCTCCCTCTCTGGAGCACAATATCTTGTTGTGGCCTTCCTCTCTAGTGAACAATGATCGACCTCGGCGTTACTCCGACAACTTGTCCTCTTCCACACACAAGTCTCTTTTTATCTTTCGAATATATTTTAGGATTTGCAAGAGTCTTTGAAAGTGTGCTGAGGGTGAGTATTTATAAGTTTTACCAGGGATTATAGATTTTTTCTCTTTTTGACACTCTTTTTAACATTTATCCTTTTAAAAAGGCTTCTACAATCCTTTAAATTTACTCCTAAAATCATGACATAATAATGGCATGTCATTATCCCATGTGCTGCCTTAAAGCTACTTTGCGGCCATACATTAGGTCGTGGCATAACATCGCACTTACATAACCTTAGCATAAATGGACATAACCTCTGAACTTAGTAAGTTTGCTGACATCTTGTGTTTAGTATTGAGTTTCTCAATTCTACCGATCATGGCCTCCTATAGGGTTGCGACCTCTTAGGGTTTTAGGGTCGTTACACAAATGTTCTGCCAATACTACGTCGTTTTACTTTTATGGTAGATCTCATCCATGGACACACATGTTTCACCTGTCACTTATGAGCTGCTCGTGCAAATTTGGATATATAAATGATATTTGGGACAAGTTAAAGGCATTGAATCTAACTGTGCATATAAACAAAATAACAATTGCTTTGAAAGTTAGTTAGCATTTTTTGGAAACCATTAGAGGAATGATTGTCCTATTATGATGTTTATAGTATTGATCTTTGGGTTATCCGGAATATCACTAACAATAGTTAGACACTTGTTTTAGTTATTCCATTGTCTATAATATCCATTTCTTTTTATTTTTAAGTACTAGTTGGTTATGTTTGATCGACCATATATGAGTATCATTTGTACAAAAAATCATGTTAGTAATATAAAAGATATATTCATCTCCCCAAAAATGTTTATGGATTGTTGTAATAATAATAATAATAATAATAATAATAATAATAATAATAATAATAATAATAATAATTATATACTAATAATAATAATAATAATAATAATAATAATAATAATAATAATAATAATAATAATAATAATAATAATAATAATAATAATAATAATAATAATAATAATAATAATAATAATAACACTTTATGTTTGACCTTGAAAGTCTAAATATTAAAATCAATTAGAACACAGATTACATACAAAAAATTTGATGTTGAGTCATTTATTTATAATAACACTTTACGCATAACCTTGAAAATATAAATTATCAAAGAAAGTAAAACATATATTACGTAAAAGATGCTTTTGAGCTAGTGTTTATACTTTATATACAAAGTTTATGGTAAATTTTAATATCATATATAAATGAAAAGATATATATATATATATATATATATATATATATATATATATATATATATATATATATATATATATATATAATGTATAACCACCCACGGATTCTAGATGTACAAAATTCAAACTTGAAAATATTCATTTGGATTCTCTTAATCTTATGAGAAAAAGGGATTGATCAAGAAAGATATATAGTTCTCACTAAAAGAACATTATGTTTGGTAAAGTAATAATCTTCTCCTACAAGAATAATCATAAAGTCCATGTTCAATTATTATACGAAAATGTGACGAAATTGGTCTTAGTTACTCTTGAGGAGAGAATGGAAAAAAGAGGGAATTCTTGAATGTTATAAATGATTTGGTGAATTTAAAAGAATTAAACGAGGAGTTGTATGATGTGAAAATCTCATAGAGGGTACTTCAAAAATTTACTATAAGTGAAGAAAAATTCCAACAACAATGGAACTATAATTAATTATATAGCCATGTTATCGTGTTTCTTGCCACAAATCTTTACCAAATTATGCTTAAGATCAATGTCACATGGAATGTGGGTCGCTTTAGTACGGTGTCGTTCCACTGTAACACCCCTACATGGACTTAGGGTCACCGTTAGGTAAACCCATGTCTGAGTCATGGTGTTTGGCGGGAGGGGTAAATCAATTTAACTTATTTAATGAAAATGTTTCTTTTTCTCATTACTTGAAATAATGTATGCCAGAAAGTAAAAAAATTTATAAAACCATGATCATTGGAGATCAAATAGAAATTATTTATGAAAGTTATTTACCACAATCCTTAAAAGGTTAAAATATTAAAACAACCTTGTATTATTACAACAGTCCATAGGTTCGAATTTAAAATACAAATTTATTCAAATCTTCAGAATTTAAAGAAGTACATGTCATAAAACGTGATCAGAACTTTAAGAACATCATAACCCATATGGGACTTACCGTTATCCTTCCTGCTAATTTTACTCAGTGTACCTAGGGTGTTTTTTTTTATAAAAAGTAAAAGTAAAAGTAGGGGTGAGCAAACTCTCAATAGAGGGGGAATATACTAAGAAATAATTTAATAGACAAAATACTATACATACACGATGTCTTTCAGTATTTTGTAAAATAATTTCCATTTCATTGAATATAATGTAACTACATGCAATGGATCAGGGATACGTTCCCAACTCTCACTTAAGAATTTTCATGTCTCGTACCAGAGACTTAACTTATTAATCCAATTATGTTGTCATCATAATATTAATAAGTTCCATTTCTTCAATTTCATTAATACATTCATTTTCCCAATTCTTCATGAATATTCTCATTCATTACTTCTCTTACATTGGGACTTCCAACATTCACGATTTCATGGCCTTTCACCATCAGTATAGACCACACATCTGCTACGCTGATTAGGTTGTTTGGGGTCTTTCACCTCCAAGGACGTCATGCCTCGCTCGTTTACGCTTTCCGACATCATCCGAATATCATTATCTTTTCATATATTCATATTCTTCCAAATGCTCACATTCTTACAATTTTTCTCATTATTCTAAGTACTCATATTTATCGTTCAATATCGTTTCTTTATTTCATTATTGCCTTAGTTTTAAATAGCTGAGGAGGCCAATTAATAATAACACTGTACTTTGAACACTTATATTCGATCATTATTTACTATATTCATTCATAAATGCATTAACACATTTTTAGTATCTTAAAAATGGTTTAGTAGCATTTTAAAGTAAAGAAACGTCTTCTTCCACTAGTTTTTCACATAATTACCAAAACTGCCATTATTCCATTTTATAAACAAAAATGCTTCCTTTAAATGGGTTTTCAAGTGAAAAACATATCTTTAAAATACGTTACTATTTTTCTATAATATTTTACCCATTCTAACATTTATTTAGTCATTAAAATCATCATTTTAATATATACTTTATTATACAAAGTTCAAGTGGGTCTTCTACATAATTCTTACACTAATTTCATCTTTTTAATGGGTTTTCAAGTGGGAATCATAACATTATTTTTACTAACTATTTTTCTACTTTATTTTACTCATTTAATTAGTAACTTAGTCATTAAAATTACCATTTTAATGTAGGGCTCAAATATAAGATTTTATCATTCTTTCTACACATGATGAAATCTATATTTTTATTTCAAAACATGTCATTTATCGTGTCTAAAAATCATTCAAGTATGTTTACATGAGATGAGGATTTCTACCTAAGAAGTCCATTTATATGCATCCTTCGCATTCATTTATTTGAGTAACATGTGATAATAACCTTTTCTAGTAGTTTTCATGTTCTAATTATTTATTTATATAAGTATGATATTCTCAAATTTGATCAACCAAACTAGTTCATTTATAACTAAAAAAAGCATGGATTTTCATAATAGAAAATATAAGAACTATATTTTTTTACAAGAAATATTCTTTCATCAACATGGGTGTTTTAAGTTTTGAAAACATAATTTAGGAAGAGGAAAATCGTAGTTGATCTATGAAAAGGAGACAATCATTGGGGAAGGAAGCTTCAAGTCCTCCCAGATTCTTCTAAACTCCACTCATATGTTTCCAAATCAAGTTTCCAAGTCACACCAAGATAATCCAGCCCTCATGTGGTGTTTTTATGATGTTTTGAACTTCTATGGTGGTGTTTGATGGGTGAGAATGGGAGTAATCTACACAACTAGGAATTTTCACAAGTTTTTGAGAGTTTTGGGAGTGTGAGAATGATCAGAATATGATTACTTTCTTCTCTCTTCAACTAACATGGTTAATACATTATATAACTCCCCAATACATTATTTAATTCCTTAATTAAATCCAAAAATGTCACATCCATTCAATGTTTCAGAGATGAATCAAAGGGGTCTAGTTTGGAAGGTATATGGTAGGAGTTGAAACAAAGGATGGCTTATAATTAAAACAAATTATAAAACAAAACAACCAAAATCATCAAAATGATTGAGCAGGCCTGGGTCTGCCATTCGACTGGTCCCTGGGTGAAAAATCTTATTTTTTTTCTTTTTTGACCCTATGGACTTGTTAACCTTTTTTTAAGCCCAAAAATATGATCATATAATTTTTACATCGTTTGAGGAATTTTACAAAAATTGCACAAAGTGTACATTTCACAAATAGGTTACTTTTAAAATATTTAGGATCATAACTAAGGAACCATTAACTATTTTTAGGTTGCGTCTCGTAGATTTATTCTTATTCACCTATGTAATAATAACGTGTAGCCATGCAAGAATATGAAACATAACTTTGGTGAGAATAATCCGGTTTAAATTCTATAAAATAAAAGTGACACTGCTCTTTTCCTTTTTACTAATTTATTCTAACATAACTGATTTTATTTCAAAAGTGCAGGTATTACCGTTGATACAAAAATTAGTCAGCTGACGTGGACCAATTATATGAAGACACGTGTTATCTTACATGGCGAATGCATATATTCACCGAGCTACACAACGCACCGAGCTACACAGCGTGCCGAACTACATAGTGTGCCGAGCTACTCTGCGTGCAGAGCATCTGGCCAGGAAGATCAAACGACAACTACACATTCAATGAACATAGGACTTAATGAACATTCTTATTGTACAGATGTATGTGCCTATTAAATAACGCATACCGTCTATTCACATTGATAATCCCAAGGCTATAAATATATTGTAACATCCCCCATTAGCGAGGTAATTGATCTCTTGTAATCGATCATCGAGATTAAGGCAAACACCCAACAATACAAAACAGTGGACGTAGGCCATTTTCATAAGGCTGAACCACTTTAAAAATCCATTTTCTTATTTCTTTATTCGTTTTTATCTCTGATTAATTAATTAGATCGAATCTAGTTTTTTACATCAACAGATTGGCGCCGTCTGTGGGAACAACTATACGTAGCGTGTTTCACTAAAAACTTATCACCAATGGCTGAGATCCCAGAATCCAGTAACCAGAACACTGCTGGAGTTCCTCTTAATCCCTCTATTCCCCCAACTATGCAAGATCTCAGTAGCATTGTGGCCAATCTAGACCAATGGCAAACGAACATGTAAGAAACCATGAGTCAGCTCATTCAAACTGTTCGTGATGGAGCACCTGCCTAGTCAGGACAACGAAGTGTTCAGAGACATACACATCTGCCATCTTTAAGAACCAGACGTACACTATTCTCCGATGTGTCTCAGCCTAGGCGCACTGACTCTCATCATACCGAGAGATCAAATTATCCCTCATATCAAGAGCAAAAAAGCACTTTGGAGAGGTTGATCAGAGTCTCTCCCTTTGACAGTTTGGGCCTTAGGAGGAATATAAATCCCCCTAGGATTGCATCGAGGAATTCTCAACGACCAACCGATCTAAGGGAAGGTTCTGCCCAATCACACCCAGCAACTCATAATGAAAGATCCTAAGAGGAGAATTCAACACAATTTGTTGCTCTAACCAATAGATTCGAGGATGGAAACGACGCATGGAAGGGTTCCATTTAGAGGTTGGAAGACAGGTTAGGGAAAATGGCTAAGGCCAAGAACCCTCTCCAAAGAACCTTTGTTCAAGGATCACCCTTTGTACAGGAAATTATGGATTTTCCCACACCGTCAAAATTTAAAGCTCCTATAGTGATGCCTAAGTATGATGGAAAAATTAATCCCGTCCTCCACATGGAGAAGTACCAAGATGCTGCTGATATATATGCGGTTCCTGATGAGATGAGGTGCAGGGCATTCTCAAGAACTATCACTGTGTCAACCCAGATATGGTACAACAATCTTCCTCGGGGGCAGATTGCTACTTTCCATCAACTGGCAGAGCTCTTCATAGGGAACTTCTATTTTGTTGCGAAGCCAGTTAAGAGAGTAGCACACATACTAGGTGTAAGGCAGAAAACAGGAGAGAGTATCAAGGATTACATCACTCGTTTTAATAACGAGAACCTTGAGGTGATTGACTACGAGGAGAAGACAATAATTACGGATCTAATGAGTGGTCTGTTACCTAACAAGTTATATTATACATTGGCCAAAGATCTCCCTAGGTCCATGGCAGAACTGATGGCAAAAGCAGCAAAGATCATGAACGTCGAAGAGGAAATGGATGCGAAGAAGAATGATGACACTAAAGCAGAAACCAAGGCTGAAGGAAAAACTGAGCGAACGGATCAAAAGCACAACGGTGGCAGCAACCAGCCAAAAGGCTAGCAGACGCTCGAGCAATTAAGAAAGTATGGGAATTATACTCCCTTAAAGGTGGATATAAACCATATTCTGGAGGAGATCAAGAACAGGGAGGAGCTAACATGGTCGAAGAAAATGAGGGCAGATCCTGACAGGAGGGATAAGTCCAAATATTATGAATTCCATACGGACCATGGCCATACAACCAAGCGTTGCATAACTCTCCAGAATGAGATCGAAGCTCTCATCAGGCGAGGAAAATAGAGTACGTTCGTTAATCGTTAGAATGGTGGGAAAACCAATGAAAGAGGAAGTAAAAGGTCCAAATCTCCTCGCCGAGAAAGAAATGACAAAAAGAGAGACCACAAAGATGATCCAGAGGATGATCCCAACTTCCCCCAAAAAGCCAAGGCAACCTTAACACGAGGTATTTTTAATCCATTTTGGATCATTTGAATGTAATGTAATTACAGGTGGAGATGCAGGAGGCGGAGATCATACTGCGGAGAGGAATGCTTACCTCAATAAGGCCCAAGCTTGTTCTTATATACAACTTATAAATTTATCCGAAGACGATCACCCAAGGAAGGTGAACAAGGATAAACTGGCTATAGGTTTCTCCAAAAAAGATCTGGTAGGTGTACTATATCCTCACGACGACCCCTTGGTGATCAAGATGAGGATGAAGGGTGTGATGATTTCACGTGTACTGGTAGACAATGGTAGTTCTGCAGACATCATGTTCTACCCCTATTTTAATAGCTTGAATTTTAACTTAGCCCAGTTAGAGCCATATCATAGGCCCCTCCTCGATTTTAATGGCGAGAAGTTTTTTCCACTTGGGACGATCAAGTTGGATATGATCATCGGTACCTGGCATGCTTACAGAATAGAAAAAGTACACTTTTTTGTAATGGGCAAAAATGTCCAATCATCCTACAACATAATCATGGGGAGGGTATGCTTGAAGAAGTTTGAGGTAGTTCCATACATGGTGCATTAATGCTTGAAGTTTCTGACCAATTTCGGAGTTGGAGTTGTGAACTGTGACCAAAAAGTAGCTCAAGAATGCTACTATTCATCTGCCAAATAGGAGGAGCTTGAGGAAGCCAGGAAGAAGACTACCACGTACCAAGTGGATGAGTCTGAAGAGGAAGAGATTGATACCTTGGACCCTAGAGATGAATCCCAGCTTGTGAAGGGTCAGGTCGTGGAAGCTACGAAGAACATCATTCTGGACGATGAGCATCCATAACGAACAACTCAAATTGGCACCTCACTGGACCCATCCATAAAGCAGGAGTTAGTGGCATTTTTAAGGCACAGAAAGCAAGCTTTCGCATGGAGTCACAAAGATATGCCGGGAAAGACCCAGCCTTCCTGTGCCACGACATCAATGTTAATAGGGAGGTTAAGCCAGTGAAGCAGCGAAGAAGGGTATTTAGCCCAAAGAAGAACCAAGCCATTCAGGAGGAAGTCAAGAAACTGCAAAAGGCCTCTTTTATTGAGGATGCCAAGTATCCTGATTGGCTAGCCAATGTCGTGATGGTGAAGAAGAAGAAGAAATGGAGAATGTGTGTAGATTTCATAGATCTCAACAAAGCCTACCCAAAAGATCACTTTCCCTTTCCCCGAATTGATCAGTTGGTGGATGCTACCTCGGGGAATGAATTATTGAGCTTCGTGGACGCTTATTCCGGCTATAATCAAATTAAGATGAAACCAGAAGACAGGGAGATTACTTCTTCTATTACCCCAATGGGAACATACTGCTATAATGTTATGCCTTTTGCACTTTAAAATGCAGGTGATACGTACCAGCGGTTGATGAATAAGGTGTTCGCGGATAAATTGGCAAAAATATGGAGGTTTACGTCGATGACATGCTGAACAAGAGCAAGAAAGACGCTGACCATCTAACTGACCTAGGCCAAACTTTTGATCAGCTGGAAAAATATCAGATGAACTTGAACCCGACTAAATGCATTTTCGATGTACGAGAAGGAATGTTCCTCGGGTATATTGTGAACCAGTGAGGTATTGAGGCGAATCCTGAGAAGATTAAAGTTCTGCTGGAATTACAATTTTCGACTACGAATAAGGAAGTACCAAGCCTCACATGCCATGTCGCAGCTCTTAATAGGTTTGTGTCACGAGCAACAAACATGTGCCTCCCATTCTTCAAGACAATTAGAAAAACTTTCGAGTGGAATGATGAATGTGAGAAGGCATTTCAAGAATATAAGAAATATCTGGGGACACCTCCACTGCTATCCAGGCCAGTAATATGAGAGAGGCTATACTTGTATCTAGTTGTCTTAGAGAGTGTAGTTAGCTCGACGTTGATAAAAGTGGAGGATGGAGTGCAAAAACCAGTGTATTACACCAGTAAATCATTCTGAGGAGCAGAGATTAGATATCCAAGACTAGAGAAATTGGAATTAGCTCTGATCGAAGCAAGTAGAAGGATGAAACCATACTTCCAGGCCCATACCATAGTGGTGTATACTGATATGCCACTCAGGCAGGCTTTGCATAAGCTGGAAAAATCCGAAAGATTGATGTATTGGGCAGTGGAACTAGGCGAATATGATATTATTTATGAGCCAAGGTCTTCACTCAAAGGGAAGGCGGTGGAAGATTTCATTGCGGAGTTCACTTACCAAGATACACCCGACCAGCAGGAGTCTAATGCAGAACAACCGGTGGATGTTACGGGATCATCAAAGACAATCCCCGATCAACTCCCATTAGAAAATTTGCCTCAGGGGGCAGGCAACGATCAATAAGAATCGCTGGTTAATAGTCCAGTGTTGGGGGAGGATAACAGGAAGTATCAAATATTCCATCAGGGAACCTTGTCAGACCAATAGTTTGATGACGACATACCTGTATGGAATCTGTATGTTGATGGCTCTTCGTGTGCTACTAGCAGTGGAGACGGAATAATCCTCAACAGCCCGAATGGATTGGATATCGAATATTCTTTGTGCTTTCAATTTAAGGCTTCCAACAATGAAGCTGAATATGAAGCTGTGGCCGTAGACCTCAATTTAGTCAAAATAATTAATGCAAAGAAGGATATCGTGTTTTATGATTCACAGTTAATTGTAAATCAAATTCTTGGGTTGTATGCAACGAAGGGAGACTTAATGATCAGGTATCACGCTAAAGCTATGGAGATTGTGTCCACTTTTGGAGAGGTCCAGTTGATGAGAATACTAAGATTAGAGAATGCGAGAGCTGACTGTAACAACCCGCGTAATTTTGGGCTATTTTAATTAATTTTTGGAAAATGGAGGAAAATAAAGTTTTTGATAAAATTATTTTTATTGCTCAAATATGTTGGTTATTATTTTTAAAGGTGATAATTTCAAACGGTTTCGAAATCGGAGTTAAAACGGATTTTAAAATGATTTTTAAATGTTTTTAACTCTTGGAGTTGTTTTGACTTCCAACTCTTCATTTCTTTGCCTTATTTAAAGGAGTCTTTTGGATTCCAACTCTTCGTTTCTTTGAATTATAAAAGGGAGTCATGGGCAACCCTTTTAACATACTTTTGGCACAAATTTTGGCAGCAAATATATTTTATATTCCTCTTCTTTTTATATACACATTGGCCCTTGAGATTTGTGAGTTCCAACTTTAGATTAGAGGTGTTCTTGAGGCTATTTTGTTGGAGGTTCTTGGAGGAGATTTTGTAGATCTTTTTTGTTGATCTTGAGGATGTGATCATTGGTTTCTCATCATGTTTTGAGGTATGGGGTTTTACACAATATGCTCCTTAAATCTCGCGAGTGTCATTCTCTTTGAATTCTTGTTTAATTGAACTCATATTTGAATTGATAAATTCATTGAAATCTGGAAAATAATTGTTGAAATTATTTTGATTCATGTGGTATCATTATATTGTTGATGAGCACGTTGTCATGAGATTTTAATATGGCACGGATGTTAGGCACCCGCCAAAATTCCTGTTTCCCGGGCTATGGCTTGATAAAGCATATACGGATGTGGTGAGGCCTGGTGACCCGGTTAAAGTGTTGTTGAGAAATTATATTGATAAATGCTTTGAGATTTGCATTTCGATTTGAATATTCGTACTCGTGTTGTTACGTTTTATTCACCGTTAATATATTTTTTGAGCATCTTTCCTGTCGTATTGTGTACTTCCCCATATTTTCTTTTAGTGGCAGGTTAGCGCGGATTTTTGGGAGCTATGGAGATTGATTTTAGCGAGGATTGTTTGGGAAAGATTTTTATTATTTATTTTGTTGTATAGAGCATTGGAGATTTGTATTTTATTTTCGAGTTAGTTATTGTATGTAATTCGAGAGACTTGGTATTTATTTGAAGAAATTGAGATTAGTGGTTTCGTTTATATTGTGGAATTTTTTAGATGCTCTATACCTCATTATATTGTGGATTTAGTTTAGTTTTATCGCATTAGCGCTCCGTTCACTCTCTCCGGGAGGGCGGGGTGTTACACTGACGTACTAGCTCGGTTAGCCTCGATTACTCGCACCGAGCTACGAAGAGCGATTCCTATCGAGATATTGGCAGACCGGAACATAGATGAAGATTTAATGGCGATATTCATTACCGTGGATATGGGACCATCCTGGATGGCCCCATCAGGGCGTATATCGAATAAAGAGTTGTACCAACTGACCAACTTATAGCCAAGAGACTGAATTTTAAAGTTGCTCGGTATGTACTAAAAATAGTGTTTTGTATAGAAGAGATATCATAGCAGGCCTACAAAGGTGTGTGCATCCCTCTGAAGTTAATGATCTGATTGAAGAGGTTCATGAAGGCGCTTGTGGAGCTCGTGTAGCAGGTTGAACTCTCTTACAGAGGATGATGACGCAGGGATATTATTGGCCAACGATGAGAGCTAATTGTACAACTTATGTGAAGAAATGCGATAAGTGCCAACGTTTCTCTTCTATACAAAGAACTCCCCAGGCATTGTTAACACCCATCACATCCCCTTGACCATTTGCTATGTGGGGTATAGACTTGGTCGGGACTCTACTGACCACCAAAGGGAGGTTCAAATATTTGGTAGTCACTGTTGTTTATTTCACCAAGTGGGTTGAGGCTGAGTCTCTCATTGACATGTCGTACGAAATGGTTTACCAGTTTATTTGGAACAATATTATTTGCAGGTTTGGTCTTCCACATGCTTTCATTACTGACCATGGTAACCAATTTGATAACGAGGAGTTCGATGCATATTGTCATCAATCCAACGTCCAAAAGATCCACTCTATGCCAGGCCATCCCTAGAGCAATGGGAAAACTGAAGGGACGAACAGAACTCAGCTGAACGATTTGAAAAAAAGGCTAGATGATGAGAAAGGAAATTGGATTAATGAGCTACATTATGTGCTATGGGCATATTTCAAAACACCCTGAACAGCTATTGAGGAATCGCCTTACATGCTAGCCTTTGGAAGTGAAGCAGTCATACCAGCTGAGTTGGGCCTGTCCACACACAGGGTGCTTAATTTTAACTCTCCTATAAGCGATTTGATGAGACACTTAGATTTGGATATGCTCAAGGAAGTTAAAGAAGATGCAGAAATTAGGAATGCAGCTTTCCAATAACAAACTGCCATGTTCTACAACAAAAGGGTGAAGAAGTGTGATCTCAAAGAGGGGGACTATGTGCTCAAGAAGGTGATCCAGAAACATAATAAGCTAGAGCCTAACTGGCATGGGCCCTATCGGGTGACTACGGTTGTTCGTCCTGGGACCTACAGAATAGAAACCTTAGAGGGAGAAGAATTCAAAAATGCGTGGAATACGGATCATCTGCGCAAGTATTATCAGTAATACAGATTCACATGTACCCCATTTCTTTCAATATGAATAAAAGTGTTATTTTCCATATTCCCCTTTTGTTCAATTTTTTTAGGAGTACTAGTGCTACACACTACACTACACTAACTCCGGTTGGTTAGTATTCAATAACCACCAACTCCGGTTGGTCGGCATTCAACAACCACCAACTCCAGTTGGTCGGCACTCAACAACCACCAACTCCAGTTGGTCGGCATTCAGCAACCACCAACTCCAGTTGGTCGGCATTCAACAACTACCAACTCCGATTGTTCGGCATATTAACAATCATATAAGGAGAAGCTTGTTTGATCACGGGTGATCTCATGGGACACCCCAAACTAGACAAGAAGATTGGTGACCTCCCGGGGCATTCACTATCTAGGAACTAAGGCAATCCTGAAAAAATTACCAAACGGATGACCTCAAGAGGCATCGCAAACTAGGCAAGAAGATGGGTGACCTCCCGGGGCATCCATTGTCTGGGAAATAAGGTAATCCTGAAAAGATTACTATAACCACCAACTCCGGATGGTCAGCATATCAGCCACCACCAACTCTGGATGGTCAGCATTCAGCAACTATCAACTCCGATTGGTCGAAATCCAACAACCACCAACCCCGGTTGGTCGGCACCAATAAATTAAACCAACAATGTTTGAATGACAATTATATAAGGCAAAACGGGACAAATTGTCCCTCTATAAATATATATGCATTCATCCGCAAATAACAAGAAAAACATTTTACAAAGTATTTCCAAGGAAATATAGTTGCACAAAAACTAAATCTTTCTTCATTAAATACAAGCAGATTACATAAAGATGAATTTTGATTCATTAAATAAAAAATCCTTATTCTATGGGTTTTCTTTCCCTCTAATTTTGATACAGGTTCCATCCGAGCTGGAGGATCATCTAACAAATAGGGAGAGTTGATAAAATTCATATCTCGCAGCATTCTGACATTGTTCGGACATGGTAGATCAAGAAAATGTTGAGGACGAGATATCTCAAAATCTGAATGAAGCTGGTAATCACCAAGGTACCTGGAGATCAAACATCGAGGAATGGCACGGGCTAGGATCCAGCTGACATCGATTTTAAAAGGAGGAACAGGCAAATCAAGTAATCCAGGTTCACACTAGTCCCATAAGTATTGCCCTCGATCAACTCTCATCACACATAAAGCGTTCAACCATCCCTGTTTGTATCCCTCATTATTTGACCGTTGCAACAAAGCATCGAGATGGCATAGATCTTTATTATACCCCGCTATCCAAAACGCTCTAGGCTTCTTGTGAAATTAATAAGTCAATCTTTCAAGTTGTTCATGGGGTTTCTTCACTAAGATTTCCTTACATTCCATTATAGAGCTTTGGTTGGAGAGTTGGCCGGTAAGAGTCTGAATCTTTTGGGACATTTCATCCAAATCTTAATTCCTTTCTTTCATCTGAGCAGCCTGATTTGCTAAGGTTTGCTGAGTTCTAGTCTCTTTAATGCTTCTTCGACTAGCTCTATCTCTACCCCGCAAGGAAGATGTAGGTCTGAATTTTTTTAAAGCTTCTAGCTCTTCTATCAAAGTGGAATTTTCAGTTTCCAATAATGAGAAATCTTCATCATTGACTGTGACTAGAGCTCCCGAAGAAGAGGAGGCAGAAGATTTGAGTTGTTTCACTTCTTCTCACAAGGAAATATTTTCTTCCTCCAACAGCTTGGCAATATTCCTATCTTCCTCGACCTTAAGCTTCAACACATTTTCTCTCTTCTCATGATCATAGATATATTTCTCGTAGCTCCGATCAACACTCAACGGTTGGTATTTTTTCTCGTAACCTTCGTACAGAAGTTTAGTGGATTCCTTGTGTTGAACTTGAAGTTCTTCGATTATTTCTTGGAGGTCTTCAATCATTTCATAATAAGCCACATTATTGGCTACAGCACGATCAAGTAAACACTTCAAATATTGGTATGCATCAATTGCTCGCTTAGAAACATTAGGTCTAGGGATTATATTATTTGAGCCTTAGTAAAATCTGTATGACCCGCTTTGAAGTAATCATTACATTTTTTCATCAAATCTGTATCATGAGCTGATAAGAGTTCCATCCTGACAATAAACTAGCAAGGAAAAGTAAAAATGCATTAACAACAATACAGACAGAGCAAGTAGAAAAAAAGTTCAATCAGATAATAAAAATTCATTTCTATTGATCATAAGAGGGGAAAGTACATCCAAAGTTATAATCAAAAAGGGAGAAAATAACATAATTAAAGAGCAGAAGAACTCTACACCTTATCCTTATTCCCTACAACATCTTCAGTTGGTTTGGATGAAGAAGTTTGTTGCTCCGAGGGCAGTTGGTGCTGCTCGGTAGAAGTTGTTACCTGCTAAACTTGCTCAGAGGGTTGAGGAATGGTAACAACGGGTACTTATTTTTATATCATTATAGAATACTCATCAGATGCAGCTTCATCTTCTTCTTCTTCGTCAATAGTAGGAGGAGGTCCATGAGTGTGTTTCTGGAATAATTCAGAATTGTATGCAACACTCAATTCTCTCAAGGTTGCGACCCATCTGTCTCTAAAGTACTCCAGGCTTGCATACTCCATCTGGTAAGTAATAGCGGTTAAGTATTTGTTTCATCCTTTGTCCTAACCAGAGCTAAAGGACTTATATACAACAGTTTTTCTATTCACCTTCTCAGAAGAAGCATATTCCTAAGCAAGCTTCACATTCTCTTCCAAATCTTTCTTACGTCATTGAGCCTCTTTAAGCTTGCCATCAGCTTCTTCCTTGCTGGAAATGGTGACCTTCAATTTGTTCTCCAACTCTTTGGAGGCATTTATAGCTTGGTCTCGAGTTGTATCAGTTTGTTGATGGGAAGTCTCAGTAGACAGAAGTTGCTTCTCCCAAGCAGCTTTATCCTCCTCATACTTCTGCCGAGATTCCTTTAAAGATTGTGTTAACCCAGTAAAAGCTTCTTCCACCCTACTGGAGGAATTTGAAGCCTTGATAGCTTTATATTTCTCCAAGATACTATTAAAACACGTCATAAACTGAAAAAAGAAATAAGCTTAACTCAGAATATGAATACAGTATTTAGAGCTGAAGTAGTAAGGATGATGATACTTACTGACACAATATGTTGGGCTGCTAAGTCAGTGATCTTCTCCCGGGAAAGGGAACCCTCAGCAGCTCGATATTCGAGACTGATCAAAGACTTGATCAAACCTTTGGCTGAGCTCGGAGCAATGAGAGCTGGATCATTAGCTCTCAAAGAAGGATCCTCAATATCAGAAGGTTGAGCAATAGTTTATATAGGTCATTCTGCAAGACCTCTTCTCAATCTCTTTAAAGGAGCACCTTCAATCAAAGGTGTTACCTCTCCTTGTGTAATGGCAACACCTTCAATCACATGTGCTACCTCTTTTGGAGCAATAGGGGGCTTCTTGCCGACTTCCTTGGCAGTTGGAATTGTTCCCTTAGATGAAGCAATGTCTATTTTCTTCATCCCCTCAGCTGGTACATCCTCTTTGCTCTTCTTTGCCCCATCAATACCCGGAGCATCTTTGTAAAAAAATTCAGTCATCCTCCTCTTCCTTGTCATCAATTCAACAATAGAGGTATTCAAATCAGAAGAACATTCTCATGCACTTTCTCGAGATGTTGGTACTTAATCAAGACAATGAAGGATGAGGTGGTAGTTTTGTATCTCAGCAAATAAAAAGCAGCTCTAATGTGATCCCCAGTAATTGATTGATGTAAACTCCAGATAAGTTCCAAATCTTTTATATTGATGTCACACTCTTTTGGGGGCTTTTTTTTTATTATCAAGAGCAACAAACAAAAATTAATTAATGTTAGTGATGCATTTCATCAAACATAAAGAAATCTAAATTTAAAAAAAAAACTAAAAACAACCTATCCCATTGCCATAAAGTGGACATCTGGGACCTTGATACACGTGATTTCCCTTTAATGGGGGGGGGGGGGGTATTGCCAATTTTTCATCACAACCCCATGATCAAAATAGTCCCTATTGGCATCGGGGAGGTTGACCACTAAAGCTCTATTTGAAAACCTAGTTTTTAAATAAAAAGTAGTGTCACTGGTAACCCATTTATAACAATACATAATTTTAGGCATTCCTAAATGAGTTCCATGTATTTGATTCAACCTATGTATGCCATTAACTACCCTCCATGTCTTTGGAGCTACTCTTGCAGGAACAATATCGAAATATTGGCAAAAATCCAAACACAAAGGATTTGGCGAGAAAGAAAAACCACACTCCGCTACAAAAATGGAGGGAAACCAGTGTCCCTCGGCTAAAGAAAATAAGTCAGAAGGGCAAGGAAGTTACTATAGAATAACCCAAGAGGGAATTGCAAAATCAGTTCGAAATTTATCCAAAGATTCGACAAGATAAATCATGATGACTAAAGCAAAGAAATAAGAAGGAAGAAATTCTTACAGAAAATTGAGAAATGTGCTAAGGAGGACGATGGAAAGAATGATATATAAAAACAGAGTGAGAAAACAAAGAGTTCAGAAATCTAGATGTAAAAGGTAGAAGACAATTTGTTCCTATCGCTTTTTAAATACCTTGCATCAGGAAGTGAGAAAAGAAATGATTACTAGAAAAGACGTTTGCGTTTCCGGCGGCTAAACAATAAAAAAGATGCAAATATCCAAACGACTATTGAAGATTCAAAATATTTACAAGTTTGCCATTTCGCGCTCAAATGACAAGAATACAAAGAAAATTTCTTAAGTGTTTGAGATCTGTAATTTAACAAGACTGGGTTAACTATATCCGAACAACTTCTGGACATAATGTTCCACACTCTCATATTTTCAACCTCAACTGTGAAACATTGGGGGCTTCTATTGATACAAAAATTAGTCAACTGACGTGGACCAATCATATAAAGACACGTGTTATCTTACGTGGTGAATGCATATATTCACCGAGCTACACAGCGTGCCGAACTACATAGTGTGCCAAGCTACTCAGCGTGCAGAGCATCTGGCCAGGAATATCAAATGACAACTACACATTCAATGAACATCGGACTTAATGAAAATTCTTATGGTACATATGTATGTGCCTATTAAATAACGGCATACCGTCTATTCACATTGATAATCCCAAGGCTATAAATATATTGTAACATACCCCATTAGCGGGGTAATTGATCTCTGGTAATTGATCTCTCGTAATCGATCATCGAGATTAAGGCAAACACCCAACAATACAAAACAGTGGATGTAGGCCATTTTCATATGGCTGAACCACTTTAAAAATCATTTGTCTTATTTCTTTATTCGTTTTTATCTTTGATTAATTAATTAGATGGAATCTAGTTTTTTACATCAACAATTACATTCTCCCCTCAGGAGATTTTGACCACGAAATTACATCAAGTTACTCGAAAATCTCTGTGTGTTTCTCACACATATCAATTTCTCGTTCCCACATGGCTCCTTCAACACCCTTATATTTCCAAATGACTGTCACCAAAAGAATAACCTTGTTGCGTAGTTCCCTATCCTCACGGTACATAATAGATAAATGTTGTGTCAGAAACCTAGTATCTTCCTACAACTTGATATTTTGCTAGTTGATAACATGACTAGGATCATGCAGATACTTCTTCAACATAGAGACATAAAACACATCGTGCATGTGAGTCAACTAAGGAGGTAATGCCAAACGATAAGAGACCTCCCTAACACACTCTAAGATCTCAAAGGGACCAATATATCGAGGGACGAGCTTACCCTTCTGGCTAAACCTCTTGCAATCGGTTCGGGCCTTAACTTTTAGTAACACATGGTCACCTACTAGGAACTTTAGAGGCATATAACGATTATCCTCATAGTTTTTACCTAATCTGGGTCGTAACAAGTCTCTCTCTAATCAACTCAACCTTCTCAATCATCTCCCTGATCATATCAGAACTCGTGAGATGCTTCTCGCCAATATCTACCCAATATACCGAACAATGACAAGGTCTCTCGTATAGTGACTCAAAGGGACCCATCTCGACGCTCGATTTATAACTATTATTATAAAATAATTCTACAAGAGGAAAGTTTTCATCCCAACATGAAAGTCTAAGCACATGCTCGCAGTAAATCCTCAAAAATCTTAATAGTATGTTCAGACTGCCCACCCATCTTGGGATGATAAGTTGTACTCCAGTTCAGATTCGTACCAAATTCCTCCGGAACCTTCCTCCATAATTGAGATATGAATCGGGGTTCCCTATCTGAAACAATAGTGAGTAGAACACCATGTAATCGAAAGATCTCCCGAACATAAAGTCTAGACAACTTTGATATACTATCCTTGACTCTAATAAGTAGAAAGTGTGCTGACTTAGTGAGATGATCCACTATAACCCAAACTGCATCATTCCATCTCTGAGACTAAGGTAAATATGTAACAAAATCTATAGTTATATGCTCCCATCTCCACTCGGTAATTGGAAGTGGGTGAAACAATAAGACTGGCTTCTTGTGTTCGGCCTTTAGCTACTAGCATGTATAACACCTAGCTAAAAACAAAGCCACATCCCTTTTTATCCCTGATGATCAAAAATCTCTGCGGAGGTCCTTATACATCTTAGTAGCTCCGGGATGTATACTGAATCGAGAATGGTGAAATTCTGCCAGAATCTCATCTCGAAGCTCCTTAATGGCTTGGAAAATCTACCTACCCTTATGTCAGATACCACCGTCCTGATCAACTGTGAGAGTATCGATTTACTCACCACTTTGAATGCAGTTTCCAAAAATCATGATCTCATCATCACATAATTAAGCATCCAAGAGTTTCTGATGAACAACTAGACTAATCATCATACCCCATAAATAGGCCTTACCATTATTTTTCTGAACATGCAAGTCATATCACTGAAGCTCGACATACATCTCCCCTCGATGGAATTTTATCGCTACTAAGGCAAGACTCGACTTCCTGCAAAGGGAATTAGGCACAACATTAGTACTCTAATGTAAATCCATAGTCTTTCATAAGCTCGATCCACCTCCATTGCCGAAGGTTAAGATCTCGCTGAGTGAAAATGTATCGAAGACTCTTATGATCCATGAATACCTTAAAATTCTCACCATATAAGTAATTCTGCCAAATTTTCAAAGCAAACCTTACATCGAATAACTCAAGCTCTTAAGGGGGGTAGTTCCTTTCATGCATTTTATGTTATCGAGATGCATAAGCGACTACCTTACCCACTTTCATAAGAAATGCAAGACCAAATCTAGAGGCATCACAATACACTGTATTTCCCTTTTCTCATTTGGGAAGGATAAGAACAGGTGCTGAGGTAAGCCTAATCTTTAACTCCTGAAAAGCAGCTTCACACTCATCTGACCACACAAAATGGAAATTTTTCTGCATCAATCGTGTGAGAGGTGATGCAACTCTAGATAAATCCTAAACAAATTAACGGTAATAATCGACCAAGCCAAGGAAACTCCGTATCTTAATGACTATTTTTGGTCTATCTCATCTTATAATGGCTTCAACCTTTGATGAGTCGACTGAAATACCTACGCCAGATACCACATGGCCTAAAAATTTGTCCTCAACACCCATAATTCACACTTGCTAATCTTTGCACACAACTGATTTTCCTTGAGTACCTAAAGTGTAGTACACAAATGCTCCTCATGATCAACATTAGAGGCCAAATATACCAAAATATCATGAATGCAGTAGGGGCATTGGTCAACCCGAAAGGCATAACCAAAAACTCATAATGTTCGTACCTTGTCCGAAAAGTTATCGTAGAGATATCTTCCTCCCTAACTCGTAATTGGTGATACCTAGTGTAGAGATCAATCTTGGAGAACATGTCTGTTCCCCATAAGTGATACAAAAATTGTCGATACTAGGCATAGGATATTTATTTTTCAACGTTAATCATAAATTTTTTATCGTGAAAACTCCTCACTAAAATGGGATTGTTGAGAGAAAGAATTGAACGATTCAAGACATGGATAAATCCATGCTCCTTGGTCAAAAAGTGCCCCGACGGTTTTGGCCAGAGGCGATCTCTATCGCATGACACATAGTGAATAGGGTGTATCTTAATCCACACATGCTTCAGACTCCTTATGATTTGTGGATAGGGAAGAAACCCAACCTCTCGTATTTTCGTGTTTTGGGTAGTAAATGCTAAATCCTGACGGATAGAGAGAAATTTGGAAAGTTCAACTCTCAGAGCGACGAGGGAATTATGTTAGGATATTCATCAAATTATAGGTCTTAACGGGTTTACATCCTGGCTAGCTCTAAGGTTATGGAATCAATAAACGTCACTGTTAAAGGTGATTAGCCTCCGCCATTTTTTTGATCCTACACATTTATATGAGGATGATTAACCTCTGGGTGATGATCCCATCCTTCCTCTTACACCTTAGGTGGCCCTATTTATGTTTTCGGGGACATACCTTCTTGGGTTCGCAAGAGTCATGACCCCTCTACTATATTTGGTGATCCCCCATTAGGCATTAAGACTCGTGCTCAGCTTGAGAAAATTTCTAGCTATCTATGATACACATCCGAAGTTGAGCCCAAGAACTTCAGAAAAGCACTCAGTGATGAACATTGAATATCTTCTATAAAGGATGAGTTCCTTCAATTTAGAAAGAATGATATGTGGAAAATTTTCCCCCGACCTAGTGAGACAAATGTGATATGTACCAAGTTGATATTTAAGAATAAGATGGATTTAAATGGTATTATTATCCGTAATAAGGCTAGGTTGGTCACTCAAGGCTACACACAGATTGAGGGTGTAGAGTTTGAGGATACATTAGCTCCTGTTGTGAGGCTTGAGTTCGTACGCCTACTACTCGCCATCGCATGTCATATGCGCTTTAAGTTATACTAGATGGATGTCAAGAGTCCCTTTCTGAATGGAATTCTACATGAGAAGGTTTACGTGGACCAACCAAAATGGTTTGAAAACCCTAAGCACCCAGGAAATGTCTATTATATGAGGAAATCCTTGTAGGTTTGAAGCAAGCACCCCGTGCTTGGTACGAGAGTCTTACTTCCTATACCTTAGCTCGTGGATTGAAGAGAGGGGGAGTTGATAAGACATTATTTGTTAGCAGAGAAGACAGTGCTATTTTGGTTGCCCATGTATATGTGGACGACATAGTCTTTGGATCCACGTGATCGCGCCATGCTCATGACTTTGAGGAGGAGATGAAGAATGAGATCAAGATGAGCATGGTTGGTGAACTTACATTCTTCCTTGGCCTCCAATTTTATCAGCTACAGTATGGGATGTTTATCTCCCAATCCAAATATGCAAGTGACCTCGTGAAGAAGTTTGGTTTAGACTCCGCTAAGAACTCAGGCACCCCCATGAGTACCTCAACAAATTTTAGCAAAGAAACTTCAGGCAAGGACATAGAGCAAACCTCGTATCGGAGTATGATTGGTTTCCTTCTCTACTTGATTCCCATTCATACTGACACCACCTTTAGTGTTGGAGTCTGTGTGCATTATTGGACTTACTTGGAAGAGTCCCACTTTCTTGCTCTTAAAGGTATCATCAAATGCGTGAGTGGAACTCTCTCATACATAATTTGGTATTCCTTTGATTACGATGACCATTTATCCGCCTATTTGGATGCCGATTGGGTCGGAGATGTAGATGTATGTAGGAGCACTTAGGGTGGGTGTTTTTAATTTGGGAGTGATCTTGTCTCTTAGTTAAGCAAGAAGTAGAACTCCATCTCTTTGTCCACTTCGGAGGCTGAGCACATCGTCATCGGGAGTTTTTACACGCAACTCTTGTGGATTAAGCAAATGTTGGAGGATTAGGGGATTTCACAGGACACCATGACTATTTCATATGATAACACAAGCGCGATTAACATATCCCTCCATCAAATCTAGCATTCGTGTACGAAGCACATTACGATACACGAGCACTTCATTCATGACCTAGTACAGGAGAGGGTCATGTTCTTGAGCTTTGTGACCACTGACCACCAGTTAGCCGATATTTTCATGAAACCTTTAGATGACCTTAGATTTGAGAGTCTTTAGGTATCCGTAAAGTTAATTGAGGGTTCGTTCCTGTATCTAGCATATGATTTCTTTTCATGCTCGTATGCTTGATTCCTATTGCTAGATTGTACCATTTTGTATTATTATTGTATTACATTTTTTTCTTCATATTTTTGAAAAATTCAAAAACATTTTTTTTCTTAAAAAAATGAAAAAGGTTTTCAATTTTTAAGAAAAATAAAGATAGCAAAAATATTTTCTTTTTATAATTTTTTTTTAAAAAACACAAAAATAATTTTGTAGTTTGTTTACACATTGTATGGATGGACATTTAGGATTGCCAAGTCTCAATATTATTTCATTATCCATGTGACTTTTTGATAGTGATTTGAGACATAACATCATTTCATCCATGTGCTTTATTATGAGCAGGAGTTATTGAGTTGTGATTAGTTGATATCTTTCTACATGTTTGGCTTATTGTCTCATTTAATGCACACATGCACAAATTTATTTGTCTATTGCACTTGTCTGTCTCATGTTGGGTTAGGTATTTTCATCTCAATCTTGCTTATAAAATGAAATATCTTTATTAAGAGATTAAATATTGTGCTTTTAAAAACCATTGCCCGAATTCCCATTTTTTTATAAAAATTATCATTTTTTAAGCAATGGAAAGGGGATACGAAAGACATGGTGTCCTTGCATTAAAAGCCACCATTTGAATTTTAAAAGACCCCAAAAAGATTATAGGCACATAAAAACAAAATTATCGAGCAATTTTGATTGAATATTGATGCTTCACTTCATAAGAGCACTAATTTCTTCAAAAATTCTTTGAATGTATTTCCATATTCTGAGAGGATTTTGAGAGAGTTAAAGTAGAAGATCATTAGGTTTGCACTAAGGATGGAAATAGTTCGGGTATGGGGCGGGTTTGTCAAAATCCAAACCCGCCCTGAGAAAAAAAAAATTAACCCGTCCCGCCCCTCGACCCGCGATGGGTTACATTTTTAAACCGTGAACCCGTTTAAGTATAACCTACTTAAACCCGAACCCGCCCCGCGGGTTAAGACAGACAATTTTTTTTAAACTGAATTTATTATATAATAAATAAAATAGTGACTTTTTAAGCAAATAATTAACTTTTAAGTCTGAATACCTACATCAACTTTTAAGTCTCAGTACCTCAACCTCAACTCAACAAAATTAAGTCTTAAACAACATCAAGTGTTACAAAATAAGTTCCAAATAACATCAATTACTGCAATACAAGTCTCCAATTACATCGATTATTACACAACAAGTCTAAAATAACTCATGACTATAACCATTTTGCAATTTCCTCCTCATCAACTCGAACCTGGGAAAAAAAATACACATTTTTAGAACATTGAAGTTGTAAAAAGGAGATAATTTTTCATCTGATATAAATATATAAAACCAAAGACAGTGTGTAAATATACACATTAAACAAACCATAAAGATAGACGGTTCTTCATATCAGTGCAAACACAATACTAAAAACACCGCATTCCTAGGTCATCCTTTCTAAAAAGAAAACTTGGAAATTAAAGTGGAGCAAACCTCCACCAAAAGAAGTCTCGTAAAATACCAACAAGAAAGACCCCAAATGTAAAAAAAAATCCAACAATTAGAAAGTCTAGAGAGAACACCTTGACAATAACCTATTTAGATATGAAAAAAGGAATTAGTGTGATAATTAGTGAGATGGACTCTAAATAAAAAGGTTGAAACCAAAGAAAAAATACCATGTTTTCTTCCATTAATAACCTTCAAAAACCAAAATGAAATAGAAATCAAAAGGATCCAAATAACCCATAATAACAAAATTAAAAAATTGATTGTCATAATAAGAACCAATGAAACACCGCTTGGTTCAGCGCAGAAATGCCACTCGTGGATGGGCTCCGGTTAAAAAACGTTGGCGCCGCTTAGAATAGAAATGTCGCTTATATAGAAGGAGAGGTACACTGAGAGTGTATCTCCGATGGATGAGAGTGTGTCTCTGATGGATGAGAGAGAGGGTGAGAGTTGGTCTCAGATTTAAAAGGGGAAGGAGTGGTCGGTTGAGAGTTTTTATTTTGTCTTTAGTAAATGAAGTTAAGTGGGAAGGGTTTCATAAGTTTTTATATATATATGGTGAGGATGTTATTATATTAGTATAAAAAGGATATAAAGGTAAATTTAATTACTAAACAGGGCGGGGCGGGGCAAGATAAGCATATTATTACAAAACTCGAACCCACCCAGTTTAATAAACGATTTTTTTTAAACCCAAAACCGCCCCTATTATTGTAAGTGGGTTTTTGACCCGCCCCGTTAGGTTCGGGTCGGGTTAAATTTCCATCCTAGTTTGCACATTTCATAAAATCTCTAGATACTCATACTAGTTTTGGGTGCTATTGGTGTGAAAATCATTTTAGACTTTGATTTGTTGTCTAGATTGAGTCAATTGCATATGAATTCTACATTCTTATACATAAGGCCGATTTTGAGTTCATTATTAGGAGTATCCAATATCCATCATGCGCATATGTTATGATTGCTTGAGTTGATTTTCTTATCAAATTTGCTGGCACCCATAACTACGTTTTCACATCTTGGTTATCTTAGTGTTAGTTCATGGTGTTTTGTATTTGCATTTCATACACTTGAGAAATTTTTTTAAAAATTCTAAAAATAGTTGGTTTGATTTGTGAGACACCCCTATTTACTGCTTATGTTTCTATTCCTTCTCTATTTCGGACATGATAGGGGGGACGAATTATGGGGGAGTAGGAGTTTGATGATTTATATTCTTATCATTTAATTTCAAAATCTTTGCACATCATGGGTATGTGGTTGTCTCATGTGTGTAGTTACATTTGAATATCACATGCATTATGAACTCGATGAAGACAAAGTACCTAAAGGATCAAGGAAGGTGAAGATTTGAAATTTCTGAGTTTGAAGATGTTGAAGCTTTGTGAAGACTCAAGTATTTTTATACCATTCTACGTGTGGGTGTCGGGAGAGTATTATAATATTGTATGTCTTAGGATTTTGTTTCATAATTAGGATTTTTTTTGCTTGTACCAGCATAGCCATAGGGGGAGATTTGTAGGGACATATTTTCTAAAATTGCACCTAGATTCTAGTACTTGTCCATAGCATCTAGATTTCATTAGATATGGCATATCCCTCTACACATGTTATGGCATAGCACATCCCCGTGATCATACTCTACTTCAAGGATCTGAATTCAAGGCAACATGCATCTTTAGTGTGCATCACTACTGCTTCATAATGCTCCAGGTTTATCTTCAACCATGCTTCACGTTTTCACTTAACTATCGTGCATTCTATGTTTTGGAGTACGTGGTTTTTTGAAATTTTCTTAGGAGTTATTTTATTTAAAATAAGGATGGTTTTTTTATTTAAAAATTATTTTTCGCCTAACATCATTCTAAAGAGATGGAGATCTCGTTCGAACAGGCCAACTATCTCGTTCGATATTTCGCCAGATGACCTTCATCAAATGAACCTTGAACGAGAATGTACTATTTTGTGTCATTAGAATCTTGTTTGAAGATATTTCTAATGAGAAACCTTTATCAATCGAATGAGACTCAGATGTCGATCGAATGATGCAATTATGCCTCGATTTTACTGTATGTCTATAAATACCTGCGTTTCGTAGGGTTTTGCAAGACCTTTGAAACTCCGTTCTCTGCAGAACTATTGCATAAAGTATCGATTTTAAAAAGGCTAAACACCCTTTTGATTAAAAAAAACCTCCCAAATAATTTCGTTCTCTGCAGAACTATATCAAGTCTCTCTTATGAAGGAGTCTTCACTGCTGACCTTATGGCTCTCGTGGGAAAAATTACTGAAGGAAGACAAAAGGCACTTATGGGGATTCTTCTAAAAACATGTCATTTCTCTTGTAATTTTGTAATTTGCTATTTACAAATTGTGTAAGTGAAATAAAAGGTTTTTCGCCAAAAGATATTTTTCCTGGAATCCTTCTTGCTTTGTTTTTTTATTGCATCCTTGAATGTTTTACTCCTTTCAATCACATAGTTGCATGTTCTAGGGTTTAAAGGATTTAAAACTGATTTTTATTGACATCTAATCAAATAAGTTAAGACCATTGGACTATAACGCACTCTCATGTTTTATCGACATAAACTTTTAGTCACAAAAACCTCATATATTGAATAACTATTTTACAACACATCAGTACATTAATCAAAATTGTATGAGACTATAGTTACTCAAAATCCCCTAATACTCACAAGAATTACTCACTTATATAATACTTACATGTAGTGAAGATGTTTAAGTTTCCCATGTTTAGGGACAAGGTGACCAGATGAGTTTATATTGCATAAGTCCCTTAAAAAATTATTAAACAATATAAAAAAATTCTAAATTATTAGAAATAAACACTAAAATTTCTTTATGAATAGAGGAAAATAAACAAAAAATAAAGGTAATAGTATAATTAAACCTTATAATAATTGTTGGTGTTTAAAATTGGTATAATGATTATGGCGACTCTTAACTTAGATATACCAATAATTATATGTCATATGCAAAATATAGGATGATATGGACTAGAGAGAGATGAGAGCCAAAGATGTAGACAACAGTTTTTTTATGTGTTTCAACCCAATATAGTGCCTACATCCATGCTTGTATTGCCACTAAGTATTAGGGTTTGAGTATAAGCTCTCAAGAACTCTGTAAGGTTAGGTGGATATCATTCTTTCCATTATCCCCTAGCTAAGGTGTGTAATGAGATATTTATAATAGTGGGAAGAAAAAGAGGTGGAATACCTTTATACATTAGGTATTTAAAACTTTTAACATTATAGATAACAACCTTGAATATCTTCACGTGTATGTGCCTGGGTGACTATAGAAATTCCCACGTGTGTCTATTCACCTTATTGATGGTTCGCATTCCTAAATGTAGTTGGCCAGTCTGCCAACCTAAAAGGATAATAAAGTTGACAAAGTCAATCTATTTGATAGGGCCCACTGGGTACTATGATTGTTCCATTTAGCATTGCTATTGTAGGTCACAACAAAATCCCCTAATAATTAATCCTTGATTGGAGTGAGTAATATTTGAATAGATGAAGTATTATCCATTAGGGTTTATTTGGCTTTCTGAAGGCATTTGTTTAGCTTTAGACCTTTGGTAGTTTGCAAATTTTTGAACTACATTATTTAAGTCAATGGAACTTCTATAAATAAAAAAAAAATAGCAAACCACCTGGGGGTACATTCATCATTTGATTTCTTAGGAACTGACACGTTGTCGAAAGATGAAGTTGTGGGTACGTTTAATCATTTCACTTAATGCAACTCAAGAGATGTCACTGAGTTCTATACAATGTTAGTTCACTCCTTTTTTCATTTCACCCTAGATTTCAAAATCTTTTCTTCCTTCTTAAGCTTTTATTTTCCCATTTTTGTGAGCTTTTTTCTCTTTGCCATTTCATTTTTACTGTAATAATCTTTAACCTCTTGTATTACTTCCATAGTTGTTGCAAAAATAGTGTATATCATCGATGAAAGTTCTTTGGAGATTTTTAGGGCTACCCACAGAATCCCTTCTTGGGTAAAAATAGAGTTGCTTACAAGTCCTTGTGACCTCTGTGCATTGGAGGAGGCTCATTGAATCCGCACCTTTTTTATTTATTATTATGGGGTTACCAATCCTTCCAATCTCTTATTTTTAGAGTTTAATCAATATTTTGATATGGTCCCAGCCCAAGTGGCCCCAAACACGTAGAGAGTGGTTAATGGAATAAGCCAAATTAATGAGTTATGTGGGACCAACATAGGAATAAAAGAGTTAATGTGCTGTAACAGTTGGGGAACCCCTAACGAGAACCTTTATTATCTGAAGACGAGATTCTCCAAGAGAGGCCTTGTAATGAATTTTCCTGATTCTAAAAAGGATTAGTGGGATCATCATTTGATATTGAAAGATTGAAAGTTTTACTTTATTCCTCAGGGTGATGAATATACGAGGGCTTATTTACCTTAGGAAGGTCAGGGAATAGGTTGACATCCACACATTTTTGCATATTTTTCATCTTTTTGGTTTTCCTTCTAAATCTATTATTAAATGCATTTTCTTCTCTAATTATTTTTCATAAAAGAAGAAGAAAGATACTCGTCATGTCTCAGAGGTTAATTTTATCGACCTGAATATTATATAGTCCATCCAACAGAGGATTGGTGAATCTCGTCCTTGCTCTGCTTCCATTTTTCTTGAATACCACAGTTCCATTGTACATTTTATTATCTATCCAACATAAGACATTCCAGCAGCCCCCATCAATCTAAAAGACCCGATTTCCTCATCTTCTAGTGCTCAGTCTGAGTCTCCACCACAAGCATAAGTTATTTTTTTCTAGGGATACCTCCTCGTCCTTTGAATCTTTGAATATTTTGCTAATTCTAAAAAATATCTCTCCACCAGAAATAATTAAGAGGACGATCCCAAACTTCCTAGGTGGCTCCAAATACCCCCCTTTCGTTGAAAGTAAATGTGATGATAGGGTCCCAAATCACCCATTATTATGGAAACATCTCCTATTAGAAATCATTGACCTATCTCAAGAGATTAAAAAGGGGTCGAGCCCCCACTCCGGAGTTAGCTGGGAAAAGTCTGGCCGACAAGGGCTAAGGTGGAACTTAACCCATTGTTTTGAACCTTGGGTATGCTCGTGGTCTAATTGGAGCAGGGGTTCTTCTATCCGAAAAGTCTCTAACATATTTTATTCCTCGAGTAAGGATAATTAAATGGGCCAACCATCACTTGGTTGTGGTATGTATCACTTGGTATTTTCTTGTTATCATATTTCACTATTACCTACTGGTTATACATTTTAATGTTGAATTTTGTAGCTCTTGGTTGACTATGACCAACTACTAAGGAGCGATGATAAGTTAAATGAATCTTCTATTGACGTGGAGGCAAACTTTAAAGGCATGTACCAATCCTTAAAGTTTGTTAAATGGGACTAGGAGGATGATAAAAATTTCATGGCATATATTATTAAGGATCTTGAGGATGGAAAGACCCAAGAGAAGTAAGCTACTGGAGATTTTGTGAAGAAAATCGACCAAGTTGAAAAGGTTACGAGGGAGGCTGAGAAGGTTGCAGAGAAGGTTAAGGGCTTGGTGGTATATCCTAAGGCCAAGGGCAAGAAGGATAAGTAGGATTATTATTGATGATGCTATAAATAGCACCACCAGGTAAGGTGTTGCCAAGATCAAACTAGTGACAACAATGGCAGTATAAGAGTTAATATATAGTAGAATGAGGTGAGGATAAGAGGATGAACACTATTATATAAGTGGTTCAGCCAATCTGTCCTACGTCCACTATGAGTCTGTGAGTAATATCACTAGATGAAAGCACTAACAACCATAGATACAATCTCTCAAGCTTTCTCTCTCCACTGTGTAAAATGACAGAGTTTCAGCTAGGATTGCAATTATGGATCCTTTTACAAGGTAGAGTATGACCTCTACATATAGTTCTTGTGGGGTGTAATGTACCCTCCAAGAATGCAATGAGCATGTATATGAGGATCTAACCAGTATGAGAGTGACACCTAGATGATATTATGAAGATAATGATGACCTCAATATTCCATCACGTGAGGGGAATAATTCGATTATAACTGATTTTTCCACGTGTGCCAAACCTTAGATGTGCTTGTAAATGCTCGACCCTGCATCCTTAACTGATGTAACCTCGGCTTGGACGAGTACGAGGTTAGTGGAGTCAGATGTAGTTGCTTTATCTTATCAATAATCACGAGGACCTCGGACAGGAGGGTTGTCCGAGGTTAGATATGAGGTAGTTGGAACATCGGTCAGGGCCGATAATGACGTATAAAGATGATGTTGTTGGCAGTTACTTGAGCCCATGAGACTCTACTGACCTTGGTTGATGGCCAACCGAGGTTGGTATATGAAGGGATGACCTTATAAGAGACGACCTTACTGATGGTTATCCTAAGCTTCTTATCATCTCGGTTGTGATCTGGTCGAGGTTAGTCATTCTGAGTAAGAGGGTGTACTTTGGGCATATCAATCATGCCTTAGCCCTTAGTCTTCTATGTGAATAGACGATTAAGGGGTATGTAGTTAAAGCCGAGATTGGGTCTCTTTTGGTGTCTTGGGGCATGAGGTGGTTCCCTGACACATGTCACTCATCGAAGTGAGTAGCGTGCTCCCCATGGTGTGATCATTCTGACTTCCCCCCTTGGGTTTCCCTAGGACAATGATGAGTGTTGGAATGTGGGCCCTATTTGAGAAGGTTTAAAACATTCTTTTCTTTTTCTTCCACTTTTCTCCCGCTTAAGCTCTCTCTGCAACTATAATTTCCTTAAAACGTCCAGTGTTGGCAGCCATTGAAGGTTTTCTTCGCTTCCTATCCTTTTCATCCCTCACTCGCGACTATCCAGGTATTGTTTTCAACCTATCTTTTCCATTTCTGGTCATTGTTTTTCATTTCTAAATTTTCGGCGAACTTTTCCATTTTTCAATGAGGTTTTCCACCAGTGTTGGTGGTTATAGGGCTAGGCTCGTAGTGGTTAGGTCATTTTCACACTGTTCCAGGCAGCTCCGAGGTTATTTCAACTGAAAATAGCCCTTTTTAAATTTACCGGTGGCCTTCTGGTCACCTTCTTCGGTGACCTGCTCTTAAATGTTCTTGGTGTTCTTTGATTAAGTTTTTCAACTTACCCTTTTTGATATTTAGTTTGGGTTCTTTTAAGTTGTGTACCTGTGTGTGGTTTGAGTCCTTCCTTGTAAGTGTAATGTCATCTCACTTATGCTCAGACCCTTGTACCAACTTATAGATGAGTTCCCATCAATTCGTGAGAAGACCTTTGAGAAAATTAGGCAAATAGAGTTAGCCCAAGAGGAAGCTCGTAGGGCTGAGGCCTTTCCCCTCAGACCCATCTTTCCTCCACCCCTGAAGGTTATCCTACTGAGCCTGCAGAGGTTCCTGAGGATTCAGCACCAATGTCTGAGTCTGAGTTGTCCTCCTCAGACCCCATATCTGTAGACTCTTTTCAAGAGGCTATCGATTATTCTCCTAGGCAGGGTGAGGTTACTAAGGAAGCCGAGGTTTCGAGGCGTGCCTCATCCCACCAAGGTGCTAGCACTTTACGTAGGTCTTCTGATGTTGAAATCTTAGGCCAAGTGTGGAATTTCCACCTCCTATTGAGGCCATTCCCCTATCGGCTGCCACTAGGGCCGAATTTTCTAAGACGTTTCCTGGTGGTGCTCCAACACCTTCCCGGGCTGATGTTACTGGGGACGATGATGATGGTGAGGAGAGTGATCTTGATACATCTGAGGCGACCGAGTATGAGAGTATCGTCAATGAGTATGACCTTCTTACCTTTAGCCACCTCTATTCTATAAATTCGTCCATCATCCTTAGGAAACCTCTGATGGGTGAGAAGGACTTTGATGTCCGAGACGGAGAGATATGCATTTATGAGCAGATGTTCAAATTAGGCTTTCATCTTCCTATCCACCCTTCCATTAGATCTATACTCTCCCATATAAATCTTTCCCCTTACCAACTATCTCCTAATGCCTGGAGAGTTATGATTGGGTCCATCATCCTTTGGAGGGTTATCCACTACTCAGAACTTCTAGTTAGGGTTTTCACTGGTTGTTATGTTCCCACCTCTGCCAAAAACCACCCTAGCTAATACCACTTCTTAGCCAGGAAATCAGAGAAAAAAATGTTGTTGGTTACCCAAACTTCGAACCATAACTGTAAACCTCGGTATTTCTTTGCTTTCGGGGCATGGGAATTTGGTTCAAATGTGGCCTCTGGGACATCGGTTCCAAGGAACCCTCTGAGATGGGGGAAGGTCTCTCTTGCTCCCAAAGCCGATCCTGGACTTTTCCAGGACAATTATAAAAATGTTGAAGTCCTTCGCAATCAGGGCGAGAAGGGTCGGCTTGCTAAATATGAACAACTGATGACCCCCTACTACCTATCTTAGACAGGTTTAGGGGGTGGTCCCATAGAAGAGCTTCGTAAGTCTTACTTTTTCTTACACAAGTTATAGTTCTTATGTTTTATACCTCTGACTAACTAACTAAGAGACTTACCTTTTGTAGAGCGCCCATCAGGCATATCGAACGACCTTTGGGAAATGTCTGCTCCTAGTCTTGTCAAACTGATGGAGAAAAGGGGTGGCAAAAATGTACCCCCACCTGCCAGCAAGAAGAACGTCGGCACTTCCAAGGACAATGCTAATAAAAATAGGAAGTCCACGGCTGACCCAGAGCATACGAGGCAGAGTAAGGCTCAGGCCAGGGATCACGCTATCCCCATCTCTACAAACGATGCCTTAGCTGCTCTTCTTTCTCACCTTAAGATCAGTGACAGCTTGATCGGACATAGTTTGAAGGCTTTCGATGCTATCGGCACAATAATAACTGAAGAGGACAAGCATTTCTTATGTGTGTTGGACGTCCCGTTGTTGGCCTAGTTTGATCTCTACAATTCCATTCAGGTACCAGTGTTTGCTCATTTGATCATTTGCTCTTCACAAGTGTAACCTCGGCTTTTTTTAAAATTATAGCCTATATGTTCTTATATCTGACCTTCTTCTGCAGGGTATCTTGTCTTTCCACCGCTTTGCTAATTGGACTCTGAAGAAGATACCCCTTATAAAGAAGAGTCAGGAAGCTAAGAAGGTTCAGGCCTCTTTGAATTCAGAGGTAGAAAAGCTAAAAGGTGTTGTCAAGCAGAGGGACAACGACATATATAAGCTCAAGAAGGACCATGACATAGCTCTGAAGGCTAAGGATGATTCCCTTCAGTCTAAGGTGGATGCTGAAGTCAAGGCTGCTTTAGAAGATGATGCAGAGAAGACCATCAAAGACTACAAGGTCTCTGACGAATTTGTCAGCTTTGGTTTTGAATACCTTAAAAGAGGTATCAAAGCAACTGGAAAATGGGCAGCTACTAAGTAGAAAGAGTCTGGGAGCTTGACTACTTCAGACTTTGTGGGTCTTGGCTTTGGAGATCCCCAGTTTGCTCAGGCCTTGCAAGAAGTTGAGGAGGCTGATGTTGCTCCAACTGAGACTGCTCCCTTATAGGTCACTGAGACTGAAGATGCTACCCATCATGATGATGGAGCTGAGGTGACAAACTTCGACCGTGACGAAACGACTGCAGCTGTAGAGACTTAGGCCTTTTTCTTGTGAAGCTTTGAACAGTTGTAACTTTGGTTTCCCCTTTGTTTGTACCTCTTAAATTTTGTGAACTCTGATGGCCACTTGATGCTCCTGAATTGTAACTCATATTTTTAATGATAATCGTTAGTCCAATCTTCTTCAGATTCTATTGCTTCTTACGATTTTATGCTTGAAATGTCTTACCTTTTAAATTTTCATAAGGTCTTAGGTCACCAAACTATGATGTTTACCCTCATAAATTTTCACCAAACTAATGATGTATAAGGTCTTAGCATCATTAGTTTAAGGTCTGAGGTCACCATATAATGATGTTTACCTTGATAATATTTTCACCAAACTAATGATATTTAAGGTCTAAGGTCACCATATAATTATGTTTACCCTCATAAAATTTTCACCAAACTAATGATGTTTAAGGTCTGAGGTCACCATATAATGATGTTTACCTTTTTAAATTTTCACCAAACTAATGATGTATAAGGTCTGAGGTCACTAAACTATGATGTTTACCCTTATAAAATTTTGACCAAACTAATGATGTTTAAGGTCTGAGGTAACCATATAATGATGTTTACCCTCATAAAATTTTCACCAAACTAATGATGTTTAAGGTCTGAGGTCACCATATAATGATGTTTACCCTTATAAAGCTTTCACCAAACTAATGATGTTTAAGGTCTGAGGTCACCATATAATGATGTTTGCCCTCATAAATTTTCACCCAACTAATGATGTATAACGTCCCAGGTCACCAAACTATGATGTTTACCGTCACAAAATTTTCACCAAACTAATGATGTTTAAGGTCCGAGGTCACCATATAATGATTTTTACCTTTATAAAATTTTCACCAAACTAATGATGTTTAAGGTCTGAGGTCACCATATAATGATGTTTACCCTCATAAGATTTTCATTAAACTAATGATATTTAAGGTCTGAGGTCACCATATAATGATGTTAACCTTCATAAAACTTTCACCAAATTAATGATGTTTAAGGTCTGAGGTCACCATATAATGATGTTTACCCTCATAAAATTTTCACCAAACTAATGATGTTTAAGGTCTGAGGTTACCATATAATGATGTTTACCCTCATAAATTTCCACCAAACTAATGATGCTTAAACACAATGTAGCAGTATTAGCACAATATTTCTATCTTTTCATTGACATCCTTCGTATAAACTATTACATGCATTATAAAAAGAAAGAACTGCAACATCATAAGTAATATTTCTTTAAGTGATCGGAGTTCCAAGGGTTGGAAAAAGGTTATCCTTCGAGATTTCCTAGCCTGTATGTTCCAGGCACAACCTCGTCAAGTACCCTATAAGGACCATGCCAGTTTGGATGGAGATTATTTTCCTTTTTCCACGTCTTCTTTAGGACTAGGTCTCCCATAGCTATAGGCCTTGATTTCACCCTTTGATTGTAGAATTTCGTAGTTCTCTGCTGGTATGCTGCTTGTCTTATCTCTGCATCTTCTCTTCTTTCCTCAATCAAATCAAGATCAAGTCTTCTCTCTTCCCCATTCCTCTGAGGGTCATAGGTCTGAAATATATAAGTGGGAAGTCCTACCTCTGTAGGGATGACAAATTCTGAGCCATGGGCTAACATAAATGGAGTCTCTCCCGTTGGTGTCCTAGTTGTTGTCCTATAGGCCCATAACACGGCATATACCTCCTCTATCCATATGCTTTTAGCCTCGTACAAACTCTTTTTATCCCTTTAAGGATTGTTCGGTTTGTGACCTCAGTCTTCCCATTTGCCCGGGGGCGGCTAAGAGAAGCGAAGAACTACTTGATCCCCACTCTTTAACACTATTTTTCTAAGGAAACATTCTTGAACTGGGTTCCATTCTTTGATATGAGGGTGTTTGGAATACCATACTTGCATATAATGTTCTTCCAGATGAACTGGAAGGTCTTCTGTTCATTAATTGTGATTATTGGCTCAGCCTTTACCCATTTGGATAAATAATCAATTGCCAAGATTAAGAATCGATAATTATTTACAGCACTTGGCAGGGGTCTTTACCAAATCAATGCACCATATTACAAATGTCTAAGGAGATCTAATAGAAGTAAGAGGTTGGTGTGGCTAATGTGGGATGGTGGATAATCTCTGACATTTATCACACTTCTTCACATACGCAGCAGCATCTTTGGCCAAGGTTGGCCACCAGTATCCCTGAGTGATTATTCTCTTAGCCAATGGCCTTCCTCCTATGTGATTGGAACAATATCCCTCATACACATCTTACAATATGTATGGAATCTCTGAAGGGTGGAAACATCTGAGGAAAGGGAGTAGGAACCCCTTCTTATACAAGACATCTCCTACAATTGAGAATTTGGTAGCTCTAAACCTCAACTTTCTCCTTTTTAACTTCGACTCTGGTAGGTCTCCCTATCTAATGTATCTGATAAGAGGATCCATCCATGAAGCTCCCATATTAAAATTGAGGCAAGTTCTGGCAACCTCTTCTTCTTCAATGGTCGGTTTGAGTTATATATCAACGGGTACTGTTCTTCTTATGTCCATCCTTGTTGCAGGGGCCAACCTCGCTAGTGCATCGGCTCGACCGTTATCTTACTGAGGTATCATCTTCATCTTTACTTCCCTGAAGTTTTCTAGCATCATTCTCACCCTCTTCATGTATTTGGCCATCCTTTCGTCTTTGGCCTCATACACTCCCAGGATTTGGTTGACAACCAACCTTGAGTCACTTTGGAGTAGGAGTTGGACAACATTAAGGGCTTTAGCCAAGGAAAGACCTGATATTAATGCTCATACTCTGAATCGTTATTTGAAGCTTTGAAGATGAAACTTGGCGCATATTCAATATCGTTACCATCTAGTGCTAACACTATCAACCCCGCTCCACTTTCTCTTTCACAGGACAACCCATCAACGAAGTGGTTCCAAACAGCTTCATTTGAAGAAAATTTTCCCTCTAATAGGGTCCCTTTCCTGAAGAGGTACCTATCTTACTCATTCTCAACTATTCTTTTTTCGGCTTTACTTGACTCAACCTCATCCGGATCTTGGAAGACGTTTCTGTCTAGTTCATCTGTAGACTTTTCACTATTTTTGACCTCATCCTCTTCCCAGGTAACCTCGGCTATAAAGTTTGCAAGTGCCTTCCCCTTGATGGAAACCCTGTGTTGATAAACAATGTCATATTCCCATAACTCGATGGCCCAGGTCATCAGCCTGCCTGACTTCTCAGGCTTATGGAGAACATGTCTGAGTGGGGAATCAGTTAGGATGACTATAGAGTGGGCTTGGAAGTATGGATTCATTTTCCTATAAGCATGTATCAACGTATAAACTAATTTTTCAATCCTAGGGTAATTCTATTCAGAACCTTGAAGATCTGTACTGTTGAAGTATACTAGCCTCTACAGTCCACCATCTTCTCTATCTATTACAGCGCTAATGGCAGACTCCGAGACATCTAGGTATACATATAACTTCTCACCCAGAATGGGTCGAGATAGGAGTATAGGGGATCCGAGGTAGGACTTGAGCTCTTTAAAAGCTTTGTCTCATTCCTCATCCCATTAGAAGGCCTTTCTAAGCACTTTGAAAAAAGGAAGACACTTGTCTATAGCTCTTGAGACAAACCTGTTAAGTGAAGTAATTCATCCGGTTAGCCTTTGAACGTCTTTGATGGTCCTGGGTGTCTTCATTTCTAATAAAGCCTTGATCTTATCAGGGTTTGACTCTATTCCCCTATGTTTGACAATGAAGCCCCAAAACTTTCCTTCTCCTACCCCAAAGACACATTTGTTCAGGTTAAGCTTCATCTTGTATCTGTCCATGGTGTCAAAAGTTCTTTGAAGGTCTGCTACATGAGTGTCGGCCTTCGAACTCTTCGTTATCATGTCGTCCCTATAAACTTCCATGGACGTGCCTATCTGATCCTCGAACATCTTATTTATAAGAAATTGGTAAGTGGTCCCTTCATTCTTAAGCCCAAAGGGCATGACCTTGTAGCAATAGGTCCCTTTATCTATGATGAATGTTGTCTTCTCTAAGTCTTACGAATTCATGAAGATCTGGTTATACCCGGAATATGCATCCATGAAGCTCATGAGCTTTTTTCCTGATATAGAATCCATTATCTGATCAATACGAGGCAAGGGGAAACTGTCTTTAGGATAAGACTTATTTAAATCAGTGAAATCTACACACATTCTTCATTTCCCATTAGCTTTTGCCACAATGGCAGCGTTAGATAACCACTCAGGGTATATGGCCTTTCTGATTAACTTAGCCTCTTAAAGATTTCTTACCTCCTATTTGATGACATCATACTTCTCTCTTGAGTATGATCTTCTTCTCTGTTTGATGCTTGACATCTTCTATGACATTGAGTTTATGGCACACAATCTCAGGATGAATACTTGGCATATCTACGTGGCTCTATAAAAAAACAATTTGTCTCTTCCTTAAAAGCTTCACCAGTTCTTCTTTGATCTTAAGTTTTAGGGCTTTGCCAATTTTGATGGTTTTTTCCGTCTCTTCCTCATTGAGGGCGATGGATTCTACCTCTTCTGCGACCTCTCCCTTTTTGAGCTTTGTTTCATCTCTAGGATCAAGTGTGTGGATGTTGTACGTGGTTGTTGCCCTCTTATGAGCCTGTCTCTCTTTGGCAGAGTTGAAGTAGCATTCACGTGTCAATGTTTGGTCACCTTGCACTTCCCCTACTCCATAGGGAGTCGAGAATTTTAGCATTTGGTGGACCGTTGAAGGAACGGCCTCAAATTCCTTGAGGGCTACTCTTCAGATGATGAGGTTGTAGGATGAGAAGACATTTTCATCCATCAGAAAGCAATTTATCTTTCTGGTCAACCTCTTAGTCCACTCATCTCCCATTCTCACATCCATCTCATACATGCCCAATGGATGAACCTTTTCCCCACTGAAGACGATCAAGGGATGATGATAATGACAAGCCTAGCTCTGCTGAGGCCTAGGCTCTTAAAATAGGGCCAAAACATAACGTCTACAGAACTTCCCCCATCAACAAGAATTCTCTGAACTTCACACCCATGAACCCTTATGATGATTACCAGAGGTTCATCATGAGGAGCTAAGATACCTTTGAAATCAAGTCGTTAGAAGCCAACTACGAGGGTGTCCATATCAACCTTTTCTTCTCGTGTTTAACCTCTGCAGAGGCTAAGTTCACAACCTCGGCCTTAGCCACTGCTTTGACCTCTGCCACATGGGCCTTGCGATCATCTACCTCTGAACCTCCCCTTCTAGTCCTCCTCAGATGGTGTTCACCTATAAAGAAAACATGCCAACCCTCTTTACTGGGACATTATAGTCTTTTGGGGGAGGTCAAGGTCATCGTCATCTTCATCTCAGTCCTTAGCTCTTCTAGTAGGGGCATCTTCTCAATATCTGTCATTTATCTTCCTTTTAGGGTCTTCTCTTTCCCCCTTAGGGGATCTACCATCCACATACTTTCTAAGCTTTCCAGACATCAACATTTTCTCAATCTCGTCCTTCAGGGAGAAACACTTGTCAGTTAGATGGTCGTGATCTTGATGGAACTCGCACCATAGGTTCTTGTTCCTCTTATGTGGAGGACCCTTCAGCTTCTCCGGCCATCTCAGGGATCTATCATTCTTTATTTCATTGAGGATGTGTTCGTAGCTCACAATTAGAGGAGTATAGTGTGCAAACTTATCGTATGCGATCCTCGTCTTTCCATCCTTCTTCCTTTGAAATTTTCCACTGCTACTTCTATTCTCATACTCATACTTTGCAGCCATGGCTTCTTCTGCGTTAATAACCCTACCAGTTGTTGCTAACAGCTCATCTATAGACTTAGGAGGGTCTTCAGCAAGCTTCCAAAGTAACTTTCCCTTCTGAAGTCCTCCTATAAGGCCTGTCATAGCTATATTCTCTTCATAATCTTCAACTTCCAATTTTTTCTTATTGAATCTCGTAATGTAGTCTCTTAGGATTTCATTCTTGCCTTGCTTTACATAGAGTATATGGGTTGTCTTATTTTGAGGTCTTATCCCAAAACAAAAGTTTTGTATAAACCGCTCGGCCAAACCCTTAAAGTTCTCAAAAGAATTTTTAGGAAGAGAAGTGAACCAAATGTGTGCATCTCCCGTTAAAGTGCTTGAGAAATCTCAGCACCTCATCTCATCAGGGATTGAATATATGTTTGTTACAGACTGATACATCTCAATATGATGCACTGGGTTGGTACTTCAATCGTACTTGGGAGACACCATTGGTGGTGTAAATTTAGCATGGGTTGGGAAGTTGAAAATCCTTGCCACGAATGGGGATCCCTCTGAGAATCCCCTTTGTAGTGGGTCTCAGCTTTTTATGAGGTTCCTAATCTTCTCTTCAAGCCTTTGTATGGAGTTATTCCATGATTTAGCAATGTCGGCCTGGACGAGGTTATCCCTGTCTACCTTCAAAGGGTGAACCGAGGGTTCCCTAACAGCAGCGTAACGTCGATTCTTGACCTCCCCCTGACCATATTCTCGGCCATGTGGGGGTTTTCCATGACGAGATCGATGTTCATCACTTCCCCTTCACGAGTTAGCTATGATCCTCGACCTGGATAGCCTTTGCCTCAAATAATTAACTGGGTCGAGCCTTTCAAAGGCTGAACCTCTACTTAAGCGATCAAAAGCTAACCCCCTTTGTTGTGCATCTCCATCTCATCTTTCAAACTATCCTCAGCTCTGCTGTATAGGACGAACAATGTTGTTTGAGACCTGATATGGTTTCGAACAGTCTGCTGGAGCATTCTATGCCTCAATGTTTTCATGCATATCCTCAGGGCAAGGGTTTCCTTGCCTCCCCAGTCATAAACGCCTAAGGTCAGCAACATCCCTTCTCCATTGAGGCATAGGTTGGTCTTTTTGGGGTGACTGGGGTGGTCCCCTGGCATCAGGATGTGGTTGAACAGTTGCCGGAGTTATTATCTCCGGTGAGACCCCGGGTGGTCTTACTATATTCTGGCTTAGCTGGGAAAATTGTTCCTGCATCGCTTGTTGTGTTGCATCCAAAGACTTCAAGGCTTCTACCACCTCAGCCATCTTGGACTGGGGTGGTACTTGGCTAGAACTAGGCCCTCTAACACCAGATGGTGGAGGATGTGGTGGTAACTCCGATGCTATATGACGAGACTAGAGAGCCTGCGATGAAAATATTGGAGAGCTTCGATACCTTAAAGGACCTCTTTCAATGGTGACACAACTTCACATGAAGGGTGAGGCCTAGTTCACCACCAGAGTCTTCGGTGAGGTTAACCTATAAAAAGTAAGAGATGAATCTTCTCGTTCCCACAAATGCTGCCAAAATGATGATGATGTAAATAGCACCACCAGATAAGGTGTTGTCAAGCTCAATCTCAAACTAGGGACAACAATGGCAGTTGAAGAGTTAATATATAGTAGAATGAGGTGAGGAGAAGAGGATGAACACTAGTATATAAGTGGTTCAACCAATCTGGCCTACGTCCACTATGAGTGTGTGAGTAATATCACTAGATGAAGGCACTAACAGACATAGATACAATCTCTCAAGATTTCTCTCTTTACTGTGAAAAATGACAAAGTTTCAGCTAGGGTTGCAATTATGGATCCTTTTAAAAGGTAGAGGATGACCTCTATATATAGTTCTTGTAGGGTGTAATGTACCCCCCAAGCATGCAATGAAAATGTGCATGGGGATCAAACCAGTATGAGAGTGGCACCTAGCTGATCTTATGTAGATAATGATGACCTCAATGTTCCCTCACGTGAGGGGAATGATTTGTCCACCTGTGCCAAACCTTACATGTGCTTGTAAATGCTCGGCCCTGTGTCCTTTATTTATGTAACCTCGGCTTGGGCGAGTACGAGGTTGGTGGAGTCAGATGTAGTTGCTTTGTCTTACCAATAATCGCGAGGACCTCGACTAGGAGGGCTGGTTGAGGTTAGATATGAGGTAGTTGGAACATCGGCTAGGGACGATGATGGTGTTGAGAGATGATGATGTTGGAAGTTACTCAAGCCCATGAGACTCTGCTGACCTCGGCTGATGGCCAGTCAAGGTTAGTATATGAAGGGCCAACCATATAAGAGATGATATTGTTGATGGTTGTCCTAATCTTCTTATCATCTCGATTGTGATCTGGATGAGGTTAGTCATTCTGAGTAAGAGGGTGTACTTTGGGCATATCAATTACACTTTAGGATGGTATCTCAACTGCTGAAAATTGACTATCTTAAGAAGTCCTCCTTCGAGGAGGTTTGGGATGCTAAACTGACCCAGGTCGGCACGCTTGTTGGACCAGACTTGTTCCTTCAGCATAATTCAGGCACTCCTCCACAAATTAAGGAGGAAGTTGATGATAAGGAGAGGATGGTTGAGTCTTTGATACCTCAGGATCAGATGGTGGTGATTCCCCGACCAGTGACAGAAGTGACCTTTGGATAAAGAGAATGTGTTGATAGGACTGTTTGTATTTTTTATGAACTTATGTATCTGATCCATTTTTTTCAGTTGTAATACCTTTACATTTTCAATAAAATTTCTCTGTTTTATTTCATGATTTTGAACTGCTTAGTTCACTCATTCTTTTATTCTGTCATTGCTTATGCAGTACTACATTTGTTTCAGTTTGACTCAAGAATTGCTAATCTGGTTTTCGTTGAAAGTGAATGTTTCCAGAAGAGTAGTCAACTATTTGGTGGTCATGAATTACCAAATGAGGAAGAAATGGAGGACTTTTTTGCCTTGTATGTTTTTTACCAGGATAAGGATGTTTATCTCCATATGCGCAGGTTATTCCACGAGGTAGTAGTGACAATCGCTTCCTACTATGAGACGATTAATTAACTTCAGAATCACCATAAGGTTATTGTTTCCAATGTATTTGTCGACTAAGAGAAAATGTTTGTTGTTATTTGGAGTGATAGTGAGTTTGATAAAAAAAACTAAGTGAATTGGCCTCGGCGTACTCCAAAAATGAGTTTGTGCTGCAATCGAACTTGAAAAGTGCTCGGGAGGTGGCCAGTTTTCTTGAGTAAGAAAAAAATTAGTTGAGGGATTAACTAGAGGGACTTAAGACGGCGACCATGACTGATCATAGAGAAGAAGTCTCATTCTTGGACCAGGAGAGTGCTTGCCCATGACTGAAGGAGGTCAGCCTTACAGGAAGGTTGTTATAGCTCGCCCATCACTTGAAGAGGAAAGAACTGAGAGAACTCTGTCCGACCAAGAAAATCTCATAACGAATAAGTCATATATTATCAGGTGGCTAAATAATAAGGTCAATCATCTCACTTATCACTTCCATAAATAACCTTATATGATAAATGTGATGAAGATACCGAAGGAAGACAAACTTTGGTATTTATATGACCCTTGTTTCTTAGATCAACCTACTCCTCCTTTCAAGTTGGAGACTTCTTGGAGTCCTACAAATGAAATCCCAATTATTTTGATTAGGAAGTATCATGGAGACTATGTCTTTCTTAGAGATGATGTTTTTAGTCAGCATTTACATTTAGTGAATAAGGCTAACTATAGTAGCCAATCAATGCATAGGGATCTGAGAAAAATGATCACTCCTTCTACTTTAGATGTTTCTCCTACCGGAATGGAGAAGGACTTGTGAAAATGTCCCTCTAATTAAGACGTTATTGGTTGTTTTATGTAATAAAACTCTTATATTTGTAGTATTTGATACATGCTTTGATTTTTTTATGTGATTACGGCCTACCATTAGTTTAGTCTTATGATTGTCTAGTAGGTAATAATCCATCCAATTTATCTCACTTGTTATTGATTAGGACGAACTCATGTTATCCTCCCTTAAGTTCTACTAACATACCTTTATTTGTGATCGCTTAAATGGATCTTGTCATTTTAACCAAGTTCCAGCGTTATTTACTGTTGGCGGCCAAATGTTTTAGGATTGTTTCTTAATTCGATCTTGTAAAATTTCGTATTCTAGACCTTAGGGAATCATACATAAATTTTTATACTTGCAACTTCTTTTTCTTGACCTCGAGGGGCCATATAAAAGTTTTATACTTCGAACTTCTCGTTCTTGTCTTGTCCGAAGACAAGTCATGTGTAAACTTTTGAATTTTTTGAAGTTTGATAATTAATTGTCATTTAAGATTGCTTTAGATTTTAGCACATTTCCCACTCCAAAAAAAAAAATTAAAAAAAGCAATAATTTTTTTATGGAACTCAATGGTCTTTATTGAGAAATAAAAATGAGCTACAGGAAATAAAATAAATTAATTTTTGGCGAATCAGTAATAATATTTCCTCAGATGTTTTGCGTTCCAAGGATTTTTGAATGGCTCTCCTTCTAGAGTTTCAATCTAATAAGTTCCTGATCGACCGACTACAAAAATGAAGTAAGGACCATGTTAATTGAGCTCTAATTTGTTCCCTTTTTGGAGAAATTTTTTCAGTATGTAGTCTCTTTCCTTGAGATTGCAGGGTTTAAACCTTCGGTTATAGAACTGAGCAGTTATTTACTGATATGAGGATATTTGAAGTACGACTCTCTGACTTCCTCAACTAAGTCCAAATCTTAGATTCTTATAAGATCACTCTTTAGAGAATCGAAATTGAGAAACTAGGAAGACCAAATTTTGCGAGAACTACTGCTTCATTCCCAAATGCCAATATATAGGGGGTTTATCTGGTTCATGTCCTCAAAGTGGTCTTATAAGCCCAGTTGAGGCTTTGTAGTTCGCTGATCTAGTTCCCTTTGACATCATCCAACCTCTTATTTATTCCGTCGAGTAATGTTTTGTTCGTCACTTATGGATGGCCATTGCATTGCGGATGTCCAGGGGGCATGCAACTTTTGGATTTTGGATTGAACATAATAATCTTTAAATTCTTGGTTATCAAATTACATTACTAGAATTCTAAAACGACAAATGATATTTTTCCATATGAATTGAAAGACCTTTTCACAAGGCATATCCATCAGAGGTTCCTCTTCCACCCACTTAGTAAAGTAATCTATCGTGGTGATAATGTATTTGAGCCTTCCTCTTGCCTTTGGTAGAGGGATAACTAGGTCAATCCCCCACATAGAGCTAAGGGTGTGTGATCGTCATGATCGTATCCCCTGGTGTCATGTGGATTGTAGTATATCTTTGGCATTTGTTATAACGTCTTACATACTTGGCACATTCTGCTTTAATAGTGGGTCAATATTAACTTTGTGTATCCACTCGCCTGATGAGAGATGTTCCTACTGAATGATATCGACAGAAACCTTCATGTATTTTCTTTATTAGGATTGGTATCGCTACAATATGGAGGCACCTAAGCATCGAAATGACGATACTCTTTTATATAGAATTTTTCCTTCATTAACGTATCCATCTACTTTGTATCTTAGTCTTCTATCCTCGTTTGGATCTATCCGCGGGATACCCTTCTTAATATACTCATTTATTGTATCCATCCACAATGGGACTAAATCCACTGCAATCATATTGAGGCTTTCTTTGTTGATACTCTCAGAATGAGGATTTCTAATAGTTCTATTTAACTCAGTTTTGGTCACAGAAGCGAGTCGAGCAAGTGCATCTTCCCAGGCATTATCAATTTTAGGGATCCAAATTACTTTAACTATCGAAAATTTTGATATTATGCCTTGCATTTTGGCTAAGTACTTTGTCATGAAATATCCTTTGTATCAATAGGAACCAAACACTTGGTCCACAATCAGTTGGGAATTGGTGTGCTCCTGTATCTGCTCTACACCCAAAGAGTGTGATAATTCGAATCCTGTTATTAGTGTGTCATACTCTGCCTCATTGTTAGAGACCTTGAATAGGAACTTGAGGGATTATTCAATATTTATTATGTTCGGGGTGTTGATAGTCAGTCCAACACCGCTACCAGAGGAGCAAGTCGATTTATCTACATACATCTTCCAAACTGCAAGTTCTTCCTTGAAATTTCCTTCAGCTAGAATCCCGTAATTGAAGACCTTTAAACTTTGTTCTTAGTAGTTGGTAATTGCTTCCCACTTAGGCAATGTCTCTGGCGTATCATGCACATGGTTAATTGTACCATTTCTTAAGGTATCTTTCGAAGAAGTATGCTCATTAGGTTGGACTCTTAAGCTCTCTTATAAATTAGTCTTCTCAACCAGTTTTACTGTAGAAATATCTTCCGTGGAAGTCTTCTCAGCAGGGTTCTCTTCGTAAGTGAATTCTACTATGAAATTAGCTATTCCATGTCCCTTCACCGGTGTTCTAGGTTCATATAGTATATCATACTCTCATCGTTCCATGACCCAAGCCACCAATATTCTCGACTTTTCAAGTTTACGAATGGCTTGGCGCAAGGGAAGATCTGTATAGACCACAATGGTGTGTGATTCGAAGTATGTCTTCATTCTTTGGGGGTCTTAAATTAGGGCCGAAGCTAATATTTATTGTTTGGGTAATGAATTTCTGAACGTCGATAAGCTTTGCTTGTGTAGTAAACTAGTTTTTGCACATCATTTTCTAGTCGGACCAATGCCGACACTACATCAAAACGTGCCTTTAGTAACGCTATTTTACCGTTACTAAAAATATTAGTAACAAAATTTTTTCGTTAGAAAAAAGACGTCGGGAACAAAATTAGTAACATAATTTCACCGTTACAAATACTAACGCGGTAAAATTCTACTAGTAATTATGAATTTACCAACAATATTTTACCGTTAGTCATTCTGATTTAGTATCAGACTTTTGTGTTACTATTTTAACCTTATTACAACCTTTTTATAACACTTTTGTTTGATTTTTAAGCGGTAAAGGTCTGTTAGAAATATTAATACATATTTGAAAAAGTATATATATTTCAAGATCCAATATCCTGAATTTAAACAAATTCAATTATTCTTACCACACTGTTCAAATCCTAAAAAAAAAGGCAAAAATAGTCCACATAAACTACGAATTATATTCAACATTTACATTTTATATAAGCCTCCACTCTCTATTTACAAAACAAACAAACTCTAAACAAATGAAACATTGTAATATAATCACCCCAAAAGTTAAATTATTTTCATAAATGCATCCAATATAACATCCTAATCACTGATCTAAAAAACCCTCCTAAGCACGCCTAGGCTTAAGGCTTGGGAGAAACACCCTGCCTTAAGTTTTTTATGCCTTATTCTTGATAAAATCCTTAATGCGCACTTTTTTCTAAAAACAAAAATGCTTTAGTGAAACGATATCGCCTTTGAAAGAAGTATGCTCATCCAAAAATAATCAAAGAGTATTTTAATTAGCATATATTCAGACATATTTTTATGATATGTACAATTTTAGTATTTTAATATCCTTGTTATGGTTAAAAAATATTAAAATATATTAAGAAGGCCTAAATGCCTTTTTACGCCTAATGCCCGCCTAGGCTTCTAAGGCTTAAGGCTTGGCCTCAACGCCTCGATCATGCCCCGCATTTTTTAGAACCTTGATCCTAATACAATCATCCCAAAATGAGATATTTTTTATATTATAATCAAGCAAATGAAATATAAAGGAGAAGTCTATTGTTGTTGACTATTAACATTTGTTCTGTTATCATCGCCGTCAATGCACAATGCGCAACGCTGGAAACTTGACGAGGATCCAAAAATGACATTCTATCAAACAAAATAAAATTATCATATTAGTTATAATATCAACATTTAGTCATATAAAATTAATTTAGTACAAAAAATTATCCACCAGCAAAATTACTTGCACAAACACTGTAAAAAAATTGCATAACACTGTAAAAAAAAGGGTGAAGTAAGACCCAATTTTTTTTGCTAATTCTCGACATGCCCGTAGTTATGATGATGAGTTTCATTGGTAATTCTCATGTAAACATTCACCATAAGTGTAATAAGGCTAGATGTCAACTATTTCAAATAATTATGATGCCATGGAAAATGAAGCCTAACAAACATGTTAATGATGTGTCAAATTAAAAACAAATCCCAGTTCGCATACATAATTACTCATTTGAACAACTTTTACAAATATAATGAATACAATGACTAATACATATATAATATATCAACTAATGTTGAAATGAGCAAAATAACTTACATGTCCATATCCACTAAATAAGGCAGCATTAGTTGCTCTTCAGTATCACAAATTACCTACTATAAAAAAATTAAATTCAGCAAACCCACACCACATGGTAAATTGGGTAATTCAGGAGATTACGTAATATCAAATTATGCCACCAAAGGCGGCCAATGACAGATAATGAATCAACGGCTAAGCGCAAATTCAAAGGTTGTGTGTAATATCAAATTATGCCTAAAAACACAGTGAAAATTTAAAATTTTCCTGAAAGATTGCAGCCAAACAATCAAGATAGCGGTGGCGCTGGGCTTGTGAAGTTGTGACGCTTACAATCACAAGTGAACATTCTTCTAGATTCTCTCACCATGTTCTAGGAGCTCCGAGTGTGGGCTTAATGTTCACCAACTTACCTATAATTTGTTCCTTCCATCAAAGAGAAAAATATTAAGTTTTACTAATTGCGTATTGACCACATGATGATTTTTTATTCATCAAACCGAATATATTGGGCGGCGCATTGAGATATATCTGGCATATGCGAGCAACAAGCAATTCCCAATTTATACCCCTAAGAAATCCTGCAACATGCCCATCAAACAAAACATAACATGCCATGATGTAATATCAGAAAAAGAATAAGAGAATAAAAAAAGCTGACCCATACACATTAGAATAAACATTGCGCTTCCTCGCACAAAACCTCATGCATCTCAAAGTTGTTCTAAAATTCTGCATCATACAAAATAGAAACACGAACCAAGTCAAACTATGATACAAAATCTCTATATCTAAATGCACGCACAGCATAGAAGAAAGTAAGATCATAGATAATGGAAATGCAAATAAAGTCTGAAAACGCCATAGACTAAAACAAGTTTCCAAAATGCACATATAACACATGATGCGGTATCCAGAACCTGAATATTTGTCACCAACTGTAGAATTTGGTCTGTAACTCTACAACCATTAAGAATACGAACGAACGGCTCATCGGCATTTTATAATATTGAGTCTTTCAAAATATCTAAGTCCTACACCATCACACATACTTCAAAACAAATCATTGGAAATCTGTTATTAAGTCGGCCAATACATTAACACCTGAAATATAAAATGGTGACCGAAGAAAAACAAGTTTAAAATAGAGACAACAAATGCAACACGAAAGGTTCCAAGGACAAAAAAATAACCTGCTTCGGGAATAACCCAAAGTGATAGTTTCGTATAAATAAGATCTATATAAACCCCACTAAACTTAAATTTCATCACTAGAAAATTCGCATCAGGTACTAGATGCAACGTAATTACTTTAGGAATCTCTGAAAGAATTCTATATACCTCGCCAAAGAAATCTTCTTGTGGACAATTTATAAAAGCTCTCTAAGTCCACAGAGTAAACACTATTTATAAAACTTATCCAACATCTTGACATGCGTGTCTCGGTCCCAATGAGTATTCTTATCTCCACCACTGCCATTCACCTACTTATGAATAAAAGATATATATTCATAAAAAACATAGTAATGACAAAACTACATAAACTCAATTGAATGACATTATATTTTGAGCATAAAAGTGCATATGTTGAAAAGCACGGTCCTAAGATATGAATTCACCCAATATAAATATGTTCTTATAATGGCCACTTACATCAATCACCTATTAACAAGATGCTATTAAAAGCCAAAATAGAAATCTATAGTCTCTCTCTCTCTCTCTCTCTCTCTCTCTCTCTCTCTCTCTCTATATATATATATATATATATATATATATATATATATATATATATATATATATATATATCAGATTACTTCCATCAATGTTTAAGCATCTGATCTTCTTCATTCACTATTTCTTGCATCATATTGAATGTGGCCCTTAAGATAAATAGTTCAATGATAAGACAAGTAGGAATTACTTCCTTTGATTCCATAGACAATTATATTTATGATTTATAAACCTGAAGTGCATGAAAATATTCGATAAAAAATTGATATTCATCAACTTTTTGAACACATATGGAGAAAAATAAGACAAAAAATTAAGAACCAATTTGTACTTCCTTTAACAGTCGTGCATTTAAATGTATGTCAGTCTGGTTGTTCCACATTCTCCCTCCATGTAGTGCGCACCTCCGAAGCCTTTACCAATGCTTCATCGATTCAAAGATTTATTTTGAAGAATTTGTGAAATGTCTTTATGTCGATTTCTCCCATCCTCTTTTATTCTGATATCAGTATTTTCACCCAATTAATCTTCCAACCCCTGCATAGTAGAAACATTCCCTGTGAAATGAATACCATACATTAATAGTTGAAAATTGCATAATATAGTAATGATATTGTGCATAAAATATTCTTTCCAAAACACCTATGGATAAACCAAAAGGAACGAAAAATTATGTACTCAAGTCAAAATAAAAAGGGGTAATTATATCTAGGTCCCATTTATCGGGTGAACAAGCTTATAAGTCCTATTGACTTTTTAATAATCCCATAAGTCCTATTCCAACTTTTTAGGAAATTTTTTCACAATTTTACCCTTTTAAAACCAACCATCCGTAACTTCCTTGAGGAAGTTACATAATTGGTTGGACTTTTTTTTTTAATCTTTAAATGATCATAACTTTTGATTCACAAATCCGTTTTTCGTAAAATTACTATTTTTGAAATCTGCTCGACGAGATCTATCAAACAAGATCCATGAAGACTATAAAATTCCAAAGAAATTTTTTTACACAAACAGTAAACTTTACTGTATGCACTAGAATATGAAATAGTTTTATATATGTGACATTTCACAAACAGACAGTAACATTTATTGTGGTAATACTACACACTATATATATATATATATATATATATATATATCCACACATCCGGTGGATCCAAACACTCTTTTTTCAAAAATACCTTATATTTAAAGGTTCGCGCTAACGACATCCAATCCTTACCACCATTGTTGGAGCTTCAACGACCTTCGTCAGAGCTCCGATTTGGGGTGGGTATGGGTGGCATGTGGTGCCGCTGGCGCGGACCTTTGAAAATAAGAGACTTTTGAATAAATGGGCTTTGGATCCACCGGAGTATCATGGGGTGCCGCTGGCGCGGACCTTTGAAAATAAGATTGGATAAATGGGATCGGGATCATTTGGAGCGCCAATTTGGGGTGAATAGGGGTGGCACAAAATTTTAAAAATAGGAGCATATTGGATATATATATATAATTTGTAAAAATGTCATAGATATTAAACTTTATTGTATACACCAGAAAATGAAAGAGTTTTATATCTGTGACATTTTCACAAACAATAACATTTATTGTGATAATATATTTATGAAATAGTTTTATATATATAACATTTTCACAAACAGTAACATTTACAGAGTTAATATTACATAATATATATATATATATATATATATATATATATATATATATATATATATATATATATATAGAGAGAGAGAGAGAGAGAGAGAGACACTATTTTTTTTTCAAAATTACCATATTTTTAAATGTTTACACTAGCGACATTCAATCCCCACTACTACCCACCCCCATTGTCGGAGTTTCAACGACTTTCATCAGAGCTATGATTTGGGTTGGTAGTAGTGGCATAGGGTGCCGCTGGTGCGGACCTCTAAAATTAAGAGAATATTAGATAAATGGGGTTTGGATCCACCGAAGCTCCGATTTGGGGTGAGTAGGAGTGGCATTGAGTTAGGTTTATATCTATAACATATTCACAAGCATTAACATTTACTGTGTTCATATAACACAGTATATATATATATATATATATATATATATGTATATATATATATTCAAACCTCTTTTTTCTGATATTATCTTATTTTTAACGGTCCGCGCCAGCAACATCCAATCCCCACCCCCTTTATCGGAGCTACAACAACCTTCATCAGAGCTCTGATTTGAGGTGGCATGGGATGCCGATGTAACATTTTCACAAACAGTAACATTTATTATTTGTGAAAATATTACAGATATAAACCTAATCCAATGCTACCCCTACCCACCTCAAACTGGAGCGCCGGTGTATCCAAACCCCATTTATCCAATATTCCCTTATTTCCTAAGGTCCGCGCCAGCGGCACTCCATGTCACCCCAAATCAGAACTCTGATGAAGGTTGTTGGAGCTCCGACAATTGGGGTTGGTGGTGGTCAGGATTGGATACCGCTAGCGCGGGCCGTTAAAAATAAGACAATATCAGAAAACAGAGGTTTGGATCCACCGTATATATATATATATATATATATATATATATATATACACTGTGTTATAACACAGTAAATGTTAACGTTTGTAAAAATGTAAAAATGTTATAGATATAAACCTAACCCACTGTCACCCCTACTCACCCCAAATCGGAGCGCCAGTGGATCCAAACTCCATTTATCTAATATTCTTTTAATTTCAGAGGTCCGCGCCAGCGGCACCTTATGCCACTACTACCCATCTAAATCATAGCTCTGATGACAGTCGTTGAAGCTTCGACAATTGGGGTGGGTAGTGGTGGGAATTGAATGTCGCTAGCGTAAACCTTTAAAAACATGGTAATTTTAAAAAAAAAAGTTTGGATCTACTGTGTATATATATATATATATATATTAACTCAGCAAATGTTACTATTTGTGAAAATGTTATATATATTGTGTAATATTAACTCAGTAAATGTTACTGTTTGTGAAAATGTTATATATATAAAACTATTTCATAAATATATTATCACAGTAAATGTTATTGTTTGTGAAAATGTCAGAAATATAAAACTATTTCATTTTATGGTGTATACAATAAAGTTTAATATCTATGACATTTTTACAAACTATATATATATATATATATATATATATATATATATATATATATCCAATATGCTCCTATTTTTAAAGTTTTGTGTCACCCCTATTCACCCCAAATTGGCGCTCCAGATGATCCCGATCCCATTTATCCAATCTTATTTTCAAAGGTCCGCGCCAGCGGCCCCCCATGATACTTCGATGGATCCAAAGCCCATTTATTCAAAAGTCTCTTATTTTCAAAGGTCCGCGCCAGCGGCACCACATGCCACCCCTACCCACCCCAAATCGGAGCTCTGACGAAGGTCGTTGAAGCGCCAATAATGGTGGTGAGGATTGGATGCCGTTAGCGCGAACCTTTAAATATAAGGTATTTTTGAAAAAAGAGTGTTTGGATCCACCGTATATATATATACTGTGTTGTATTAGCACAGTAAATGTTATTGTCTGTTTGTGAAAATGTCAAATATATAGCACTATTTCATATTCTAGTGCATACAGTAAAGTTTACTGTTTGTGTAAATTTTTTTCTTTGGAATTTTTAGCCTTCATGAATCTTGTTTGATAGATCTCGTCGAGCAGATTTCAAAAATAGTAATTTTGTGAAAAACGGATTTGTGAATCAAAAGTTATGATCATTTGAAGATTAAAATAAAAAGTTCAACCACTTATGTAACTTCCTCAAGGAAGTTACGGATTGTTGGTTTTAAAAGGGTAAAATTGGAAAAAAAGTTCCAAAAAATTAGGAATAGGACTTATATGTAAGAGAAAAATATGTTGGGACTAGAATGTATATAAGAACGTCTAATAGGATCTAAACGTAAATGCCCCAAATAAAAATGGATATACAATAATTACTTCATTAAACTCATGGGAGGTTGATGTAAAAAGTGAACACCAAGCTTGTAGTAGGCTCTTATAGTTTTCATATAATACCATATAATCTTAAATAGAGACTATTTTTACTTCATTAAATCCATTATGTTTTTCATATAATACGACTTATTATATGAAATGAAAAATCGGGCTCCTTAGCGGGTTTCAATTGGTCTAAAAAAGGTTAATTCCCTTTCCTCTTTCAGAATAGGTTCTACGTCATTTGCTCCACCTCCAGTTGCATTATATTAACATCAAAGAAGAAAGTTAGCATTAAGCCCTACTTTTCATATGAAGCTTGAAGAAAAACATAAATGAAAAAGATACTAGGTAGGTCCAGTCGTGCTAGCAATTTTCTTACAATGTATGCATATTTGCCAAGGTTAAGTTGGTTAAGTTCTGAGATGAAAATGAAGAGATATAGCCCTAAAATCAAGTGGATTTTAACATAAGAAATACCATGATGAAATATATGGGCAGTAAACTATATGTTAATCATATCGAACCTAAAAGCAGGGGACCAAAGTTCCACAGTGAATAAAGTGCTAAAAGTGACTGTTCCACACAGAATGCTACATATGGATGATATGATGATTAGAATTGAGCCACCGAAAAAGGAATAGGAAAAACAAATAAGAACAGTAGATGGATGATTGCAATAAACATAGTATATGCTACGACTTAATAAGACTAATTGCAAGTCAAATGGATCTATGAAAAAGATAAATATATTATCGTTCAATAGTAGCAAGTCAAAGAGATTGAGGCATAGAACCAGGTCAAGTCTGAATTAAATGAATAGGTTTGGGACTCATTAGTTAGCAAGTCCAGTCTGAACAGGCCTCTCCCAAAACAAAAGGAAAATAGCAACATCGTCTCAATCAAAATTAACAATATGAATAAATAACAATCTCCATTGAATGAACAAATTAAGAATGAGAACTCAAAATTAAACATAAGGTTACCTTACACCCTCCTTTATCCGGGCTTGGGACCAGTAATGCATAAATAAATATTAGCATTGGCAGAGTTAAAAGTGGTTTTACAATAAAAATATGTAAATTGAGTCCAAATCAAATATAGATAGCATTAGCTATTGCTGTTACCATATCCATTATCGCTTTGTCTTTTATCCGATCGAATAATAGTTATAAATCAGAATGAGAAAATTTCATTAATAAATGCAACAAATAATACTAAAAATACTGTTATTTTCCATGTAAATACGCACATAGTAAAGCTTAGCACTGTTTAGGACATTCCTAGTTTTGTCCTCGTGTCCTGAAAACCATGTATCTACTCGCGTTAATTCCTCTTTTGGGTTCTATTCAACCTATAATTTAAAATTTCACATTTTATACACAAAAGTATTGCTCATAATTAAAACAAATTATGATACATACCATTTCATATTGCAAAGCAGCATATGTGTGACGCCCAAGTGTATGATAATATTCTAAATTGGTTCAATTTTTTGTATTTTGAATGTTTTGTGACTTCGTTTTTGCTCTACTTTCGTTATCAAAAACAATCTCCATGTGTTGGGATCAACACCTTTCGGTAGGACTCCAAGATGGTCTACGATAGGCAAAAAATATCTCATATTATTTTTGTGTGTCCTAAACTTTTTGTATAAACCTTTTCTTCATCAACGGGCGAGCCACCTCCGGTTCAACATTTAACTCAAATCCTACCACTAAAGCATTCGAAACATGATCTTTGTAGTTGTCTGGCACAACTCTCTAATCTTTGTACCTAATTGGGATATAATATCTAACAAGATCACCAGCACGAGTGTTCCGTTTTGCACTCAATAGACTGACTACACTCCCATCCACCAGAACGGTGACCATCATTTTACCATCTTGGGTCATATATTGTAATTTTTTAGCCCTTTTATCCATTTCTGCTTGCTTCGTTTCATTTTCACTTGTAGTATGATGTTTTCAACTGCCATAGACTTATTCTTGTTGCTGAGTAGATGATATTTGTTCCCGTGTTGATGACGTTTATAGCTTCTAGCCACCTCTTGCACTTGAAGCCACAATGCTCAATAAAGTGTCGCCAAAACAAAAAATGGATGCCAATTGTGAGTGAAGAAAATATCACAGTAAATGAATCCACGAAAATAATCACAAAGAGAAGAAATAAAAGAAATCACATGCACAACAACAATATACGTGGTTCGACAACTTGCCTACGTCCATAGAGAAGTTACTTGTTCTTATTAAGTGTCTCTCAAAATGTTAAGTTTCAATCCCTTTGCCCCGAGTCAGGGTGTACAATTTATAGATCTCGTTTCACAGAGGTTTGAGTCGCAAAAGGAACTCAATAATCATGTTGGATATATCATAAATCATTGAATATCTCTATTGAGACTATTGGTGGTTGGTTTGAGTATCTCCATAAGTCTTTTATTGTATATTAAATACGCATTTGCTGGTCGAATATTTGATTTGGGTTGGGCAACTCCTTGAGTGACTTGGGCATGTCCGGCTACTCTTATTGACCATAATAAATGGGTCCCCATAATTGCCCCTAAAAATTTTGGGCCTTTATGAGTTATGGGCCAATAATTTTTAACTAAACTAATGGCCTTGCAACTGGAATGGAATTTTTGTAGATATGGTGAAGTTGGTGAGGGTACGCTCTTCATAAGACAAAAACCATGGCATACTTGTAATTTTTTTGGATGGACGAGGGTGTTATTGTTCGACCAGGCATTTGAATCTCCAAAAATTGTTTGGGAGATTATGTGTGATCATTATAATCGGACTCCAAGCTCGAGACATATTTCCTTTCTTCAGTTAATTTCACTGCACCTTATTCCTTTCTCTCTAAGATCTTCTTTTTCCTCAAAGCTTCATCAGTCTTTGTAAGTCCATCTCACCTTATCCATTTTCCTTTTCATTGAATTTTTCAACAACTGTAGCTAGGGTTCTTATGTCTTTATGGAAAACCTTGATAATAAATCAATATAAGATTTAAGAAGAAGTACAATAGTCCCGATTGGGTAGAAATCAACTGTTCCCTCTTGCCTAGAAATATGGGTGACATTGAAGGGGGGCACTGGATTCATACCTTCATGGTAACCTAGGGGGTGAATTTTCCCCCAAATCCTATTTTACTTTAATTCTTCAGATACTTTAAAGTAGTTCCTTCTCAATTTGTCCCTAATGTGTGTAAAATAGTGAATGAGGTTTATATAAATAATACCCCTTATAACATAAAATTGGGTATTGCTGAAATCTATTACTATTACGTATGGACGAGAACAAGTGATGGCGTTATTTACTTGATGAACAGTAGGGGTGATCGAGTCCTGGTGGTAAATCTGCCAGACTCACATAAGGATTACTGGGGCCAAGGTTTTATTGCCATAAATTGGCAATGTCTTCCTGCTCATGCGGGCGAGAGACAAAGGGATCCAGTATTTTTTTACTATGGAGAGGAGCGCATAGGTCATTGATTTTTATCTTATTGTTGTATAATTTGATCTTTGTTATCTTTTTTTTTTGTCTTTTGATTATTGTCCTTTCTTCCTCCATTTTGTAGCTCGTGCAAAGAATCTTGAGTCTGACATTAGTGAGATCAATGAGCTTTGTGGGTACCTAAAAATTAGAACTATGGGCCTGGATTAGTAGCCCAATCCTGGCGGCCTAAAGTCCAGGCTCCTCATCTCTTATATTGATCCGGTCTCCCCCACGTTCTCATTAAGAGAAGTTAGAGGGAAGATGGAAAACGTGGAGGAACCCATCACCTCTTCTTACCTACATGTACATGTATATATTAAACCCTAGGTCCGGGGCAAAGGAACAAGTTGTATTCTCTGTAACTACTCTTCGGAGTATATAGAAATAATATCGACTGCACCACCATGGACGTAGGCACATCTTTGCTGAACCACGTACATCCTTTGTTGTGTGATTGTCATTTTATATTCCTTGTTCTTCCTTGGTAATTGCTGCTCTCGTATTTATTTGTGTTGCATAATAATTGTCACCACAATTGGCGGCGTCTGTGGGAACGTTCATCTTTCCCTGAGAAGAGCCCACACCAAGAAAGGAGTTTAAGATGTCTGGTCACAGCAGCAATGCCCCTCAAGCAGGAGATATTCAAGAGCCACCTGATCCTCGCAGGATTAGGTCTGAAGTCCGACGTTCAGATCAGAGAGCTCGCCAGGAAAGACCAGCCTCAGAAGAAAGTCAGGGACCAGCGAGGTCCACGCAGATATCCAGATTGATTGATGCGTACGAGGCAAGGCTCCACGAGCAGAGGGAGTCTTCTCGCAGATACGAGGCTGAGAATGATCGCTTGAAAAGAAGACTGGAAAGACTAGAGAGGGAGCTTCGTCCTGATACCAGGAGACGCCCATGTCGCACTCCTAGCCCTCAGGCGAGCAAGTCTCACAACCGAGGAAGGAGCCCTAGGCGAGAATCTTAAAAGGTCGAAGGTGGCGAATCAGACGACGACCTCCGCGAACAGCTGCGAAGAGCTCGCCGCTACTAGAGCCCTACTCGCAGCTACGAGGACATACGAAACCTAGTCCGCAGGGAGATGGACCAACATCCTGCTCACCACGGAACAAGATCAACCAGAGAACTAGCGAGGCGAGCTCTCAAAACCCAGATGAAGCCACCCTTCATGAGGGAAATCGAATAGGAGGAAGCCCCCAAGAAGTTTTCCATTCCAAGGTTCAAGATTTACGACGAAAAAACTGATCCCATCGATCATGTCAGGCAATACCGACAGGCCATGACCCTCTGGAATCACCGAGATGCCCTGATGTGCCATATTTTTCCCTCGAGCCTGCATGATGTAGCACATAAGTGGTTCGAAAGGCTCCCCCACCGTTCGATCAAGAATTTCACATCCGTGGCCGAACTTTTTACGGCCCGATTCATTACCAGTAGCTCCCATCCCAAAAGGATGGATACTCTGCTAATAATGAAGAAAACGCCTCAAGAGACCCTCCGAGACTACGCGAAGAGGTACTGGGAGTTATTCAATGAGATCGAGGACTGCGCGAAGGAAGTGGCAGTGGCCTCCTTAAAAATTGGGCTCCCTAGTTCTTCCCTCCTCTACCAGTCCCTGACGAAGAAGGAAGCTATGACTATTGACGACCTAATGGCCCGAATCGAGAAATATGCAAAGGTGGAAGATATCACCCGCCCTAATACAGGGGAAAACAGTCGAACTAAACTCACTACTAAGGGAAGTGAGAAAACTGAGAACCAGAAGAAAGGAGGAAAGAATGGGGGCAAAAATGGCTCCAAGAACGGAGGGAACCATGACGCGTCGAAAGCATTCCAGGCGGTCAACACCATCTTCAAAGAACCGATTTACAAAATTCTCGTGAAGATCAAAGATGATCCATTCATCAAGTGGCCCAGTAAAATGGGAGGAGATACCTCTAAGAGGAACAATGCATTAAGATGCGCTTTTTACAAGGAGGGTGGACATAAGACCGAGCATTGCAAAGCTCTTAAGTCTCACCTCGAAGAGTTGGTCTAGTCTGGGCATTTGAATAACTTTGTGGAAAAAAGGGCAGAGAAAGTGGCTACCAACAGAGAGGCAAGACCCGATAACGTGCTGGAGGATGATGCTGGACATGAGTTCGCAGTAATCCACGGAGCACTTGACATCAAGCAGATACAAGGGAACTCGGCTGGAATGGAAGTGAAAAAACTTACGACGGTAATGTAGGCCTTCAAATCGATCCAGCAAAGTCCCAGTCAGGAAAGCGTCGATGAGCGGAGGACGCCAACTATAACAAGCATATTGTTTTCACGGATGAAGATCTGGTGGGGGTAAGGATCCCACATCATGATGCCCTGGTCATTACTCTCAGGATATCCAACTTTGACATTGACAAGTTGCTCGTCGATCAAGGAAGCTCACCCGAAGTAATGTACCTCGACCTATTCAGGAAATTGAAGTTAAGCGTCGCCGACCTGAAGGAAGCTATTGTTCCTTTGGTCGGCTTCACTGAAAAAATAACTATGCTCCTGGGAAAGATAGTGCTGCTAGTGCGTGATGGAAACGTCTCCAAGATGATTGAGTTTTTGGTAGTTGACATCGACTCACTGTATAAGGCAATCCTCGACAAGGGATGGCTTCATGCAATGAAGGCAGTCTCCTCGACCTACCATCAGAAGCTCAAGTATGTAACCGAGCAAGGAGTAATGGAGATCCACGGTGACCAAGTAATGGCGAGGAGGTGCTTCATAACAGCCATTCGACCAAAGCCAGAGAAGAAGGCCGGTCAATCCAACGAGAAAGATGAAGAAGGAGAGACACCTTCCAAATAGCAATTAAAGTACGAAAGACCTGGAGTAGAGGAGACAAGGCTCCTCCCCTCCGAGCGCGTCGTCGAGGACCTAGTAGAAGTTATGGCTGAGATGGTGACAGGAGAAGAGTCTTCTTGATAGGAGCATCTCTCACCAACGAAGAGCAGAAGGAGTTAACAACCTTGCTGAGGCACAACGTAGATGTTTTCGCATGGGAACCATACGAGCTTCCTGGAATCAATCCCAGTATGGTCTATCATCAGCTGCACGTCGACCCCACATTCAAGACAATCACGTAGAAGGCACGAAGAACTGCACCCGAGAAGGCTAAAGCGGTCGAACAGGAAGTTAAAAAACTGCTGGATGCAGGATCCATACGGGAAGTGCAATTCCCCAAGTGGTTGTCCAACCCAGTAGTAGTTCCGAAGAATAATGGGAAGTGTAGAGTTTGCATTGACTTCAGTGACCTCAATAAAGCGTTCCCTAAAGACAGTTTCCCCCTCCCAAAGATAGACCAACTAGTAGACGCCATTGCAGCTCACGAGCGAATGAGCTTCCTGGACGCATACTCAGGATATCACCAGATCCCCTTGTATGCCCCAGACCAGGACAAAACGGCATTCATCACGACAGTTGGGTTATACTGCTACAAGGTCATGCCCTTTGGGCTCAAGAATGCAGGGGCAACCTATCAACGGCTGGTCACTAAAATGTTCAAGGATTAAATGGGAGATATAATGGAGGTCTACATTGATGACATGCTCATTAAGAGCAAAAAGAAGGAAAATCACCTCTCGAACCTGTCAAAAACCTTCGAAATCCTCAGGAAATACCAGATGAAACTTAATGCGAGCAAGTGTTCCTTCGGTGTCCAGTCAGGAAAATTTCTTGGGTACTTGGTCAGTAAGCGAGGCATAGAAGCTAATCCAGACCAGATCGATGCAATCAACAATATGCAACCCCCTCGCACAATCCAGGATGTGCAGAAGCTCACTGGAATGCTCGCTGCCTTAAATCGCTTCATCTCCAAATCCTCCGAGAAGTGCTAGCCTTTTTTCCAGCTTCTAAAGGGGAGTAAACCGATATAATGGAGCCCAGATTGCCCACGAGCATTGGACGAGCTCAAGTCCTACCTAAGCACTCCACCACTGCTTGTCATACCATAGCAAACGGATTCTTTGTACCTGTACCTCTCTGTATCCAATCACACTGTCAGCTCTGCGCTAATATGCGAGGTTGGAGGGATCCAACACCCCGTTTATTACGCGAGCAAGACCTTATTAGACGCCGAGCAAAGGTACCTGCCATTGGAGAAGCTCGCCTTTGCCCTAGTAATAGCCTCGAGGAAGCTGAAGCATTATTTTGAAGCTCATACTATCATCATCCTTGCATCGTACCCCCTTAAGGCGGTCCTAAGGAAAGCGGATTTGTCGGGCAGATTGTCTAAGTGGTCAGTCGAGCTCGGCCGGTTTGACATCCAATTTCGACCAAGGACAGCTATCAAGGGTCAGATCCTTGCTGATTTTATAACCGAATTCGCGGGCGAAGAACTCTCCGACCAACCTCAACCAATAAGGCAAGACAAGAACTAAGCAATAGTGGAAACCTGGAAACTATTCATTGATGGAGCATCCAACTCAAAGGGGGCAGGGGTAGGCATTATTCTCATCACTACAGAAAATACAATCCTTGAACAAGGAATCAGGCTTGGATTTGCAGCCTCCAACAACGAAGCAGAGTACGAAGCCCTAATAGCCGGTCTCCGAAAGGCGCAAACTCTAGGAGCAAAACGTTTACAGGTGTTCGGTGATTCTCAACTAGTCTCCAATCAGATAAGTGGAGATAACAATGCGAAGGATGAAAGAATGGCATCCTACCTCGCCTTAGTGAGAAAATTAAGGACGAGCTTTGAAGAGATCAACATCCAGTAGTTTCTCAGAGGGCAAAACAGTCATGCTGATGCCTTAGCAGCCCTGAGCTCGGCAGTTGATTCTGGCCTTAAAAGGGTCATTCCCGTTGATTTCCTCATTTGTCCGAACATTAACCACAATAGCAAGCTACCAAACATAGAACAAATACTCCAGGTGGGATCAGCCCCCAGCAGGATGGACCCCTTAAAGGACTATTTAAAGGAGGGCACGCTCCCAGAGGACAAAAAAACTGCCCACCAGATAAGAGTCAAAGATGCTCGCTTTCACTTATCCATAGGAGGCGACTTGTATAAGAAATATTTCTCCGGTCCCTACCTTAGATGCGTCCACCCAGGTGATGTTGAGCAAGTGCTACGCGAGCTTCACGAAGGAATCTGTGGAAGTCATGTCGGAGGAAGGTCTCTAGACTTTCGAGCAATGAAGGAAGGCTATTGGTGGCCATATATGCAAAAGGACTCCGCAGTATATGTCCGCAAATGACTGAAATGCCAACTTCACGCTCCTATGGTCCACCAACCCGCCAGCGACCTAAAGTCCCTGACCAGCCCATGGCCCTTCGCCCAATGGGGAATGGACATCGTGGGACCACTGCCCACCGCTGCCGGCAATCGTAAATACCTGTTGGTTGCAACTAACTACATCACCAAATGGATCGAGGCAGAACCACTGGCGAACATCCGAGATGCTGATATGATAAGGTTCATATGGAGGAATATAATCACTCGATTTGGAATCCCCAGAACCATCATCACTGATAATGGAACACAATTCGAGAGTGGCCCCTTTCAAGACTTCTGTAATGAACACGCGATCAGGCACCACTTCAGTTCGGTGGCCTACCCTCAGAGCAATGGACAAGCTGAAGCTTCCAACAAAACTGTGATCGATGGATTGAAGAAGTGATTAGAGTGAGCCAAAGGCGCATGGGCGATCGAGCATATCCTATGGGCGTACCGAACCACTCCTCTGTGAGCAACAAGAGAAACCCCATTTTCACTGACATATGGCATGGAAGCAGTCATTCCACTAGAAGCGGGTTTGCCAACAATGAGATCCAACCTTGTCGACCAAGGCCGGAATGATGAGGCATTGCTCGCTGAACTCGACCTATCCGACGAGCGCAGAGAACTTGCCATAGTGAAGCTAGCGAGCTATCAGCAACGGCTCATGAAACAATACCACAAAAGGGTTAACCCAAGAAAATTCCAAATTGGGGACTATGTTCTAAGGAAAGTCCTGGGCAGCACAGTGAAGTCATCAGACGATAATCTAGGCCCGAACTGGGAAGGAACCTTTAAAATAACTAAAGATGACCTGCAGGGTGCCTATCATTTGTAAACGATGGAGGGCAGAGAGATACCACGAGCATGGAACGCAGCTAATCTCAAGAAATTTTATTTTTTAGATTCTCAAGGAATTCTATTTTTGAATCTTTTTCTTGTATTTGTTATGTGAAAAGGCAGTTCATTTCCCATATTTCTAATGAAAGTTACTTAACTGATTACACTCTGATCAGTAACAGCTGCATTTATCGCACATCTTTTCCAAATCACAAGCACGATGGTCGATATAGCAGGGGAATACCCCTCCTCAAGTCATCGTCATGAAACACAAGAGACCTCTTAGCATTGCCTCTGGCAATATATAAAGCCCTACCGAGGATTCTTAGGCAATGCGACCAGATTTTATACTGGTCATCAAACCTACTTCGGTTGAGCAAAATCCTAATCGGATGAAGATATCCAATACCAGGTGTGTCCTCGCCAATTTCCCTACTTAGACCTAAGAGAGTGTGACGACACAACCTAAAAGGTAAAGTGGGGCACAATGGTACTTTGGTATTATACTGGACTGGGGGGACACTAGCATGACAAAACAAAAAAAATTATGAAGCAGCAAGAATATAAAAAGTAGGATGCACACGTTTAGTCGGCAAAATTGCCCAAAACACAAACTTTTCATTAATCCATTATATTTACAACAATGATAATAGGTGTTTAGTCGGCGAAACTCGCCCAAAGCATTTACATTATCAAAAATACAAAAGAATAACAACTGGAAAAATCTCAAGGGGTGGAAGCCTCCGACCAAGATAATCAGCCACTCTAGCTCTTCGTCCGTCATCAGGAGCAGGGGCTAACTCTTCCACAATCTCATTTGCGTCCGACTCCAATAATTACCGAGGAATAGCATCGATGGGGATCCATCGATCATCCCTCCTGAATGGGTTGGGCATCAGAGTGGAGGAAGACATCTCGTGACGATACCATAGCACAGAGTTCCTCGGGACCTGCAGCTCTTTCAAGGCACTTAGCCACCCCCTGATGAAAGAAAGTTCCTCGAACTCATATAGTCTTGTTGGAGCATCCAGCCAGCCTTGATCATAACCGTCATCCCACGCTTGCCGAGGACCTTTCTTGAACAAGTGTTGCAATTGGGTAACGTCCCTTTGAAGCCCAGCAGCGATTACATATGCTCGTCGGACATCATTGCGGAGTTCTTCCATCTCCTTATCATGAAGTTCTTCTGCCCCTGATGCTCCTACTAGCACGCGGAAGGGGAGGACAAGTGGAACCTCGAGACATAGGAGGATTAGATCTAGCTCGCGACGACGAGGAGCCTTGCAGAACTGCTGGAACAGTGCTCGATGCATACTCCCTAAGTTATAAGACTTCCCTCCTCAGGTCTTCATTCTCCTGCTGAAGGAACTCCCCAACTTGGTTGATCTCGGTGGCCTCTAGTAATCTTATTCTCAGCGCATTGACTTCATCTTGCATTGAGGCACCAATGTCTTCCATCTCCTGGAGCCTGTCCTTCAGCTTAGCCACCAGCTCGGATTGCTCCTTATACTTCTGATTTCTAGACCTAAGGGACTTGCAAAGTTTAACAAAGGCTTGGAAAAATCCAGGGCTCGCATTGGGACCGAGGGTCCTGCCCAATTGGGAAGTAGCAGGAATGTAATCATCCACATCAACTAACTACAAGTAAAATAAAGATAGAGGAGAGAAAGAGATCAGCACAAGTAAAAATGAAGCCTTTTCATTAATAAAGATCGAAGTTACATCTGACTAAAGAAAGAAAATTTATAGACTAGAAAAAGCAAAAATACAAAGCAGCCTTATTAATTAGCAACCTCAGGTGGCCCAGAGGTGGATGGCCCCTTCTCCTTATCAGCATCAGCAGAAGCACTGTCCTCGGCAGGGGTACCCTCTGTCCCCTCAATAAGAGAAACGTCAGCTGGAGTCGCCTGAGGGACAGGATCAGAGCCTTCAATAGCTGGGGCAGGGTCCTCGTCCACAACTGGCCTCAGCCCTGGGTCGTGCTCATCGAAGAGTGGGAATGAAACATCCACCCCAGCAGCTATGAGAGCCTTATTCCATCCTTTCTTGAAGTTCAAACGGCTAATATAGCCTATCTGAACTTTAGCATCTTCATATTCTGCAGCCCAGCAAGAATTGTAGGACTCTTCCATGGCAGTGACAGCCTCGGATTCCTTTCTCTTCAGCTCTTCGGAGAGAACCCTTCTCTCCTCTACAACGGTGAGTTTGCTCGAGCAAACCAGGTCGTAGGCCTGCCTCAGCTCCTTCAGATCATTGACTGCCACATCCTTCTCCTTATTTGCAGTGGCAAGAGCCAAGTCAGACGAAATTCGAGCAGCATCGACAGCCTTAAAATTGGCCTCAAGCTCCTTTCCCTTCAGCTTCAGGGAAGAATTCTCTCGCTCTAGTTCACTGTTCTTTTGTGCCATCTCGTCGCGTGAACGATACAGCGCGGCGAAGTCAGTTACGAACTGCGAAAAATAGAAAGCATTAGAAGAGGAAAATAAAGGAAATCAGATAAACATAAGAGGAAAAGAAAGAGAAAATCTTACCAGAGCAAGCCTCTGACTAGCCTGAAGGGACAAGTGCTTTGAACCAACTGCCCTTTGGCGATCAGTCGGGAGGACAACTCTTTTGAGCAGGGCCGGGGCCAGCTGAGGAGAAATTGCCACAGAGGCCCCCTCGGGCATAACAGACACCGGGACTAAGGCCTGCCCGACCTTCGTCCTCGCCTCAACCTTCCTCCTCCTTCTCGCTCTCTCTCTTCTTCTTCTCCTCGACCCTCCTCTTCTCCTACAGTTTTTCCTCTCTTCCTACTTTTTTCTCTCTCTCTCTCTCACCTGCTCCTCTTCCTTCCTTCTCCTCTCCTACTCCTGAGCAGAGGACCTAGAACCAGTAGCCACGGCCCCAAAAGTAGACTTTTTGCTTCTTAGACCTCTGTCCAAGAAGCACGTGGTCCTCATCATCATCGTCCCTAATCAATTTCTTCCTTGGAGGCACCATCTCTTCACTTGAACCACTAGAAATGCTTGACGATCCTCGAGCTTCAGAATCCTCCTCACAGTCAGAGGAACTGCTATTATCAAATCTCCCTCCACCCAAACTACTCACAGCTCCTGCAAGCTTACTTTCAGAGATGCTCTCCTCCCCGTCCAAATGGATAGGCTCTGGAGTCATCTCTTCGAAGGAGTCAAACTCTGGTATACTATCCACAGGCCTAACTATGAAGCTGGAGCCAACATTCTTGTACTCGAGTAGAAAGGCAGCAGACCTGGGATACTCGTCGTCACCCAGAGGCTCCCTGATATTCCAATCTTTTACCAATTCTGAGATTTGAACCTCACTAAGAGCAGGCTCCAAATTCTTTGACCTCGCTGTAGAAGAAAAAGCAAAGAGGAGTTAGAAAGGTCACAAATTAGCAAAATTTAAAACCACAGTACAATGTCTACCTATATATTCCTCCCCGTGAAAAGGAACAGAGAACCTCTCAGACCTCGACCCTTCAAATTGGGGAGAGAACTGCCAATTTCTTACAAGGAAACCTTCTTGCCAATAGTCCTTATGGGAATCAGGTAGATTTACTACCAATACCCTGTCAGGGCTCCTAGCTTTGAGGTATAGGACACCTGAGCTAGTTCGATAAAAGGAGTAACAAAAACAGACCTCGGCAAGTCCTAACCTAGTACCATACAATTGATTTATCCTATGCACGCCATTCACTATTTTCCATACATTGGGCGAGCATTGTGCGGGAACGATATTAAAATAGCCAAAAAAATGCAAAAATAAATCATTAGGGGGAAAAGTAAGCCCCCCTGGGAAAGCAACAAGACATGGATCCAATGGGAATCCACTATATCCCTAACGTTCCTAAGAGGGGAGGCACAATACTCAATATCTACCCACTCAGGGATGTTGTAGATCTTCCTAAATTCAGAAGTTGACCTATTTCCAATCTTCTCCATTGGAAGACTTAAGAAAAGCTACAAACCAAAGAGAAAGTACAAAGAAAGGGCAGAGGAAACTTACAAAATAGAAGATCGGTTGAAGTGATGAAGAAGCACGAGCTCAAACAACTAAGAAGCAATGAGAATGGAGATTGAGAGAAGAAGGTACGAGGCGCTAGAGTTCTCAGATTCTAATCATAGTGAACAATAAACGACGGGAGAAGAAGATAGAAGGATACTGGAAAGGCTGAAGTGACGAGAGGAGATTGAGAGAAGAATATAGAAGGATACTGGAAAGGCTGAAGTGATGGGAGAAAAAGTGGCTATTCCAACAAGCCTTTAAATTCTAATCATAGTGCACAGTAAGCGAAGCGGGTGCCGCCAAATCAACTTCACAGCTTTCGAGGAATCAGCCATAATGGCTGATCATTTAAATCTATTGAGCCTATAAACATGAACTAAAAATTTAGGGGCAATTGTGGGTACCTGAAAATTAGAACTATGGACCTGGACGAGTAGCCCAGTCCTGGCGGCCCAAAGTCCAGGCCCCTCATCTCTTATATTGATCCGGTATCCCCCACGTTCTCATTACAAGAAGTTAGAGGGAAGATGGAAAACGTAGAGGAACCCATCACCTCCACTTACCAACATGTACATGTATATATTAAACACTAGGTCCGGGGCAAAGGGATACGTTGTATTCTTTGTAACTACTCTCCGGAGTATATAGAAATAATATCGACTGCACCATCGTGGACGTAGGCACATCTTTGCTGAACAACGTACATCCTTTGTTGTGTGATTATCATTTTATATTCCTTGTTCTTCCTTGGTAATTGCTGCTCTCGTATTTATTTGTGTTGCATAATAATTGTCACCACAAGCTTCTAAAGGCTTGGAACATCAAAGAATGGCTACCTGATGACGAGCATCCCAGGTCAACATCTTATCTATTGGAGTATAAAAATACTACAACCAACTTTATTATTCATCCTATTGATGAGGTTCCTCATTTGAGAGCTCCCGAGGTTGGTCCTTTTGAGCCAGCCGCTGTTGAAGAGGAAATATCAAAAGAAGAAAAAGAAGAGGAAGAAAGTAAAGAGGAAGACAAAAGAGAAGTATAAGTAAGAGATGAATAATAATAAGAAGAAGATATGGACCCTCTGATGAATATGAGAAAATTGAAGCTCCCGGAGGATGACGACCATATTGTCTTATCTTATCAGATCCTATCTTTGAAGACACCTGCAACTGATTCCGTTAAGGGCAGTGGTTCTAGGCTATCTGATAAGGAGAAAGAGAAATAAAGATAAGGAAAAAGAGAGGAAAAGAGAGGAAGATGAGAGGAAGAGAGAGAAATAAAAGAAAAGAAAAGAGGAAAATAGGAAAGAAGAAGAGAGAATGGAGACCAATAGTAAATTGGTCTTATAGACCTCTGGGGTCCATTCTTTTCCAATCCTTGAGGGGTCTAGCATGGGTGGTGCACCTTATCTTTCCCCTAACCTATTGAAGAGGGCAATGTTCAATGTTGATCTTGAGCGTTCTTCCAGGTTGGGATCATCACATCTCGCACTCAAAACTGCTCAGGGGATGGCCCTGGTAAGTATTTTTTATCATTTGTTTTTCTTTACTATCCCTATTATTATACTAATACAATGTTCTTTTCTTCATGTGTAGTTTTTATCTGATTTTACTACTCATATGGACAATCATACTGATAGCTTCAGAAAAGAGCAAGATCTGAAAGATGCTCTGAAAGCTAAAAACGATGCCTTTACTGAAGCTCACTAGGCGTGGGAGCGAGAGAAGAAGAAAATGACCAAGGCTTATGATACACTTGGGGTGAAGCATAAGGTGGTGTTCGATGAGAAGGCTAAACTGGTGGAGGCCAATGGAGCCTTGCTCCACAAGGTTTTCAAGTTGGATAAGGAGATCCCTCAAGAAAAAGACACGAGCTATTGCGAGGGCTTGTATAAAGACTATGATGATGTTGAGTAGCAGTTGGCCTATGGATGTAAGGTATCCTCCAAGAAGGGATGGGATTAGGCTTAGAACATTGTGGGGACTCCTACTGAATCTGAGCTCTTCAACCTTCACTTCGTTAGACCTGATAATTTTGAGGAGGATGATAAGGATGGCGACCAACCTGCTGGTCATACAGAGATCCTTCCTGCCGAGGCTGGTGTAGTTGATGGTGCTGGCAAGGAACAGCTAGTTGCCGACAAAGTCAAGTCCACTCCTGATGATAATCAGGTGACTGATCAAGGCTCGTAGATTAGGATTTTGTCTTTTCCTTGTGAGATCTTCCTTTTGCCGGTTTGTAACTATTTTGGGGAATTTAATGTATTGGCCTATGGCCACCCTTTCATAATGAATGAGAATGGAATTTCTTCTTTTATTCATGTGTTATATTTACTTTTAATGTGCTAATAATTTTCTTCTGGTATGGTGTGTGTGTTATTTATAGTCTATCAATTTAGATCGATATATTCTCCTTAACTCTCAACTGGAGAAGATTCTTGGACCAAATATGAGCTTAAAGTCTTATAAGGCCTTTATAAAGATTTACATGTCCCTAGGGGTAAGGAAAAATCAGTACAAGAACCAGACCGAGGTGATGGCTAAGATAAAAGATGATATCCAAGAGACAAAGGAGATTGGGGCCTTAGTACAAGAGGAAATAAATTACTTAAAGGCCGAACCGCTAGAGAATCTAAGATCAGGCAGGTGAACGGCGTCCTTCAATTTGAGAATGATGATCTCAGAGTTGAGGTTTCTAGTCTTAAAGCATTCGTGGTTGTACTGAATGAGGATGTTAAAAGGCTGAGATACTCATTTAAGACTGGACCTTGAGAGTTCTGGGAGAAGGTTACAATTATGGTTGGGCAGATTCCCCGATGAGGCTTAAGGAGGCTAAAGAGGTTGCCTTTACTCGAGGATAGATAAGTGCCCTCGAATAGGTGAAGACTCCAAAGGAATCCAAATTGTGGTATATATACCAAACTCAGTGTGCAGCCTATTTCCATAACCCTTTCTCCAAGGATCGTGAGTGGATCCCAACTGACACCATTCCTGCCCAACTTTTAGAGCCTGACCTCGATGAAGATGTAGAAGCTCTTGTCCCAGATCTAGATGATGGCTAAAGAGCATGCATTGCAGAGTATCTTGCTTAGCGTCCTGATCCATCTTAGGTCATTATGTATTTTTTTTCTTTGATGTAACTGTAAGCTTATATTTCAATAAAGAATCTTATTAGTATGTTCTTATGTTTTGAGCATATGTTGACTAAACATGTGTTAATCTTGCATTTTTCTAGGTTACTTGATATCTTTGTTGACCAAATAATACAGGTTGACTAATCTGGTGAATCATTTTGTGTTTTTCAATTGAAAAGTATTAGTCTTCTGTATTTTTCAACATTCTCCCAGTCTAATATGCCTTAACAATATCCTTCCGTACACTTTACCTTTTAGGTCATGTCGACACACTCCCTTAGACCTAAGTGAGATGATAGAGAGAATGTACCTCCTTGGTGAGCAGTACGCCTGAGAAGGATTTTTTTTACCAACAGATGTTGGCGACCAATGTGAGTTAGCTTTGTTGCCTAAGGATCCCCCGTTGACCTTTTGTTATTGTCGTAGAAACTCATGTGGCCTTTTTTATTTGCAACAAGGACCTAAGGGTGGTAGTAATTTGAAGTGTTTATTTTTTACTTACCATAACTACTACAAACCATGTTCCTCAGGCATTTAGATATGCGCAAAGGAGTTATCATTGGAAAAGGTGCAAATTAAGGAGATGTAACCAAGATCAGTTAAGAAGCCAATGCAAAACATGAGAATGGAGGGTCCAACCAACCTTTATTCGTTAAATATTGTCTAATGAGCAACACACGTCTGAATTTAAATTTTTTTTAATCTAAATATGTTAATAAACGATAATAAAAGATAAGGAAAGGAGGATCTAAAAGTAGAACTTCTTGAGATTGGTTGTATTCCACGCTCTTGGTATCTCCTAACCCTCCAGCATTTCCATGTGATATGCTCTTTAAGATCGTTTCTGATTACTCTGAAGGGTCCTTCCCAATTAGGTCCTAGTTTGTCATCCGATGGTTTTACAACACTGTCGAGGACTTCCTTAGGACATAGTCCCCTATCATAAACTTCCTCGGGTTGACGCTTTTGTTGTATTGTTTGGCTAGTTGCTATTGGTAGGAGTCCAACTTGATCAAATCCATCTCTCATCGCTCATCTACTAGGTCAAGCTCAGTGCGTAGTGCATCATAATTGAGGCCTTGGTCGACCACGGTGGTTTTCATAATAGGGAGACCTACTTCTAGAGGGATGATAACTTTCATTCCGTAAGGGAGTGTGAAGGATGTTTCCCTAGCCGGTTTCCTGGGTGTGGTATGATAAGCCCATAGAATATGAGAGAGATCATCCACCCAGACACCGTTGGCTCTTTCCAATCTCTTTTTTAGTCCATCAAGCATGTTTTTGTTGGAAGCCTCTGCTTGCCTATTGCTTTGGGAATACGCCATAGAGCTAAACTGATGCTTAATGCCGTGTTCACCTAAAAATCCTGAAAGAAACCACTTTCAAATTGTGTGTGTTTATCGGTGATGAGAGCCCTTGGTATCCCAAAGAGAGTTAAGATGTTCCTTCATATTAACCTTATCATATTATAGTCGCGAATATTTTCCAGTGGCTCTGTCTCTACCTATTTAGTGAAGTAATCTGTGTCGACTAGTAGATACTTATGATTGTTAGATTTGGTAGGTAGTGGTACCATAATATCTAATCCCCATTGAGCAAAAGGTCGTGGGCTGATCAGGGATTTTAGGTCAGTGGTAGGCTGGTGAACTATAGGTGAGTTCTTGTGACACTTTTCGCATTTACGAACATAGGAACTTGTATCCTTCTGCATATGAGGCCACTAATATCCTTCCTTGATCGCACGAAAGGACAAGGATATCCCACCTGCACAACTCCCATAAATTCCCTAATGGATCTCGCTAAGTACTTATTCGAAATCTTATTGGTGAACGCACTAGTGGTAGGGACCTGTATATAATTTCATGTAAAATTTCCCTTTAGGGTTGAGGTAGAAATGAGTAGCCCTGACCCTAACCTGATGGTCTGACCTCTTATCATATAGAAGTATGCCATTTTGTAGATAATTGATGATAGGATCCATCCAAATTATAGCCTTATATGTGAGGAGGACATGCTCAGCTATGACTGTCTAGTCAATACTAGGTTGTGCGAGGAACTCTATCTGAATAGTTCTCCTTAGGTCCGAGTTAATTGCTGAGCTTAATGCTTCTAAAACATTAGCATAACTGTTCTGTCCTCGAGGAAACTGTTGAATATCTACCTACTAAAATGCAGCTATAAATCCTCTTACGACAGTGAGATAGGTTGCCATCCTATCAACTTTAAAGCCTCTGGTTACTTTCTTGGAGACTAGTTTGGAGTTACTGAATATGTGAAGGAGCTTTGCCCCCAGTAGTTGAGCTTTACGCAAACTAGGGATTAGAGCTTCGAAATCAGCTTCGTTGTTGGAGGCTTCAAATCCTAATATGATTTCCTTCTTGATAACGATGTTCTCTAAAGTGACTAGTATGATGCCTACTCCTGCCCCATTAGAGTTGGAGGCTCCATTATTGTATAGAGTCTAGTCCTTGGATTGTACTTCTTGTGTTGTTGGCTTCTCATTATTTAGTTGGTCTATTGGTTGATATCCTGTGAACTCAGTGATGAAATCGGCTAAAACATGTCCCTTAATCTTCGTTATAGGCTGGAAGTGGATATCGAATCTCTCGAGTTTGCCCGACTACTTTGAGAGCCTTTCAAAGAGGTCGGCCTTCCGTAGAATGTTCTTGAGTGGGTAAAAAGTGATTACGGTTATGGAGTGGTATTCGAAGTAATGCTTTAAATTTCTTGAGGAAACCACCAGATCATAGTCAAGCTTCTCCAGAGGTAGGTACCATTGTTCATCGTCTAAGAGTGTCTTACTGAAATAGTAAATTAGGTGTTATCCTCCTCGTCTTTCACACACTAGGGAGAAGCTTACAGCGTGGTATGAAACTGTTAGGTAAAGGTACAGTGGGTCCCAATCATCTAGGATTACCTGAAGGGGGCTTACTAAGGTATGATTTAATCACTTCTAGAGCTCATGAACAATCATCGTTCCATATGAGGCCTTTGTCCTTTTTGAGAAGCTGAAAGAATGGTCGACAATGTTTTGAAGAATTAGAGATGAAGAGATTAAGTGACGCGAGAATTCCAGTAAGCTTTTGAACATATTTTAACATTTGAGGAGGTTGGATTCTATTGATAGTGTCGATCTAATTCGGATTGGCCTCAATTTCCCTCTTACTTACTAGGTAGCCTAAGAATTTTCCTGACTGGACACCGAATGAACACTTACTTGCATTAATCTTCAGTCGATACTTCCTGAGGATCTTAAATGTTGTCCCTAAGTATTAAAGGTGACGGACCTTATTATTGCTCTTAAGTAGCATATCATTAATGTATACCTCCATCATTTATCCCATCTATTTGCTGAACATCTTGGTGACAAACCTTTGATAAGTTGCCCTTGCATTGTTGATACCAAAACGCATAACTTTGTAACAGTATAACCCAATGGGGATTATGAAGGAGGTTTTATCCTGGTCGGACCTGAATAAAGGGATCTGATGGTATCTAGAATAGGCATCTAGGAAACTCATCCTTTCGTGCATCGTTGTAGCGTCGAATAATTGATCTATCTTTGGGATAAGGAAGTTGTCTTTGGGACATGCCCTGTTAAGGCCGATGAAATCGATACAAATGTTCTAACTGTCATTGGTCTTGGGTACCACCACTAGGTTGGATAACCATTTAGGTTACTGGACCTCCCTGTTGGATCCTACATCCAATAGCTTCCCTAATATCTCCATCGCCTTAGCCTTATCGAGGGTTCTTCGATGAGCCTTTTGAACGATCAGTTTGAAGGTTAAATCGACGTGCAAGCATGAAAAGATACACTGGGATCAATCCTTGGTAGTTCATATGGTTCCCAAGAAAAAAGGTCTAGATTTCTTTGTAAGGACATTGTCCCTCACAATTTAGTATGTCGTATACCACTACAAGTCATCGAAGGTTTGAGAAGATTACATCTACAAGAGACGAATTCGAAATACAAGAAGACTTAAACATTCAAGCCCAACAAGGATGAATTTTGTAAAATATGTTTAAGTTCAATTTACATTTCAGATTAAAAGTGTTGGGATATTTCTTATAAAAGTTAAAATGGTTTTTGAAATTTTTATAAATGGCTTTTATTTTTCAAAAACATTTTATTATAAAAGTTTTAGATAAATGTTTCCTGATCCCGGCAACAGTTTTATGTTTTGAGGTTTCCAAGTTATTTAAAAGTCTAAAGTTTTTTTTTGGGGATTGGTGATTGTTATTCAAATGACAATGTTCTCGTTCAAACGAGATCCTGTCTCGCTCGAACAATGTCATGTCTCGTTCGAACGATAGGATGTTTATGTTTACACGTCACCGCCTTAAATTATATTATATATAGAGTGTCAGACTATTGATTTTCGTGTGGAGAAACACTAGTTTTAAACAGAATACGTTTTTGAGTTTTTTGGTTTATTCTCCAACCATTTTAAGGGCTCATAACTTTTGTTTTACAATTCACAATCCCAATTGCTTTTGTGTGAGTTGTTTTGTGGAACCCGAAACATAGTTTGTTGTTGTTCATTCTTTGTGGGGAGATCTCTACAACCGAGAGTTGTGCGCTATTGTGGAGGGAGTCTCCGCAAATTATTAAGACATTATGTCTGGACTGCGTGTCCTTGTGGTATAGCTGCGTGTGAACCAATGGTGATTTCTAGACATTGCTTTGAAGGTTTGACGAAGACACCGTCCATTACACTTGTGGGAAATTATCAAGTTGTTTGTAAGTCAATGGTCTTGTAAAATTATCAAAGAGCTAGAAATAAAAAGGTTTTACCTGAGGGGATTTTTCCTAAATTTTGTGTCGCATATTTTTTAAAATGGTTTAACACGTGCATGCATATATCTATTTGAGTTTAAGGTCTGAATTGATTTGAGTCACTAATTGACACTAATTAAATAAGTTTATGATTGGAAGTTACGCATCTATTTGAATCAGTATCGCACACGGGATTTTTAAAATTGGTATCAGAGAAGGCTACGCTAATATATCGCATATTCCTATTTTCCACAAAAATTGTGTGATATTATTTTTTTTTTGAAAAATTTGATTTTTGAAAGTTTGTCGCAATGTTTCCAAACAAAAACTTTTATAGTCGGTTTCCAATTTTTTACGGGTCTAATTATGCTTACTGGAAAGCCCTAATGAAATCCCATTTGAAAGAAATCAATGAAAGAGTTTGGGTCATTTGTGAAAGAATTTGGAATCCTCCCACTATCACCGCAAATAATGTCACAAATTTAAAACCCGTGTCAGACTGGACTGAGAATGAGTTTAGGTGGACCACTTATAATTCACAAGGGCTTAGTGAAATTTTTGGACACGTCACACCCAACGAGTTCCGACGTATTATGACGTGCACTACATCTAAAGAAGCGTGGGATATTTCGCAACTCACCCACAAAGGCACTAACGCGACAAGGTGTCTAAAATTCAAATTTTGACCACTTAATTTGAGACGATCACTATGTTAGAGACTAAGTGTTTTGACAAGTTTTAGGCACATTTGTTTGATATTGTCAACACTAGTTTTGACCTAGGTGAGCCTATACCTGATGCACGAGTGGTTAAAAAGATTTTAAGATCGCTGCCTAAATATTTTATCCCTAAAGTGATTGTTTTTAATACCTTAGAAAATTTGAATCGTTTGAAATGAGAAGAGTTGGTAGGAGACCTATAGACGTACGAAATTGACATGTTTCCTGACACTGTCAAACCTAAGGATAGAGGGATAGCGCTGAAAGCCTAATCTAATAAAAATAAAGTTAGTTTTTATGAGTCTGAGGATGAGGATGAGTCTAATTTTTACATGTCCCTGCTTGCAAAGAATTTAAAAAAAATTCTCCAGTTTTCGAAACAAAATTCTTCCAATAAAAGATTTTCGGAGAAAAACAAAAAGAAAGACAAGACCAAAGAAAGTGGTGAGAAAGAGAAAGAGGGTGAAGAAAATTTAGAAAAGGTGAAATGTTTTGAGTGTGAGGGGAGAGGGAACAAGTCATTTGAGTGTCCCACTAGGCTTGGGAGAGAGGGGAAGAAAGTTTCCATGCCAGTCACCTTTAGTGATAGTGAGGGATAAGACGGAGATGAGGACGATGAGTCTAGTAATAGTTTAGGGCATGGTATGTGTGTTACCTTTTTATCCAGTCACAAGATCACACCCACTTTGTCCCACAACGATGAGGAAACTTGTGCACGTGATACCCCCGAGGAGGTTTTGAGTATTTTTAGTGAATCTGAGAGCGAGTGCACTAGTGATGATGAGAGTGAGATCCAGATTGCGTTTCAAGAGTTGTACACCGAGACCTCAAAGACTAAAAAATTGAATAACAAGTTGGGTCTCAAGGTGAAAGATTTGGAGAGAGAGATTGAGAGTTTGAGACAAAAGCAAGTCAACTCGAGAAAGTGAAGGTTTCTTTGAGTGAGAAGTAGATTGCTTTAAATAGGGAAAAGTGTGAGCTTATAGCCAGTGTGTCACAATTAGAGACAGATCTTAAGCACGCCCTGGAGGCTAAAGTCACTTTGGAGAACACATCTAAGAAGGTGGTAAATATGGTTCTCAATCCTATTTTGGGGAGTGGTGATAGGTTAGGAATAAGTCATGATGGTGCGTTTACTTCTATTGTTGCACCCAAGTTGGTTCCCACTTTACTGACTCAACCCAACCCACCTAGGCATCTCATACCTGTTATAAGAGAACGTCCTAGAGTTATTGAGAGAGGTGTACCTAGGCCGATTTATGTCTGCTCCGATTGCAAAAAGAGAGGACACCTTAGGGAGTTTTGCTTTAAATTGGTTTATGTGTCAGCTTTACTCCTACACATGTTCTCACACATGCACCCACTCATGATACTTTGCTTGGACATAATGATAGAGAGTTTGCACATATTCGGGAGCAAGTAAAGTTTTTGTTCAAGACTTCTCACGATTTGATGGAGTTGTTTCAAAACATGTCACCATCTTTGGAAAACTCCACCGCACCTACTGGTTGAGGTCTAGATATGTTTGCTAGAATAGGTTGATTTACATGATGTTAGCTTATGCATATTTCTAGTATGTACCATTTGATTTATAGTTTGTTAGCATTTTTGTTTGCTTTTCTTATTTTTAGTACTGTTTTAGCACTGTTTTGGATGTATTTGACAATTCCAGAAATTGTTTTTATCAAATTTTATCACTGGACAAAACTGCATGACATTTTGAGAAATCTAAGAAATTTTGCTTTTCTCGTTCTAACAAGAGCTCATCTCGCGCGAAGCCTTCTTGCGAGATCTTCTGTTATTCAAACGACAAGGATTATCATTCGAAAGACCCCTAAAATTAATTTTCTATTTGCAGTCCCCTGGTTTATATTGATATATTATTAGGTACTGCTGGGTTTCTTCTTAACAGTGTTTAAAAATACAAAAATATTTTTTTAAGAAATAATTTGGAAAATCCAAAGAGTTTTATATTTTGTTTGCACTGAATATGAATGACCACTTAGAATGACCGAGTCATAACTTCATGTCATATCCACATGACTATTTGATAGTGTTTTGAGACATATATTGTGTCATTCACGTGCTTTACAAAGTTTGGAGTCTTTGAGGTGATATAGTGTTGCTACCTACATGTTTGACTCATTTGTCCTTTATTGCACATATGCACAGATTTGTTTGACCTTTGTGTTTGTCTATCACATGTTGGTTGAGTGTTTCCATCGCAATTATGTCTATACAACGAACCATATGCGATAAAACTTGACAAAACATAGTGCATGTTATGAACCGTTTGTGAGTTTGTGTGTTTATTTTGTAAAATGGAAAAGCGCTGCGAAAGATATTTAATTTTTCCTTTGCGATAAATCTACCATTTAAATGTAACTAAAAAAGTTGGAATTTAAAATTATCCAGGGTCCGATGAGGTTTAAATAAGCCCGAAAAAATTGAAAGGCAATAAAAAGAAATATATGCCAAAAATGGGCCCATTGATTTTAGTTTCATCACCTCATAAGAAAAATAAAAAGCATTATCATTTATTGAGGGAGTTTGGATGGAATTTAATACAATTTCCATTTCCTTAAAAATCATGAAAAAACATTACATAGTTTTGGACATTATTGGTGTTGAAATCATTTATACTTTGATTTGTTGATATGATTAAGACGATGTAATCTAAATTCAAAAAAATTTCCAACAAAGGACTATTTTGATGTTCATTCGTTAGGAGTACATTTATGCATTGTGCACACATGTCATGATTTAATTGATTTTCCTATCAAATTTTTTCACACCCATTCATTCCGTTTCCATGATTTGGTTGTCTTAGTGTAAATTCATGGTGTGTGATTTTTGTTACATCATTTTTGCATTTTTGTAGAAAAAATTTTGAAAATAAAAAATAGTTGTTGGATCATTTGAGTATTTCCTTTACATACGCGTAGTTTGATCCATATTTGTGTGGTTTACCGTGACACCCCGATTTGCTTCATTTGGTTTATTCTTTTCCTTGTCTACTTCGGACAAATAAAAAGGGGGAGAAAGAATTATGATATTATGGGGGAGTTTAAGTATGCGGGATATTTGATTATGGTTGCATGTTTTATGTTTATCATTTCAAACTCGATACGTCATGAGGTTTTTCCTTTATCTCATGTGTGTAGGTGCAATTGAAGATCTTCTGGATTGCACACCCTAATGAGAAAAGCTTGAAGTTTTGAAAATTTGATTGTTGAAGAAAAGTTTGAAGACTTGTTCAGTTTATCTTTCCACACTTTGGAGTTTATGGGAGGGTAGATTTGTATAGGTCATTTTTGAGTTTGATAATTTTGATATTTTTATTTTGTTTCGGCATAGACATAGGGTGAGATTTGTAAGGACATTATCCGTCACAATTTAGTATGTCTTATACCGCTACAAGTCATCGAAGTATTGAGAAGATTACATCTACAAGAGACGAATCTGAATTACAAGAAGACTTCAACGTTCAAGCCCAACAAGGAGGAATTTGGTAAAATATGTTTAAGTTCCATTTACATTTCATATTAAAAGCGTTGGGGTATTTTTTTATAGAAGTTAAAATTGTTTTTGAAATTTTTATAAATGGTTTTTATTTTTCAAAAACATTTTATCATAAAAGTTTTGGATAAATGTTTCCTGATCCCATGAACAGTTTTAAATTTTGAGGTTTCAAAGTTATTTAAAAGTCTAAAATGACAGCATTCTTATTCAAAGGAGATCGTGTCTTTCTCGAACGACGTCGTGTCTTGTTCGAATGATAGGATGTTTACACTGACACATCACCGCCTTAAATTATATTATATATAGGGTGCCAGACTATTAATTTTCATGTGGAGAAACACTGGTTTTAAACATAATACATTTTTGAGTGTTTTGGTTTATTCTCCAACCATTTGAAGGGTTCATAACTTTTGTTTTACAATTCACAATCCCAATTGATTTTGTGTGAGTTGGTTTGTGGAACCCCAACATATTTTGTTGTTGTTCATTCTTTGTGGGGAGATCTCTACAATCGAGAGATGCATGCTATAGTGGAGGGAATCTCAGCGGAGCATTAAAATTGCGTGTCTGGACTGTGTATCCTTGTGGTATAGCTACATGTGAACCACTATTGATTTCTAGTCGTTGCTTTGAAGGTTTGATGAAGACATCGTTTATTACACGTGTGGGCGATTGATAAGTTGTTTGTAAGTCAATGGTCTTGTAAACTTGTCAATGTTCTAAAAATAAAAAGGTTTTTCCCTGAGGGGATTTTTTCTGAATTTTGTGTCGCATATTTTTTATGATGGTTTGACACTTGCACGCTCATAGATAATTGAGTTTAAGGGCTGAATTGATTTGATTAATAAATTAACACTAATTAAATAAGTTTGTGATTAAAAGTTGCGCATCTATTGGAATTAGTATCGCACACGATATTTTACAAGATTTCTCTTGAGAAATGCCACTAACTCTTTCTTCTCTTGATCGAGTAGAGTGGTTCTGATAAAAAACTTCCTTTCAGCCAAGTTGTCATCATCTACAACTTCTCTTAGGTTTTCTATGACCCTATCAGATGGGTGGATCCTGGTCTCATTCACCCCTGTTTGGTCGTACCGTAGTTACTATTTGGAGGGCACAACCCCCTACTGGGTCCCTCCTGAGCATTCTTTGTCTCCTTATTCTTTTTTTTCTTTGGGTAGATGGCTACAATATAGCACTTATTAGCTGTAGCCTGGTCTCCATGAATTTTGACCACGCCCCGATAGGTAATGCATTTCAGCTTTTGATGGTAGGTTGATGGTACGACCTTCATGGCGTGGAGCCAACCTCTGCCCAAAATAGCATGATATGGGGACTCAATGTCCAACTCTAAAAACTCGATTATCTTTGAGATGTTTCCTTCTTTAATTGACATGATTATCTTCCATAGCGGCATCGTGATCCATCCCACAAAATCGACCAATGGAATAGTGGCCTCTTTGAGGTCTATGATATTCAGCATCATCTTATGGAATAATTCCAAATACATCACTTTAGAGGAACTCCATTGGTCCACAAGTAGCTTATTAACGTCCCAATTGTCTATCCTGAGTGTGATCACCAGTGCATCATAATGCGGGGTCCTCACACCAACCAAGTCTTCTTCGGTGAACATAATATGCTTGGTTTAGTTGATGTCTTCCGGTCTTTATCGCATCCTGGACTGGGTTTTGGCGGGGCCGATTTGAAAAGCTTCCATCACATAAGTCACCTTCTTGAGTTCCATTTGAACGGCATTGCCCTGGATATGCTTAAGGTCTGATGCCCCATAGATTACAGCAAACTCATGTCGTGTATCATTATAGAGAACATTATCTCGCTTTTGATTGAAATTGGTTGCGACCTCATCTACTTTTTTCTCTATATACTCGTTGAGGTTCCCAGCTGGGCCAACTCCTCTAAGTGTGACTTCAGAGCCTTGTAATTCTCAGCTCGATGACCGCCCTCCTTGTGGAACGCGCATATAAATGCATTGTTCCTCTTAGTTGGGTCACCACCTATCTTCTTGGTCCATTTAATGAACTGCTCATCTTTTATTTTACTGAGGATTTTGTAAATAGGTTCCTTGAAGACTGTGTTAACTTCCTAGAACACTTTGGAAGGGTCAGTCTTGTTTCCATTCTTTCCCCCATTCTTGTTTCCCTTCTTTGGGGTGTCTCTCTTCTCTATTCCCTTGTTTTTTCTTTGTTCTTCCATTATCCCCTATATTGGAGTGAACTACATCTTCCACCTTGGAATATTTCTTAATACGGGCCATGAGGTCTTCAAATGTGTTGGCTTTCTTCTTGGTGAATGACCAGTTCACCTTGGCATATGCTCGGAGCAGTCCTCAATCTCGTTGAAAACTTCCTCGTATCTCTTAGCATAATCTCAGAGGTTATCTTGTGGCTTATTTTTCATTGTAAGAAGTACATCCATCCTCTTGGGATGGGAACTGATGGTTATAAAATAATCTGTGAAAATACCTGCCCGGGCTTTGAAGGTTCTGATGATCTAATGTGGCAACCTTTCAAACCACTTTTGCACTATGTCATGTAGGCTAGAAGGGAAGATTCAACACATCAATGCGTTATTATTTTGTCAGATGGTTATGGCCTACCTATATTGGCAAATGTGGTAAATGGGATCAGTATTCCCATCATAAACCTTAAATCTAGGGATCGCTAACTTCTTGGGGGGCTCCTCTTCTCAATCACCCTTAAAAAAAGGGGATTTCATCTGAGTGTTGAGAGACCTTATAGATAGATCTTTAGTGGATTTGGCTCCACAATGAGCTAGATACTGGTCCATCTCTCTACGGACCAAATTCCTAATATTGCCACCTAGTTGATTGTGGCTTATGTGTTTTCTTTCTGGTTGTCCATGTTCTGATCTGTTGTGCTTTGATCTGTCACATTCATTTCTTTCCTAGTCACGCCTAGAGCTCCTCCCTTAGATGCGAATAATACTCACCTGAGGACTGAGAGTTATACTATGACACTTCCTAGTTTTTCTTTGAAGATCTCTCTCCACTCTTCCAAGTCCTTTCTTCCTGGAGGAATGTATCCTCCTCTTGTTCATGAAGCATAGATTCGTAAGTGTCGACCAACTTAGAAATCTTAGTCCTTGGTTCTCCTTGAAAGGCCGCCTATCTTGGCGAAACTTGGGGTTTTTATTGTGACACCCCGCCTAATAAAATACCGACTGATCAGTCCTTTATTAATTTAAAATCAAGGTGAATGGTTGGTTCATTCTTAGCATCACTGTCGCCAAATGAAATTTCCAATTTAAGCACCCTAAGTAATTAAGCTAAGTGTCAAAACCATTTAAAACATTATTTCCATTTTTGTTAAATCCCGATATGAAAACCATTAATAATTAACAGTTTAAGAATCACACAAATATTAAGGATGGAAATAAACACCCAAGAGTTTAATCATTCAGATAAATTAATACCAATTTCAAAAACTACGAAGGTAGTCATCCTGACAGTAATAAAATCCCAAAGAGTACAAAACACTAAAAATAAATGAACATAAATATCTGACAAATCCAACTGCATAAGGAAACGGGCGACACATGCCCTAACTAATCTAAACTAGAATAAGAGTAGATTCAACATCGAGGTCGTCCAAGCAATGTCCTGCAACTCCCACAAAAGCTGCAGCGCGTCCGGTCTAAAGAATCTACGTAAGACCCCCTGTGGTTGAGCACCTGTAATATATACAAGAGAAAAGAGATAACAGGAAACGGGTCAGAGACCGAGTGTAAAATAGTTTCAAATTAGTTTAGCAAGTATTTAAAATGCTTACCGGCTAATGTAACAACCATGTTAGTATGCGACACTCTCTTGAGAAATTCTCACCTCTCATCTACTGTGCACGCCTACCGCACTATTAATCCCAAAAGTTATTTTGACTTAACTTTCCCATAAGGTTTCATGCCGATAAAAACTATGGCTAAGATAATTAATTTATGAAAATTAAGCTCCCTCATATGTCTTATGTTATTTGAAATAACTGAGCGATGTCAAAAAATTTCCAAACACTTATAATAAAGTTGGAGTAATTAATCATTACTTAACTACTTTTATGCACAGTAGAAAGTCCCCATATTTAAGTATATATACATATATATATACATATTAATCACTAATATAATATATATACTATCAGCACCCCACATAAAATTTGTGGTGCTTGCATACTCTGCTATCAAGTCCCCGTATCACTCGTACTAAGGGAAATACTAGTTCGAAATCACTCTCGAACTGTATTAACACAAAACACATACAATTGGAGGCGAAGCATAGTTCCAAGACCTAAGAGGTCAACAAATACCCTCATGTCTCTTAGGACCATCTGAGTATAACTCAGATAGCCTGTAATCAAGGATACTATCTTCTAGGGTACGAGTCGTTATCCCCCATAAAGGCCCAATCGAGATAAGAATGTCCCGATACGGAAACCCCTGTGATAGCAAGTAGCTCGGGTACGATTTTTACACAGATATATAATATATGAACAATAACATAGTCATATATATAAAAATATTCACATTTCTAAATTAGGTGCGCCCAGGACCCATAATTATAATTATCCGTTCTTAGCACATTTTACTCGATTATCTTTCATAACGAACTCGTCTCTTTTATTCTCTTATATAAGTTACTCCATACTTACTTCTCATCTCTCTAAGTATTCTATCTTCCTAAGTATAATTTCAGTAGGCACTCTCACTTACTTTCTAGTCTAACTTCCTTACAAGTCTCGATCTTTTATTAAACGAACGCATGATTTCATATGTGTCGATAACTCCCCGTTAACCCATAATTTCATCTTACATTAAATTCTCACTCAACGGGGTTTACCTAGACCCTACTGGTCCTATTTATATCCCATTATGACCTAACAATAATAATCAAGGGTTCCTATGCATTTTAATCGGATTAAACCAACATAAGGGGAATATGCAGTTTTCCAGGAGGGGCAATCGATCGAGGAAATGGGGTCGATCGATCGATGTTCTTGGGTCGATCGATCGATCAAGCAGTTATGACGAAACTGCAGTAACCCAGTTACATGTTTACCTCTACAACCTCAACCAAATCTCCATATATGATTTCCAAACTCCTAACCAACGTTACTACAAGTACTATATACCTAAATACATGATTTTCTACATAAAATATGTCCGAAATCATCAAGTATAACGATTTAATGGGTAAAATTTACATAAATTTCAAGAACCCTAATTTTTCTTTTCATTTAATTTTTTCCAAATTTTTTCCTGATTTCCTACTTCTAAATCCATACAAATTCGTGGTTTATCCTCTACATGAGATTTAGATGTCTAGAATCTGACTACTTCGTCTACAACATGTGATTTTAAGTCTCAAAACTATACTTTCTTTCATTAAACAAGCTCTAAACAACCCTAGACTAACATGATTGAGACATTAACTAAAACTAAGGCAAGATAGATACTTGCCTGGAATTTGAGTTTCTGATTTGTGGAAGAAAGAGGTATGGTTGTGTTCCCCGTCGCGCGATCTACGGTTTGGTGGTGGTGGTGGAGATGCAAACGGGTGAGTCTTTGGCCTTGAGTTGCTTGAAAAACTCTCCAACTCTTTCTCTAATGGCCGTTCTTTGATTTTGTTCTTGTTAACCCTAGAGTACAACTCCTAAAGACTGATATAACCTTGGAAAATTCATGGGTTTAATTGCCCAAAAATAAAAAAATTTCCATAATGCCCTCCCGGGATGTCAATTAGGCTTAAAAATGCCCCGAGACCCAAACTAAACCCCCGGGTAGATTATTTTGACTATCTCGACCCTTCCGGACACATTGGCGCGCTCGAAATGACCATACGGGTGACTTATAATTTATTCACTTTTAATAATAATTATTTAATCCCGACACGACACATGCGCATCCCGATTTAATTTCCACACTTATCAAATTATATACTCGTGATAATTTAATAAATTCGATTATACATATTAATTTATCCATTAAGTAATATTTAACAAAATCCCAATAATTACTAACTCTCATCACGCTAGTAAGTATTTAAAATAATTTCCGGATTAATATTAAATTAATATCTCAATTTAAATTTAATAAATTCCCAAATTTAAAAGTCATAAAAATACGGGGTATTACATTTATGCTGGCAAATTTTAGACCTCACCCTAGGAGGAACAGGGTTCTCTTGCACATTTCCAACTTGAGGAAGGTTGTTATTATGGTGAGACATCACAAGCTTTCTATTGATGAGTGTTTTCGTAGGAATAGAAATCGTCTCCCACAGACAGATAATTGTGAGTGAAAAAAATATCATAATAAACGAATCCACGACAAAAATAAAAAATAGCATAAAGTACAAGAAATCACACACACAACAACGATATACATGGTTCGACAACTTGCCTACGTCCACGTAGAGGTTCTTGTTGCTATTAAGTGTCTCTCAAAATCTCAAGTTTCAATTCCTTTGCCCGGGTTCAGGGTGTACAATTTATTGAGTCGCATAAGGAACTCAATAATCACGTTGGATATATCATAAATCACCTGGATATATCTTCCAAGATTATTGGTGGTTTATTTGAGTATATACATAAGTTTTTTATTGTATATTAAATACACTTTGGCTGGTCGAATACTTGATTTGGGTCGGGTATCCCCTTAAGCGGCTTGGGCTTGTTATATTACTCTCATTGACCTAATAAATGGGTTCGTACACCAACAAGGGAAATAACAGTCATAAAATAATTTTTGTCGAATTTCAGATTACTACATCATTAACATATTGATAGAGATACATATAGAAATCACAAGATGATATCATTTTAATCACAAGATACTACTTTCAACGGTTAACATACAACCAATAAATTTATATATTAGCAACGGGGTGAAACAAAATGTAGTCATGTTGGCAAAAAAAATAGCTTTTCAATAGTTACGATATCTAAAAGAAAATATTAAAACAACTAAATGGAGTCGTACTGTTTGAGGAAACATTCTAAATGTGGTTGGTCTTTAAGAATAGATTGGAAGACTATTGGTATCTCAAAGTCGTCCACTTGACTTGTCAATCTTTTCAGTGACTGTATAACAACCCAGTGATTAGGATTTTAAGATCTTTCGAATAGAATATTTGACTAGACTCAGGTGCGAGTATGGAAGGCTCATCATACTCATTATCAATGCTCTTAAACTTATCAAAATTTACCATCAATAAGTTGGAGTCCGGAACAACGTTACCACCATTGGTCTTATTTTCCACTCTAACCCAATCACAATAAAACACCACCTTCTTAAATAGGGTATAATCCAACTCGATTATTTGTTTAATAACTCCATACCACATAGTCCAAGTATCTGTGATATTCTTATAATTTTTTCAAGCTCAAAATTGTGTCCATGCCTTCAAGAAAACACCGATATCCCGTGTGACAACAATATCGTCATGATACTTAGGAGAGAATATGAAACCCTTTCCACAATACTTTTATATGTTTTGGCCTTAAATTGCGGTCCTTAAACTAATCACCATAATGTTTCATTTTTCTTCGTCTCCCGTGATTTCAGCAACTTTTTGATGGAAACAAATCATAATTACTACAATGTTTCATTTGTCATGATACTTAATGGAAAGATTAATAAAAACATTAGTATTTATATAATCACCCTCCGCGGATAACCAAGGGATAAAAGAATTTTGTTTTCTCCACTTAGGTCATTTCAATCCCCTTCCCTTTAGCATGAGACACGAATTTGAATGATGCTTCATACTCACTGCATTATATAGATTGATATAAGCAATTATAACTCTAGATGTTAATTAATTCTTAACTATAAACAAATTGAAGAACTGAAACCTATAGTACTCTTGAATTCCATCGACATTAAGTCGAAATAATACCCATCGATGTATTTGTTGAAACTGTACAGGTCCCAATGTTATAGCCTTATCATCAAGCAAATGCCATTTAACAGGGAACTCTCCACCTTCCTCTAAAAAGGCTTCACGTGAGCATTTATGATTTCCGTTGGATGGATTTGGTACGTACCCCATCCAATATCTAACAGATTCAACAACAACATAGGATTATGTAATGGAACCTTCATCATACCACTTATTATTGGGTATATCTTTGAAGTCTTTCATCATCCTATTTATATAAGGTAGTAAAAATTAATAAAAGGCATTATTAACTTAAATGGTGCATATTTTATTATATTAAAAGATCAAAAAACCACCTTTTGAATGGATACATCCATTCAACATCGATTGGTCCCCAAACTAGGGATTCATTTGCTAGATGCACAATGAGTTGAATGCTAATATAAAAAAATGTAGGTGGGAAATATTTTTCCGACACACACAATGCTTCAACAACCATGTATTTGGCTATTTGGATATCTTGCCAAATCAGAACCCAAAGCACAATTATTGAATAACAAACTTAATTATTGGAGTGCTCTTATCAAATATCGATGTTTCAGAAAGGCATTTTGGAGCAACACGGGTAGCAAATGTTCAATCATGACATGATAATAATGTGACTTTAAAGAGTGCAGAGATGGTGGACTAAGACATACAATATTTCTCAAGTTAGAGAAAAATCTGGTAGGAAGCTTTAAGTCCTTCAAAATTTGGCATAATTGTCTTTTTTCTTCTTTATCCAAGATAAATGCTGCTGTTGGTTTTGTCTTTTTTCTAGTGAGTCAAGCAACATAAAGCCATTGATCATTGTGTATGCCCATGTCCTTCATATAAAATCCCCTTTTCAGTATCTTTTATTTTATTATCATCAATAATTTTGTTTATTAAATTCTCAACAACATTCTTTTTGATGTGCATCACATCAAGGACATGTCAAACTTGATGATATCATCAGTATTCCATAACTTCTTGTGTCCTAAGTCCCAAACCTCTACCACACCTAAATGGATGATCGTATTTAAGAAATATATGATATTTTGTGTAAACTATATTCATGTCATGTTCTAGCTGAATAAATGGAGTGCCATCGTCACAAATAGGACATGCTTTGTAACCATGTATTACACACCCAGATAAGTTCCCATATGAAGGAAAATCATTAATCCCCCACATCAATATATCTCTTAATGTAAAAGGTTGAGTTTTGTACATGTTAATAGTTGGAACTCCTTCTCATAATTGGTTCAACTCATTTACTCATGGTTGAAGGAAAACATCAATGTCTTGATCCGGTGCCTTTGGCTCAAGAATCAGTAAAGACAAGATTTGGAACTCACGCTTCGATCATAAAGAAGGGCCCATATTATAAGGAGCAGTCATGATAGACCAACAACTATAACTCCTAAACTAAATACCACGAGAATTGAACCAATATGTTTCCATTGCAAGACAAACATTGCCCTCTTCCTCGGTGAAATTAGGCAATGTACTTTTTATCATTCTCCATTGGGATGGATCATAAGGATGCCGTTGATAATCCCATGAACCTGTTGCTCGATGGTTCCATGTCATTTCATGTGCTATCCAAGGTATAGTCTACAATCTCACTAGCATTGGACCTAAAGGGAAATATCTCAACACTTTTATATGTTATTTGCATAACCTTTTCCCTTTCTTTGAGGTCACAGCATATCTTGATTCTCCACACTGAGTACATTCCTCCAAATCTTCATTCTCTTTCCAATATAAAATACAATTGTTAATGCAAGAATGAATGTAATTTTCTTCCATCCCTACGTCTTTCATCATTCTCTTTGTGTGAGGATATTTTTCTGGAAATGTGTTTCCTTTTGGAAGCCACCTCTTTAAGATATATAAGAGGGAGCTCACGCTATTTCCCAACCAATTGAATTTCTTCTTCGAATTATGCAATTCCAAAATTGCAGAGAGAGTAGTCTCAGGACCCTCACATGAACAGTACAATTTCCCAATCACTAATCTATTATATTGATTATACTTCTCATTATCAACATACGATTTTTCAAAGAATCCTTCATGGTAGAGTTCTATACAATGTTGTTCGTGCACTCCTTAACATGCGTCGACTAAGTTTTGAAGCCTTTCATTCTCATTGTTATCAGCTTCATTTTGTTCTTCACAATCAATAGGTTCTACTACGGGACATGTTATATTCAATGATAGTATTTCACCATGCAAAACCCACATAGTATATATCGTGTCTATACCAAGCATTATTAAATTACCCTTGATATCTACCACAATGAAACGCTTCTTATTTTGACACTTAACACATGGACATGGAAAAGTCGAGAACTTATGACCATTTCTTGCAATTGCAAAATTAAGAAAAGACGTAACTCCGAGTGTACACCTCACTTATTCTATTCCTCTCATTCATCCATTATTTGTTCAATGTTTGTGACATTCCGCACTACCAAAAAAATCATGGTTTACACGCAAGTTGTTTGACAACATAGAAGAATAAAATTATTGATACACGCATAAGTAAAATCACAACTAGAACATGCAATTTTTTTTATCGCACCATAGCTATAACCCATGAAATATAAAATATCACCTTATACCTCTCCAAACTCTATTATACAAAAAAATTGTAAGATCATGAGTAGTGTTTAGTAATCTAGCAAGTACAATAGCATTGCATATCTATTGAAAAAAAAATTCAACATGTCAACTAAAAAAAACTCCAATTGACCGAAGCAAAATTTTCAACAAAAAATGTAATTACACATTTCTCCCCTTCCAAACTAAAATCCCATAGTCCACCACAATCAATATATACATATACACTCAAACAATCATAATTGATTAAACAAAATCAAAGCATGGGATATAAAAATAACTAAACTCCAAAAGTAAGCTTCTTGCTTCATTTATTTTAATTGTGGAGAAATCTATTCCTTCCACTGTTAAAACCCTAGTCTGAATTGCAAAATTAAAACCCTAAAATACAGACATAAATTAAATCATTTAGTACATGACAAGAAAACCTAAAATTCCCAAATAAATTTCAATAAATGAGAAGAAAAACTAACATAAAAGTTAAAATATTCGGATAAATAACTGCATATCTGATCGAAAGTCAGAATAGGAAACAAATTGAGATGATAACATTAGATCTCCATAAAATTACCAAATGCAATGCAAGTATATGTGTGTGTGTGTGTGTGTGTGTGTGTGTGTGTGTGTGTATACATATATTGAGAGAGAGAGAGAGAGAGAGAGAGAGAGAGAGAGAGAGAGAGAGAGAGAGAGAAAGAGAGAGAGAGAAACGTACCTAGTTATTCTAAACCCTAGGTTGAATAGGTCATGATTTAGAGAAAGAACCCTAGCACGGTGGTCACAATTTTTAGGTATCAACCCTAGAACGGTGATCACGATTTGCAGGTATGAAATTTCAAAAATCTTCGCATTTTGGAGATGTTAAAGCATGTATCAAGTTTTGGAGAGAGCCAGAGCATATTGTTTGGGGAGGAAAAAAATTAGCTTATTTTTTAAGTAAAATAATTACTTTTAAAATATTGAACTTATATTACTAACACTTATCTCATATCAGTAATGGTAATGTAATGTAAGAAATAGTAATTGCATACTATTGTTAGTAATACTAAAAATAGTATGTTACTAAATGAGCATTTTGGTGTAGTGGTATACCATCGAGCATGATAGCATTCTAGAGATCCACATCTCGAGAATGATTAATCTAAGGGGAGGAGACTATAAATATATAGTGAGTGATATATATGTATATATACTTCATATGATATGAAAATGTACATATTTAACAGTGAAGAAAATTATAATCAAGTATAAGACACTAGGGTGTGAATATTAAGTTAATAACTAATGAAAGTTATTTGAAAAAAATTTAACTGTTGTAATTGAGAATTACATTTGATAAGGAAATGTGAAAGCTAATTGTATAACATACTCATAACACATGGTAGCATGTGGACCTATGGGTATATGGGGGTAGGACTGTAAAATGAACCAAGCTACTCAAGTTCGGCTCGTGTTCGTTAAAAAAAGCTGGTTCGAGATAGACTCATAAAATACATGATCCAAGTTTGAACAAAATTTTAATCTTGTTATATTGTAGAGTTCGACATCGATTCGGCTCCATCACTAATATCCATAATAAACTAGTATAAAACAACTAAGCTAATCGAGCTCAGCTCGTATTTGTTTGCTTAGAAGCTCTTCGAGCTTAACTCGTAAGATAAATTAACCAAGATTGAACATACATTTACATTCGTTTATATTTACAAACCAAGATTGAGCAACCTTAAGCTCGGCTCAGCTCGGATTGCCTCATTTTTACCCCTATATGGGGGTCTAGTTAGGCTGGGTAGTATAACTAAGATTTAAAATTCATACGTTAGGTGCGCACTATAGTTGAGAGGTGATAAGTATCTTATGTGAGTGAGACACTAGATTAAATATAAAAGGTTGTACTGCATATTTAATAATTTATTTTAATTACTTACATATGTTTTTAAAATGTTTTGGGATCTGACCGATATCAAATTAGTTTTCAAAAAATTTTAGGTGTCCAACCATAGGGACGCCAAGGATTATTCCTCTTTCCAGGGACACATAGTTGAAGCTCATGTGGAGACTTACAGATTTTGGAGCAGACACTTTCATTATTGCTGTATTAGATTTGGTTCCCTTTTCAGATATTGTTAGGCATGTCCCCCTTTCTATCAGACTTATTTATTTTGGTTTTATTTATTTCAGTTCGGATCATTATATTGGATTGTTAGTAACCGACGGTTTATTCGACACTTGGTTTTATTTATTTTCGCATTCAGTTTTCTTTCCTGGTTTGATTGATTATATTGCTTACTGCATGGGTTTATTTTGGTATGGTAATTTCAAGATTAAAATTTGACACAACTTGTTAAACTAATAGGTGGTTATTAATTAATTGAATTTTAATAGTGATGCTAAGAATAAGCCATATGAGACTCTCATTTTATTTTAGTAGGAGGTTGGACAACCGCTATTTTAATAAGTGGGGTGTCACACTGAGTTAATAACTCACAAGAGATAGCGGTTGTCTTCACCATGACTATGCATATTCACTTTGTAACTTTACTAGTACAGTATTTTTGTATAGCAAATGTCTAATGAAATTATAAGTTAATTCCATGTTTGGAAGATTCCCATTTTTTATACCGAGCATATTTTATCGCTTGCCTAATCTTTTCGAATGCGTCCTCATACGATCTTGACCCTAGGACAAACTATGGCAAAAAGGCACCTGTTTGCAGGGTTTTCCACTTCTTCAGGATTTTAGCCAACTTGAGTAAGAACACTTAGTTCATAGAAATCCCGCGAATGAAGTTTTTCTTACCTGGGCAATTCTTAATGGTTTCTTGTTTGTAAGAGACAGAAACATGTAACCTAAATTCATATTAAGTGTAATCCTACTAAGGTTATTAGTGCTAATGACCACATTTTGATCGAATATTATTGTTATAATGATAACATGTAAATAAAAATAGATGACATGACATTTGGAATAATAAGAAAGATAATTGCATTACTTAGACTTTAAATTTTTTGATCCATGCCCCCATTATTTCAAAATAGTAGGCTCGTTGGAGGGCGTCTCAGATAATTTTGATGGTCCTTTACCAGTTAGCACCCAACTGTACATCTGATTGCTTCTTCGTACTACCTATAACTTTTTTAAAGACATAATCTCAAACTCGGAATGTTCTCCAATGAACGCATGTGTTTCCTTCTTAGTGAAATATTGTTGATAAGAAGACACTATGAACAAGTCCTTTTCTTTTCATTCATTGGATAGATAAAGCTCAAAGCTTATGATTTTTTTTCTTAGGATTTGATTGAAAACAATCGTTTTCATAGTCAATAAGAAATCTTCTGAAGCAATTAGGTCTTCTATTCCATATGTTAAAGCGAAAGGCCTTTCCCCCGTCCACCTCCTACGTAGTACGATATGCCCAGAGGATATGAAGAAGTTCGTCTACAAAGGGTGCTACCTTCGAGCCATATTTTATTGGAGGCCTAATCATGTTTTTTAGTTTAGGGGTAGGCCACCAAAATTAAGTAGTGCTTAATGATGTGGTTGTTGTATAAGTTTTGAAATGATCTTCTTTCCAATTGTGTTCCGCTGTCGGTGATGATTTGGGGTTGGCACGGTTCGATCTGATTCGACTTTTGCATAATTTTTGGATTGGACCAAATATTCGATCATCGGTTATTTTGAACCGAGACTAGACCAATTAATTCGATAAACCTATTAATTCCGTCTTCAATTTTTTCGGTTCGGTCTGGGTAAATCTCGGTCCTGACCCTATTTTATATTTTTTATTTTAATGAATGATTTTATTTATTGTCTCAGAACTATATATATATATATATATATATATATAATATAGATCTATAAATGTCTTCCAAACATTAGCACTGCCATACCAATAACTAAATGAATTGCTTTAGGTACCAATAATAATATTCAAATAAAAACAAGATAAAGTTCTTCATAAATCCACATATAGAGAGATAACAAGCCTAGATAATATGAAAGATAAAGGTCATAACCCAATAATTACATTAATAATGCTCGTAACCCCGATTGATAACCCCAAATAAAAAAAATAATTATACAAATATAAAATGTTTCAAATTAAAGTCAAAAGTTATATATATTAACTCAAAACTATATATAAGAAAAATAAAAAATATTACTTTTATTTTACCCCCCCCCCCCCCACACACACACATATATATATATAAATCGTTCTGGTTCAAACCAAACTTTTTATATAGTGGATCGTCGATCGAACTAGTTTATTGGTTTTTAATTTTTTTGAGATCGATTTTTGGAATGTTTTCCAAATAGCCTTAATTTTGATTCGGTCTAGTTCATTCCAACCAGTCCATTCGGGTCGGTTCATTTTTTGTCCACCCCTAGTGATGATTATCCTTGGTCTCCCAAAATGAGTCACAAAATTTCTCGAGGTAAATCTTATCATGTCGATGTCCCTGATGTTTGCCAAATGAGTCATGTTAGGTGCACATCACATGGACGTTTGTGAACTCTTATTATTGTGCTTTTTAATATATTTGCGGGTTAGAGGGTTACTAGGTTTCAAATTTACCATCGAGCCACTTATCTAATAAGAAAAACACATAAAGATTATAACTAAATTCATAACTCTTCAAATAAAGAGAACATGTAATGAATGCAACATTAATGAATAATGATATTTAGTGATAAGTAAGTCAAGTCTAGACTCTAGAAGTATATTAGAAATAATACGTCTATTTTTGGGATATAGACACATTATTCATATCAATCCATATATACCACAAAATAATTGGAATAATATGCTTTGACGGATTTAACTGGCCAAGAAATATTCCATTAGTTAGAGAGATTGAGTTGCTAAGAAAATGTAGAAAATATGACCAAAGAAATGCCAAACTTTAGAAACTACCCAATTCTGAATAAACAGATGATCGTGATATTGATGTGAAAAAAACCAAAATATAGCATTGACATTTTGAGGGAGCTGCCACTCCTGTATGATTCAAATAACCATCAATGGCCAAAAAGAGATAAGTATACATTAAATGAATATAAAAAAAATTGGGAATCTGAGGAAGCCAAATGTTGGAAAAAATTCGAAAAGTCATTAGAGTGATCCCTTGCAACATCCCGGGAAGAGGAAAACTTAATGTAAATTTCCCATTAAATGATGATTTTGAAACTAATCCTCATATCAAAAAATCATAAAAGTTTCAGATAAAAAATCTATATTCTTAACAACACGCCTACACAAATGAGCTAGACAACATGTAAGAAAACATATAAACTATACATGTGCCCAACTACATAGAGAAAACAAATAAAAATATCCGTAAATGATAACTAAAAAGCAATGTACATGTAATTTGTCAACAAAATCTTGTAATTCTACATAAATGTTTTTATCACTAAGAATTTTTGTTCTTACTGAGCTAGACATGTCCAAATACAATATTATTACCAAGTAATAATTTGAGGAACCAAAACTATTACTTTAAATTTTACCCAAGTGCATGTTTATGTTATAAATAAATTATGCTTTGTTTTAAAACTAAAATAAACATGTAATGAAAGATCCTCTATTTTTATTTTGGCTGAAACAATAGAGGATCTCCACGGTAAGAAGATTATCTCTAAAATAGTAAAAAAAAATGAATTTTTGGCTGAATTTTTTTTAAAATAGTAAAAAAATGATTTTTTTGCTGAAACTTCATGGATATGATCTCCACGGTAAGAAGATCATCTCTATTATTTTCATCAAAAAATTCAACAAAAAAACCGTTGAGATGAGGAGATATTTCAAAAAATGATATAAATATGCATTTTCAATCGTTGAAATTTTGACGATCATCTCACCCACTTTTTGATTGAATTTTTTTATGAAACGTCATGGATATGTGTAATACCCCGTATTTTTGCATATTTGTGATTTAATTAATTCGGTAATTAATGTTTGTTATTTTAAATTACGCGATAGAAGTAATTTAATTGAATTGAATAATGACGTGATTATTAAATATTAATCGAGAGTGTTATAGTGATTAATATTACGAATTATATTTACTGAGTGAATAGTACATGATTAATGATTAGAAATTACGTCATAGCGAGGGATATGGGCGTAATTGGAATTTATCTTAACTAGGAGTCGTGTGTAGACTAACTTTGGGTCGAGATGGGATATTTATTTAGAGTGACTCGGGTGATGATTTAGATATCACGGATGAGTCCGAAAAAGTTAAATTAGTCGAAATAGTATACCCAGGGATGTCGATTGCATCACGAGAAAAATTTAGGCTAAACCGATACCATACGAGGGTAATTTGGTCAATTTACATTAAGGGGTTATGTGACCTACGAATTTACAAACACTAAATAAGATTATAAGGATAGGGGCCTAGGTTTTAGAGTTTAAAAAACTCATAGAAGCCATTAGAGAACCATTGTGAAGCCTAAGGAAGACATTTTGAGGAATTTAGAGTGTGTTCTTGCACCACACGCAACTTGGTAAGGAAGATTGGAGTCGGAAAAAAAACAATCAACCAACACTTTATCCACAAATTCTGACCCTATAAACATAGAGGCAAGTGTTTATTGTAATCAATATGAAGTTAAAATACCCATGTGTCTAGGGTTTCAATTATATTGATTTTTTTTATGATTCTTGGAAGAAAGGATTGATTTAAATACATGTTTGGGTAGGAATTGCATTTAGAATGATTTGAGATCAGTAGAGGATAATAAATTAGTGATTATGTGTTATTATCCATGAATTAAATTTGGATTTTGATGAAGAATAGAGGATGAACATGGAGACCTAGGGTTTTGATGTTAAAATGGTTTAATTCGTTCTTGATTAGATATGGTATTGATTTGTTGTAAAAATTACGTTGATATTGATCCTAATGCATCATTTAATGGTTAAGGACAATTGATTTTGAGTTTGGTGAAGAATCATGAGATTTATGTGGGTGAAAATGGTGAAAATCGTATTTGCGTGTTGGAGAAGATGAATCTGCAGAGAAACGAATCGATTCGGCTACCTAGAAAATTTGAATTTTTGCTTTTTTAAGCCTAGTATACCTAAAATATATCGAGGAAACTTTTAGTACATTGATGAAATATAATGGGGAATGATTTATATTAACTTAGGCCTGTGATAGGGTAATAGGCTTTGACCATGAGTGAATTAAAGTAATGATTAAATCGACTTAATTATGGCGTACTTTAATTCGAGAAGATGAGAATACAATTATGGGAAAGCGTGAGTGATCTTAATTTATAAAAACTATTAGGGTAAGGGAGACTTAGCTACTGAAATCATAAAGGGGTAACTAGGTCCTTAGAGAAGAGAATAATACTCAATTGAATGCGATAGAGAGAATAATCGTAATTTGAAAGTACGTTGAGTATTCGAGTGTTATATACTACATACGAATGAATATAATTAGGTTGTGTGAATACCTACTGAATATGTATATATATATATATATATATATATATATATATATATATATATATATATATATATATATGTGTGTGTGTGTGTGTGTGTGTGTGTGTGTGTGTACCTATATGATTGATATTATGAGTTAGCATACCTACGTTACTTGCTATCACCGAAGGTTCTCACATAGTGGGCGATCCTACCTTGACGATTCCAGTGAGGTCTGGATTGGTGCCCCAGAACATAGAGCTTAGGCGACTTACTATATGTCGTGTATTAGTGAGGTCGGCCTGTCATTTAGGTACGTTAGGTATGTGCATAGCACAAAGGCTTAGAACTATGTTCTCCTCCACTGTTGTCTATTGTTTTGGGTTCGAGGAGACATACTGAACCAATAGTCTCTATTTAGTACGAGAGTTACTTGGACTGATAGCAGAGTATGCATATTATTTAACGGTGACCCTTTTGAGAGACATCGCATTTGATATATATATTAGAGAGTTAAATATATATAAAATTGTGATTATTCTAAGTATGTGTGATAGTAGACTGATAGATAGTGTATATCCAAAGAATGAATTGAGTGGTGAAGCTTAATTAATTGAATGAACGAGAAGATAAATGAAATGTTAATTTCAACTCTTAACATACGAGAAATGTTAATTCGTTTAGCGTACTGTATGGGTCGTGTGGGGACTTAAATATCTGAATAGTTCACATAGTTACTTATGTCTAGTTACCTTGAGTAGTAGAGCTAGGTGGGCTAAGTAGAGAATGATAGGCATGCACTATAGATGATATGTGAGGATACTTAAGAGAGTGTACGTAACATGTGTAATAAGTAATCGATTTTGAACTATGATAAACTCTTGCTAAATATTTTCAAAATGTTTTGAGTACTAACTCTTACTATAAAATATTTTCAAAATATTTTAGGTGTCCGGCCCCAGGGATGCCAGACTTGATATTCTGCTCTAGGGATACGTAGCTGCAGTACAGGTGGATGCTTGAAGCTTTTTGATTAGACGCATTTATTCTTCATTCCTAGTGTAGGAATCTATTTCCAGTCACATTTTATTCGGGCATGTGGCCCTATTCGGATTTTATTCAGTTCAGATTTGTTGGATTTATTTAGTTTGGTTTTAGTCGATGGTTTATTCCGCAGGATTCTATTTATCTATATCTTGTGATGGATTAGACTTTATATTGGTGTATGTTTTAAATTCAGTTTTCCGCTTATTGTTATCTTTTTTTTAATTCAAGATAAAATTTGGCATCGGCTTAATTTAACTAATAGGTTATTAGTAATTAATTTGGTTTTCGATAGTGATGCTAAGAATGAACCAATTTGGAAATCCTGTTTTAATTTAATAAAGGAATAATCACCCGGTATTTAATTAGGCGGGGTGTAACGATATGATCTCGACAGTAAGAAAATCATATCCATAAAGTTTCATCACAAAATTCAATCAATCAAGTGGCTAGTGCCAACCCAAAATTTCAACGGTCGAAAATACATATTTATGCCATTTTTTGACATATGTCCTCATCTCAACGGTTTTTTATTGAATATTTTGATGAAAAAAAATTGGATATGATCTTCTCATCATGGAGATCATATCCATGAAGTTTTATCAAAAAATTCATTTTTTTACTATTTAAAAAAAGGAATGTGCAGGGTATACACTATAAGGAGTCCTTATAGGAGACTTTATATATATATATATATATATATATATATATAGTTCCTACCAAGTATTAGTCAATCCTAACCTAACTTGTTTAACTAGTTATGTCAAATGAATTGACACTAACTTTACATCTTTAGTAATCATGTCGTGTTTAGGTTGACAAGCATAACAAAATTATGATTTTTTTCTCAACCAAGCATACAAAAAAAAATGTCAATTATATATGTAAGAAGTTATAATAACATATGTAGACATACAAATAATCAATTTGTTCGTTGGATGATTTAATTTATTTAGGTTTAACATCAATTTAGGGGTCTTTATGTTTGACACAAACATGAACGGTCAATTATTCCTCCTACCGATTCATGTCAATATTAGGTTTGTCCCATGGAATGACCATCCTTAACTCGCTATTCTTCTGACATACTCGAGTCATGTAAAAATTTATCACCCCCACAGTTCTTGTTCCTTCCTATAAACTATCTCAAAAAAATTAAATCCCCGGTTAGCATTAGTTCAAAACTAGAATCATATATTTGGACTTGACAGTAATTGTGGATGAGCAATTCTATACTCAAATAATTTAGGACACAATTATACCATCTATAAGACTCTAAATAAAATGGTGTTTAATCCATTTTCTCAGATAAAGGAAATTTAACCCACCAGCCTAAATAGGGTTGCACAATTTCCACACCTACATTACCAAAAAATTTCCCCAGGTTGTGCTGACTAAAAATTGAACTAATAAATGTTGTGCCAACCCATTATTCTTTATGATCTTATTTAGTTTGGGAAGCATTTAACATATCCAAACACAAACACACGGTCATTTTACAAAAAAAAATGCGTAATATTCTTTCTTCACGTAAATTTATAGATCTGAACATTTCTTTAACCAAGGTATAAAAAATTAATGGATCGGTTAATTTGACAAAATGACATGCTGAGCATTCTAGGATTGAATGGATGGATTTGTATCTTAGGTTCCCACACAAATCCATTTTTTACCAATTTTTTTTTTGATTAAATTACGTGTGCATGTGATATGTAATCCAATTTTAAATTAACAAACCAAGGATGCAAAAAATTGCACAACGATGAGAAAAAATCCTAAAAATGGAAAATTCTATATTCATCATTACAAAGTGATTTGACAGACAATAGAGTTAAAATAACTTAAAGAAACTAATTAAGATGCACAGAGTCTTCAAAACCTTCTATAGAAAATGACCTAATCCAGAGCCATCTACAAGAAGCAATGTACCCTCGGTATCCACCGATCAACGTTTATCTTCTTCAACAATGAACCCTTGGTTCACAAGTCAGTCGTTGGGATTAACTCAACAAGGTGTATGTAAGGTATTTACCACCAGGTTTTCATAACGTTCACAAATCACAAATCACATATGGGGATGAAAGATTTGTGAATTTAAAAGTAATAATTTGTGAAAACATAATTTAAAATCTTTGGATTAGATATGCACTAACCGTTTTTGCCATAATCTCCAGAAATAGGTGCTCAAAGCAGGCATTCATAAGGAAATCATGAATTTTTAGGCGGGCCGGTTGGTTCGAACAAATAGGGACTTCATTTGCAAAAACTACTATTTCGTTCAAACGAGATTCAAACTTGTTCTAACGACATTGCTATTTTTATGTGACACCTCACCCAATTAAATACAGGATGATCAGTCCTTTATTAAATTTAAAACATAATGTTCGGCTTGTTCATTCTTTGCATGACTGTTGAAAACATTTAACACTATTAATCACCTAATAAATAATTAAGCTAGTGTCAAAACATTTTCCATTTTAAGTTACACCCAAATAATCCATTAATAAATTCCAACTATTAAGACACAACCCATTTACCATACACATGAATAAAATCAATACTGGATAGGAATTAACTACTGAAATAAATAAGACCGGATAAAACATTCCAGTTCAAAGCCGCAAAACTAATAAACCATAACAATACTCAATCCAACGGAAAAGAACTACTAAAGTAAATTGAGTGCAATATCTCTGATAAAGTAAAACCGAGGATGGATGACATAATGACCTAAATGAAATTTCTAAGGATACTAAATCAAGTGAAAGTGGAGGCATCTAAGCATGAGGACCTACAACTCCCACAACAACTACAACACATCAAATAGTTTGATCATCTAAGTCTGGCGTCCTTGTGGCTGGACACCTGTTATATATAATATATGAGAAAATAGAAAATGCAAGAGACGGGTCACAGGCCAAATTGTAAAAAAATATTTTGTTTTAGCAAGTATTTAAAATTTGAAATAAAACAAGTATGATGCCCATGATAGTTTTAAACTCTCGCATGAGATTCTCACCTCTCAGCTATTGTGCACGCCTAATGTAAATCTAATCTAACCTAGTTATTTTCAACTCTCCCAACTAGGTCATAGACTTATACACCTAATTATCTCTCGTAGTAGTATCATGTATTCCCCAATACTTGTATTAAATGTTTCAACATTCATTATCTCTATTAAGAGTCATCACACTAAAGTTAAGTATCATAACTCAAGTTATCTAAGATTCCATCATCTTAAAAGTTTACAATTATGACACCGTAGCTATAACACAAGTATATATATACAACACTCCAAGGATACGCCCGTAGTGCAATGCATACTCTGCTATCATGTTCAGGTACCTCTCGTACTCAAATAAGGACAATCCATTTGAAAATATCCCACAAACCTTATAAACAAATCACATATATTGGAGGCGAATATAGTCCTAGCCTTTGGGTTGCATACATACCTATGCACCCCCAAATGACCGTTCAATCCATCATTCTCACAAATGAAAATCCAACTGACGCACTATGTTCTGAGGTACCAAATTTAAAATCCCCTTGTAGGCCCATCAGGATAAGACTGTCCTATAAGAGAAACCTCCCATCGATACCAAGTAGAGTAGGTATTATTTACACATAATAATAAGCATATAATAGGCATTCACAAATCCTATTAAAATCAATAGGTATTCACCCAACCCGATTATATATACTGCATACGTAGTATTCTCTCATTACTACTTATAATATATTTATTTCGACTACTCTCTCTCTGTCTCTCTCATAATTTCCAAGGTTAACTTACCGTTCAAAATATTCAAAGTATTACACCTAAATACTTTCCAATAATTCTGCACTATGCTAAATTCATCAAATATTATCTTTTCTCACTTAAATTACTGCGTCGCACAAATTTGGACAATTCAGATATTTCCCAGAATTTTGACCTATTGCTCGAACCAGGTCTGTATCTCGCTTGAATGAAAATGTTACGTCGCTTGAACCAACTTCGCGTGACATCTCAATCTCTCTCGAACGATTTCCCCTTGTCGCTTGAACGATAGTTTCTGAGTTCGTCTCCTACCTCTAAAATATGCATTTTCCACCATTTTTACTCACCAAATAATTCACAGATTATTCCCAAACTCCCAGCAAACAATCCTAATTATTATTCTAACATGTAAGGACAATTTCTATTATTCCAGGATCATCAAAACATTCATAATCATCACATAAATTCGAAATCAACAAATTGAACCATTAAAACCCTAGTTCTTCCGACTTCAATTCAAGAATCATTAAAAACCAGATTCGTTCATTAATTAAATTATAATTTGCATGGGTTCTACTATACATACAAAGAGGAATCAACCTATATAATTTTCAAACCTATATTATGCATGAAATCTTCCATGCTTTCACCCAATTCAATGTTAAATCATGAGTTCTATCATCTATGCTAACATGAGCTTGATTATTGCTAAAGGAATGCAAGAAATAAACACTTAAATCAAAAGTGAAGATCTGATCCGTTGGTGTTTTTAGTATGGTTGCAATCTACGTTCTCCGATCTACACGATGGTGGTTCTTGTCCTTAAACTTCTAGAATTGGCTCTTACTCTTCCTCTGTAACTCTCCCTTAGATTTTATGGTTGATAGACCTAATGCCCCTTACGTATCATATATATTTCCTCTCCTAATTTTGTAGGTAATTAAATCCCAAATATATAAATTACCAAGATGCCCTCCCGAGATGCCGGCTTGGCCTAAAATAACCCTGGGACCCAAACTAAACCTCCGGATAGACTTTTTGACTATTTTGACCCTTTCGAAAACGTTGGCACACTCGAAATGACTATTCAGAATACTTATAATAAATTTACTTTTTAACTTCTTTAATTTAGTCGTGACATGAGTGACATGCACATCCCAACTTAATTACTGAAATTATCGTATTTCTCACTCGCGACAATTATAATAATTTCACAATCATATATTAATTTATTTCACTCAATAATATTTAACATAATACACACCAACATGGCAAGAAAAGCTCTAGATATTTCTCGCGCATCTCATCCTCGCTCTCCCAAGAGACTCCTCGATGTTGTGGTGCTCCCACTTAACACACACAAGTGGCACTACCTTCAACCTCAACCTCCTCTCTCTATGGTCTTGGATAGCCACCGGTCTCTCCTCATATGAACTATCTAGATGTAAGTCCACCTCCTCCAGTGCAATGTGAGTGTGGGCTAACCCATCCCAAAGATATCGACAAAGCAAAGAAATATGGAACACGTCATGTATCATACGCAAGTGCTCCGAAAATCCCAATATATATGCCACTAGTCCTATCCTCTCGATGATAGTAAATGTACCTACGTACCTCGGTGCTAATTTTCCTTTCTTCCCAAATCGCATTATCCCCTTCATAGGAGATACTAGTAATAGAACCTGGTCCCCCACAGCAATCTCTCTAAAGAACCACTTGACATCGGCATAGCTATTCTGATTGTCCTGAGCTACCAGTATACGACCACAAATCATATCTATTCTGGCCGTAGTCTCCTGAATCACCTCTGGTCCTAGTAGCTTGTTATACCCCACCTCTAGCCAACAAGGAGACGAACGAAAAGGTCTACCATATAATGCCTCAAATGGGGTCATGCCAATCGTAAACTGATGAGAGTTATTGTATGCAAACTCTACCACTAAAAGGTACTTGTCCCAACCTCCTACAAAATCCAAAATACACATACGTAACATATCCTCCAGCATCTAATTAGTTCGCTCGATCTTCCCGTCCGTTTGTGGGTGATAGGCCGTACTCAACCGCAACTCTGTACCCATTGCCTCCTAGAAGCTCTCCTAAAAACTTGACACAAAAATATTGTCCCGATTGGACATAATATTTAGAGGTACTCCATAAAATATCACAATCTCAGTAATGAAGATCTATGCATATTGTGCCATCGTTTAATCCGTCTGAAGTGGCAGAAAGTGAGCTACCTTAGTTAACGAATTCACAATCACCCATATAGAATCATGACCCCTCTGAGAAGTTGGCAATCCTGTAATAAATTCCCTAGAAATATTCTCCCACTACCAATTAGGAATCTCTAACGGCTAAAGTAATCATGCTAGCTTCTGGTGGTCTACCTTGACTAACTGGTAGGTGTAATACCCCGTATTTTTAATGATTTTAAATTATGGGATTAATTTAATTAAATGGGAAATTTATTTATAATTAATTTGGATTTATTTAAATAATTACTAGCATGTCGGGAGTTAGTACTTATTGATATAAGTTATATTGAATATTACTTAGTGAGTAAATTGATATATGATAATGAAAATATTAATGTTGTCGTGAGTGAAAAAAATACGATAATTATGGAATTTAAGTCGGGATGCGCGTGTGAGTCGTGTTGGGACTAAATTAGTGAGATAAGAAGAAAAATAATGTTATGTCGTATAAATGGTCATTTCAAGTGCAACAAGTCCAGAAGGGTCGAAATAGTCAGAAGAGTCTACTCGGGGGTTCAGTTTGGGTTTCGGGATACTTTTGGGCCAAACCGACACCCTAAAGGGGTATTTTTGTCTTTTGAAAAATTAAGGCAAATTAAAGGACGAAAATTAGGAGGATTGTATCTTCACATACCTGAGAGAAGTTAGGTTTTATCACTATAGAAAAAGAGAGAGTCTAAGAGGAAGAAAAAGAAGGGATTTTTAAGAGCCCCAAGACCAAAACCAACCATCCTTCACCAAAAATACCATCAACATGTATATCGAAAAGAGAGGAACACATATACACCACTTTTATTCAAGGATTCGGACCTTCTCAGCAAGTCAAGTGGCTATCTTGCTTTAAATTCATGCATATATTACACATGTTAGTGTATAATTGATGATATACACCTATTTAATTAAATTTGGATTGGAATTGAATTGATAATCAAGTTTGGGTAGAAAATTGATTATAGATGAAATAATATATGTAGAGGCTATGAATCTGGGATATTACATGAAGGAAAACGAATTAAATTTTAGGTTCGGAGTGGATAAAATTATTGAAGATGTAAAACTAGAGTTTTTGTTATTTAATTTAAATTCCTTCACCCGTATATGAAATTTAATTAGGTTTGATGGTTAAAAGATTTTAGGGATCATCTATATGTATGTAAAATGGTTTTAGGACTGTTAATTGTGAGTTGGACGAAGTTTGATGTGAATTGGGTGAATAAAAATGGATAAAAACGCAGATTTCCAAAGGTAGGGGACGAACGGGGCAAAGTCGTTCAAACGACCTGGGAAAAGGAAACGTCATTCGAATGGCATCGTTTGAACGATAATCTAACAAGAATCTAACAAGAATTTAGAACTTATTTCGTTTGAATTTCGATTGAACGAACTCGTTCGAAGTACCTCGTTCGAACGAGATGCTGGGCACTTCTGGAATTTGGTGAAAATGATTCGAGAACTATGAATGACTCAAGTATAGGTAGGGAACACGTTGTTCTAAAGCTAGTAAAATAGGCGTAGGTGTATATAAGGATACGAGGGACTCTTTAGTGATATTCATTATAAGCGATGCAATACGTTACAGAGAGTAGTCGCAAATGAGACATCGTGAACATTTTAAGAATGATAACTCGTTTAAATCTGAAATATATATATATAGGTAGTGCTATCCTATTAATTATATGGGTTGTGTGTACCTATTTTATGAATCCTTGTGTGTATCATATACCTACCATAATTGCTATCACGGGAGGTCTTAAGAAAGGGACAATCTTATCTTGATGAGACTTTGGGGGATTTTAGATTGTTACCTCAGGACGTAGGTCTGGGAAATACTTATCTGTGAGTCAATAAGTTTGTGGTCATGTGGGTGCGTAGGTATGTGCATAGCCCATGGGGATGGAAATAATGTTGCCTCCATTATGTGTGATATGTGTTCATGCGATTCCAGAGTGATTCGGAATTCGTAGTCCTTATGTGTGTGATGTACCGGGACTGATAGCAGAGTACGTGTGCATCGCAGGTTTAGACTTTTGGGGTGCCGTAATATATATATATATATATATATATATATATATATATATATATATTAATCAACAATGTGAGAACTTGTATGATTAATGCGTTGTCTGAATCCGTATAGGTTGGCGCAATATAATTATAAGAATGTATTATTCGGGTGTTAAAATGGAGTAAAATGACTTAGGCATTTCAGTAAAGGACTTGGGCTAATTTAGATAAGTGGGATAGCATGACTAGGAGGGATTAGGATTCTACTCTAGGCATGCACATTACTTGAGAGGTTAGGATCTCAATTGAGGGCACGAGAAACTAACATGGATATAATATTTACTGTTTAATGCATTTTAGACACTTGCTAATTTTTTAACTACTTTCAACTTGGGCTCTGACCTGTTTATTGAAAATCTTTTCTCTTGTCAAATTATTTTAGGTGCCCAGCCACAAGGACACCAAGGATAGGAATTCCATTCATTCGATGAGTTGTAGCTGCTGTGGAAGTTACAGGACTTGGTAGTAGACGGCTCTATGATTCTCATTCCTGCATATTGAGATTCTTTATTTCACTTAGGGCATGTTTCCTCTTTGATTTATTTCAGACAGTCACAGACTTGTGGATTTATTTTAGTTATTCCTTTCAATTGTTGATTTACTTTATTGGATTATTTTATGGGGATTTAGGCTGGATATGCTTACTCCACTCTCTTTTATTACATTAGTCATTTTAATTCATACGAGATTTGTTTTAAATAGTGTATGGTTTGTAATTGGTTAAAACTAGTTTTATGTTAATGGATATATTTGACATCAAACTTTTTAAATACTAGGTGGTCAGTGCTAATAATAAAGTTTTTAACAGTGATGCATATTTTGAACCAACTGGATATTCTGAATTAATTTAATTAATGACTGATCACCCGATATTTAATTAGGCGGGGGTATCAGAGCATCAGGTTCAAGAGTCTTTTACGATCTATGTGCCTTATTATGCTTTTAGCTTAGTGTTCTTTGTTGTAGATCCCTATTATTAGGATTATTGCATTATTGATTATGTGTTACGTCTTCACCTATTTGAGTTTTGATAACTGTGGACTTATAAATTATTTCTCGTTTCATATGCCTCCCGGTATCTGAGGAGGTAGGAGTGCACGGAGGTGAAAAAGCAAGTATTATCTACCTTCAAGCTAGTAGGAGAAGCGTTACAGTGGTGGGAGTCCACTACTACCGCAGAGGAGCGTGACTTTATGATTATACAGGACTTCAGGGAGCGGTTTGACCGCAAGTATTTCCCTTCCGCCGTTAAGACTGAGATGAGGAGAAAAATATTGGACCTCACCCAGGAGGGAAATACTGTAGTCGAGTATGAAGAGGAGTTTACTAGATTATTAAACTTGGCACCGACTGAGGAACCTACTAAGAGAAAAGAATTCAGATGTTCATGAATGGTTTGACTTGGAGGATTCGACAGCATCTTCTGGGTAACCTCTCTTTGCAATCTCATACTGATGTACTTAATGCTTCTTCACTACACTGCTAGGATCACCATTTCTATGTAAAGTGGAACAAGTGGGCAGGTGACTCCAACTAGCAGGGTAAGACAAAATAGGGCACAAGCAGCTCAGAGTCAGCAGAGGCAGAGTCAGCAGGCTTCCTACTAGGGGGACCCTGCTAAGAGATTTAAATCTGGGGGTTTTTGTCAGGGACAGGGAGGTTTCAGACATGGACACTAGGGAAAGCATGGCCATCAGGGCTAGCAGGGACAGCTCGGCCACCCGGGCTAACAGCAGTTTCAACAGGGCCATCAAGGCCAAGGGAGAGGTGGCAACGGCCAGCAGGGCCGAGGCTAACAGGGGAAATTTTTCTGAGAAGTGTTTTATTTGTGTCAAGACTGGACACAGATAATTTTAATTCCCTGATAAGGGGAAAATCCTCTGCAGTAGGGTGCCCACCAGGAGCCCCAGAGGCCAATTTTCCCAGCCACTCTTCCAGCGCTAGTCCCAGCTTTGCCTGCCATTCCAGCATTTGCAATTCAACAGGGGCAATTGCAGTACGGACGTGTCTTCAACATCCATCAGGCGGCAGTCCCACAGGCTCCACCCGCAGTTGAGGGTATGTTTTTTATTCAGGGGACTTTAGGGCAGATATTATTTGACATGGGGGTTTCATATAGTTTCATTGCCACTAGTGTTGCACGAGCCATTAGGTTATTAGACATGGCTGAGAACACAATCACTAGTGTAGATTCATCGTTGGGCTATGGGTCTTTGATTTTCTTTATATGTCGGGGAGTAGTCATAGTGATTGGGAGTTTGATCCTACCACCTGCTATGCTTATTTTAGATATGGACAAGTATGATGTTAATATTGGGATGGATTGGCTAGTCGAGTATAGGGCCATGATCGATTTCTTTAGTAGGATCATAGCATTTGCTATCCATGGTCAAGAGATTTTTTTAGTGACGATGCCTCGCCTCGAGGGAGGATCTTCCACTCACTTATTTTATATAGAGGAGGAGACCTCTACGGGAGTTATGATTCCCCTCGATTCTATTCGAGTTATTCATGAGTACGCCGATGTGTTTCAGGATATATCAGGGCTATTATGGAGTAGAGAGATAGAGTTTGTGATTGACTTAGCACCGGGCACTCGGTCGATAGCTCGTGTACCTTACAGTATGGCTCCTACGGAGATGAGGGAGCTAAGCGATCAGATTGAGAAGTTATTGGGATAGGGTTTAATCTGCCCGAGTACCTCACCTTGGGGTGCCCCAAATTCTATTTGTGAAGAAATGGGATGGATACTTATGAATGTGAGTAGATTATCGGGAGTTGAATGAAGTTACGATACGGAATAATTATCCGTTGCCCAGAATCGATGACTTATTCGACCAACTGAGGGGATCATATTTCTTTTCGAAGATAGACTTGGGGTCAAGATACCATCAGTTAAGGATCAGGGAGCAGGATGTGTCTAAGACTGCGTTACTGATGAGGTATGGATCCTATGAGTTTCGGGTTATGTCATTCGGGCTAACCAACACTCCGACAGTATTTATGGACTTAATGAATAGATTGTTTAGACATTTCTTAGATTAGTTTGTCATTGTCTTCATAGATGACATCTTGATTTATTCACAGACCAATGAGGAGCATGCTCAGCACTTACGTAGGGTTTTACAAACTTTATGAGCGAATGAGTTGTACGCCAAATTTGAGAAATGTGGATTTTGGCTACACGAGGTACAATTTTTGGGGCACATTATATTAGATAGGGGAATATCAGTGGACCCCAGCAAGATGTTAGCGGTGAGGGAGTGGGAACAACCCACAACACCGACGGAGGTGCGGAGTTTCTTGGTGTTAGCAAGCTATTACAGGCGGTTTATTTGGGGATTCTCGAAGATAGTGGGGTTGTTTACAAATTTGACACCCAAAGAATTGCCATTTATCTGGGATGACGGTTGTCAATTGTCTTTCGATGAGCTAAAGGACAAGCTGACTTCAGCGCTAGTTCTAGCACTGCCCATACCGGGAATGGAGTACTTAGTCTATACCGATGCGTCCCTACAGGAGCTTTTAGGTGTAATTCGACAGGAAGATCAGGCTATAGCTTATGCCTCCCGTAAGCTCAAGCCTCACGAGAGAAATTACCCCACCCACGACTTAGAGCTAGCAATAGTCGTGTTTACTCTTTGGATCTAGAGAAACTATTTGTTAAGGCAGAAGTTTCATCTGTTCACCGATCACAAGTCATTACAGTATTTCTTCACTCTGAGGTAATTGAACATGCATCAACATAGGTGGCTTGAATTTGTGAAGGACTAACAGTTCAATATCCATTACCACCCGAGGAAAGCTAACGTAGTAGATGATGCATTGAGCCAAAGGCTAGTAGGTGATGTGGCCGAGGTGTGGAAGGATAAATGGAAGGAGTTGGGACACCAGGATGCAGTGGCCCGATCATTCATGTTTGTTATGACCATTACACCCCAGATTATGACGCAAGTAATACAGGCCCAAGCAGCCGACACGTTCTATCAGGATCGTACTGTACAACTTCTAGCCGAGGGAGATGAGTCTTATTCTATGGGTTCAGATAGAGGTTTACACTTTAATGGAAGTTTGGTTATTCTAGAGGGGGGGGGACATACAACGTGTACTGGTGATAGAGTCGCACGGTTCACATTTTACAGTATATATCGGAGGGGATAAGATGTACGAGGATATGAGACGACAGTACTGGTGGAGTGGAATGAAGAACGACATCCCCGAGTTTGTATCGAAATGTGCCATTTGTCAACTGGTGAAAGTAGACCATCAGAGATCGGGAGGTCTCCTACAGATGTTAGAGATCCCTCTGTATAAATGGGAGAGCATTTCTATGGATTTCATTATAGGGATGCCCACATCGCAAAGGAGTAATGATTCCATATGGGTGATTGTGGATCATTTGACCATGGTAGCTAATTTTCTACCAGTTCGGACCGATTATACTACGGGGCAGTACGCTCAACTCTTCATCACCGAGATAGTGAGACTTTATGGGGTGGCCCTTGATATTGTGTTCGACCGGGACAAAATCTTTTTGCCCAAATTTTGGGAGAGTTTCCAAGAGGTCAATGGTACAGAGTTACGTTTGAGTTCGGCCTATCACCCACAGACAGATGGGTAGACAGAGAGGACAAATCAAATGTTAGAGGATATGCTGCGGATGTCAGTCCTTGATTTTGGCTAGAGTTGGGAGCAGTATCTTCCATTGGTGGAGTTTTCCTATAATAACTCCTATTAGTTTACTATTGGCATGGATCCATTCGAGGCATTATACGGTAGGACTTTTCGTTCTCCAACGTGTTGGCTAGAGGTGGGGGACAAAAAGCTACTTGGACCAGAGGTAATTCAGGATACTATAAGGACATTTTTGTCCATTGTCAATATGTATGTCATACGCCGTTACACTCTTGAAGAAATTCAAGATCGCATCTACATCAACGGATCCGAATATCAAAGCGTCTTCAACATCATAACCTCTACGAGAATGAACTTGGTAAAGTTTTGTTTTTAAGTCTCTTAAAGTTTCATACTTAGTATTGGCAAACTTTTATAAAATGTCGTTATAAAAAAAGTAAGTTTTTTCAAGCAAAATGAGGTTTTTTAAAAGTTTTTGGTTTCTAGAAAATCGAACCGGTCCGCCCATTCTAAAAAATAATCGATCCGCCTCGAACCGATCCGCTGTTCACCAAAAATAAAGAACCCTGGATCACAGGCAAACCGAAGAAGGGTCTTTTAAAAATGAACCGATCTGCCCCCGGACCGATCCGGCACTAAAAGCGGACCGATCCTCTTCTGATAAATTCGAACAGAGCCGTGAGATTTTTATCCACCGATTCAAATTTCCTATATATACACCTATTTCGGTGATGTATTTTTTAAGTCTTTGAGAAAACATTTCTAAGAGTTCAAATACAACAAGACTTCATTTTTTTATATGTGCCAAACATCTTTTTGATTCACACACAAAAATCCCAATTACTTTTGTGAATCTTTTGGAATCCTAGAATACAAGCTTTGTTTTTGTTCATCTTTTGAATCTTTTGCAACCGAGGACTGCTTGTTATTTCTAAGGGAGTCTATACAAAGTTTTTTGGTTGAGTGCCATTGAGAAGTGTTGTGGTTCTTCCTTTGCTTATTCGACTGAGGTTCATGTGGGTTCGCTGCGTGTGGATTCATTACTGACGACACCGATCGACGCCTGCGGGTATTCGTGTGTTACTGTATTCCATTGTAATCCATGTAAGTTGCAATTTACTTATTATAGTGAAATAAAAGGTTTTGCCCTACGGGGATTTTTCCTTAAATTTTGTGTCGCATGCTTTATTTGTTTATGGGTTGACGCACACACGTAGTATTACACGCCTTTTCAAATTGGTATCAGAGCAGGTTACGCTAATTTATCGCGTATTCATATTTTCCGCAAAATTTGTGTGATATTGATTTTTTAAAATCAAGTTTGTGAATATTCACAATTTTTCCTATGGAGCACTTATATAATCAGATGCCTATTTTTTATGGGCCTAATTATGCCTACTGGAAATCTCGTATGAAATCGATTTTAAAATCTATTGACGAGCGGGTTTGGTTGCTTTGCGAAAATGGTTGGACTCCTCCCACGGTCACTGTTAATAACATCACCACTTTAAAACCCGTGTCAGCCTGGACTGAAGATGATTATAAATTGTCCAATTTTAATTTCCATGGTTTGAGTGCTATTTCTGGAGCTGTCTCTCCTGATGAGTTTCGTCGAATTATGACGTGCACCACGTCTAAAGAGGCTTGGTATGTTTTGAAACTGACACATGAGGGTACGAACGCGGTTAAAGAATCTAAATTACAAAATTTGGCCACCCAATTTGAGACTATTACCATGTCCGAGTCTGAATGCTTTGATGATTTTTATGCTCGTTTGCTAGACATTGTTAACACATGTTTTAATTTGGGTGAGGTGATTGATAACACGCGTGTCGTTAAAAAGATTTTGAGATCTCTCCCAAAACGTTTTATTCCTAAAGTCACTGTTTTGAACCCTTTGGGAAATTTGAAATCACTTAAGTTGGAAGAACTTGTAGGAGATCTTCAAACCTATGATATTGACATGTTTCCCAAAACCATTAAGGCTAAGGATAATGACATTGCTTTAAAGACTCATTTTAAGAAAAAGAAAGAAAAAGTTTGTGAGTCAGATTCTGAGGGAGATTTTGATTTTAATGATATGACCTTGTTTGCGAAAAATTTCTCAACATGAACAAAAATAATTCTTCTAATAAAAAGAATTTTTTTGAGAAAAATAAAAATAAAGTAAAGGTCAAAGAAAGTGGTGAGAGGGAAAAAGAGAATGACCCCGATAAGGAGTGTGAGGAAGATTTTGAGAACGTCACTTGTTTTGAAGGTGGTGGTAAGGGGCATAAGTCGTTTGAGTGTCCTACGTGGCTTAGAAAGAAAGGGAAGAAAGTAGCCATGCATGCCACACTTAGTGATAGTGAGGGTAATGAGGGAGACGAGTCTAATAAAGGTTTAGCACATGGGATGGTAGTCACCTTTTCTAGTCGTGTGAGCACACCCACTTTGTCTCACGAGAGCGATGATAGTGATTTGTGCTCTTTGAGTGAGGGAGAAAGTGAGGGGGAGAGTGGAGATGAAAGTGAGCTCCAAAAAGCTTTTAGAAATTTGTACTCCGAGACCTTGAAAACAAAGAAGTATAATCGAGATTTAGGTCGTCGGGTTTTAGTTTTGGAGAAAGAGAAGGAGGTTCTGAGAAAGGAGAAGTGTGATTTGGCCGACACGATGTCTAGTCTGAGGACACGTGTATCCCAACTCGAGAGTGATTTCGAACGTGCCCGGGAGGTCAAAATCAATTTTGAGAATGCACCTAAGAAGGTTGAAAAGGTGATTCTTAAGGGTAAAGGTGAGAATTTAGGAATAAGTCATGACGGTGCTTCTACTTCCCAATTAGCACCCGAGCCGGTTCCCACTTTTGTGTTAGATTCACGTGTGTCTCACTCTAACCCACCTAGGCGTACCATTCCTATTAGGAGAGCACGTCCTAGATTTTTTGAGATAGATTTTCCTAGGCCTATTTGTGTTTGTTCACATTGTAAGAGGAGAGGCCACCTTAAGGAATTTTGTTTTAAGTTGGGTTATGTGTCAGGTTTTTCTTCTAGACGTGTTTTTGGCACACATGCACCCACACATGATACTTTACATACTCCCAGAGAGTACATGAGAGAGTTTGCACATTTAGGTGAGCAAGTTAAGTTTTTAGTCAAAACTTCACAAGAATTGATGGAGGTTTTTCATAAGTTGGCACCACCTTTGGAAAACCCCTCCGCACCTAATGATTGAGGTTTGACTTGTTTACTAGCATAGGATGTTTTTCATGATGATACTATTTGCCTATTGCTAGTATGTATCATTTGTGTATATTTTTTTGGAAATATTTTTTTTGAAAAATACAAAAAGATTTAATTTTGATAAAATTTTGAGAAAATCCAAAAAGATTTGTTTTGTTTTGTTTGCACCGTTTATGGATGGATACTTAGGATGACCGAGTCACAACATCATTCCATTATGTTCATGTGACTATTTGATAGTGTTTTGAGACAATAGGTCAATTCATTCATGTGCTTTATAATGTTTGTAGTCATTAAGATGTATTTAAGTGTTACTTCCTACATGTTTGACTCATAATTTCCTTTATTACACATGTGCACTGATTTGTTTGATTATTGTTCTTGTCTTATCACATATTGGTTGGGTGTTTTCACTTCAATCCTGTCCTTTAAAATGAATCAAGCGCGATAAATTTTGATAAGGAAATTGTGCATATAAAAAACGTTTTGTGAGTTTGTGTGTTTTGTTGAAAACGGGGAAGGGCTGCGAAAGGTTCTTTTTGCCTTTGCGAATACTAAGACACCGTTAAATTGGACCTAAAAAATGGAGGAATTTTATTATTCGAGGTCCAAAGAGGTTTAAAAGAGCCTGAAAAAAATTTAAAGGCAATAAAAATAAATTCATGTCAATTATGGGCCATTTAGGTGTTTGCACCAATTCTCCAAAGTTTGAGAATTTAGATTACCTCAAAAAGAAAAATATGCATGAGGGAGTTTGGATGGAGAATTTAAACGGGTTTGCACGTCCTTGAAAGCCTTGAAAATTCACTAAATAGTTTTGGACGTTATTGGGGTGGAAATCATTTTGACTTTGATTTGTTGATTTATATAAGACGATGTCATCTAAATTCAATAATCTTTACACCTAAGGATACTTTTGATGTTCATTCGTTAGGGTACACATATTCATCGTGCAGATATGATTGATTAAGTTGATTTACCTATCGAATGTGTTCACACTCATTCATTCCATTTCCATGACTTAGTTGTCTGAGTTTAATTCCATGGTGTGATTTTTTTTGGATCTTATTTTTTTGTATGAAAAAAATTGAAAAATCCAAAAATAGTTTGTGGATGTTTTGGGACATACCTTTGCATGCGCATAGTTGATCCTTATTTTCTATGCATTTTTATCATGACACTCCATGTTTTGATTGTTTCTTCTCATTTGTCTATTTGGGACAACATAAAATGGGGGAGAAAGAATTATGATATTATGGGGGAGTTTTATTTATGGGGGAGATTTGAGATTTGATTTTTGAATTATGGGGGAGACTTGATTTGTCATATGTTTCTCATATATTGGTATCCTTGTTTATCTGATTTCAAACACGATACGTCACGTGGTATTTTTCTTTGTCTCATGTGTGTAGGTACGAAGATTGAAGATCAATTGTTGCACACCCTGATGAGAAAAGCTTTGAGCTTTGATGAATGTTGAAGATTGAAGAACAAACGATGAAGATTTAAACATTTGTATCTTTCCATTTTTAGGGTTCATGGGAGGGTAGATTTGTATAGGTCATTAGTTGATAATTCGGATATTTTTTATGTATGTACCGGCATAGACATAGGGGGAGATTTGTAAGGACATTTTTGTCCATTGTCAATATGTATGTCATACGCCGTTACATCGTTGAAGAAATTCAAGATCGCATCTACATCAACGGATCCGAATATCAAAGCATCTTCAACATCATAACCTCTGCGAGAATGAACTTGGTAAATTTTTGTTTTTAAGTCCCTTAAAGTTTCATACTTAGTATTGGGAAACTTTTATAAAATGATGTTATAAAAAAAGTAAGTTTTTTCAAGCAAAATGAGGTTTTTTAAAAGTTTTTGGTTTCTGGAAAACCGGACCGGCCCGCCCATTCTAAAAAAGAACCGATCCGCCTTGAACCGATCCGCCTGCATATCGGACCGATCCGCTATTCACCAAAAACAGAGAATCCCGGATCGCAGGCAAACCGAAGAAGGGTCTTTTAAAAACAAACCGATCTGTCCCTAGACCGATTCGGCACGAAAAGCGGACCGATCCACTTCTGATAAATTCGAACAGAGCCGTGAGATTTTTATCCACCGATTCAAATTTCCTATACATACACCTATTTCGGTGATGTATTTTTTAAGTCTTTGAGAAAATGTTTCTAAGAGTTCAAATACAACAAGACTTCGTTTTTTTTATGTGCCAAACATCTTTTTTATTCACACATAAAAATCCCAATTACTTTTGTGAATCTTTTGGAACCCTAGAACACAAGCTTTGTTTTTGTTCATCTTTGTGGGGCGATCTTTGTAACCGAGGACTCCGTGTTATTGCTAAGGGGGTCTCTACAAAGTTTTATGGCTGCGTGCCATTGAGGAGTGCTGCGGTTCTTCCTTTGCTGATTGGACTGAGGTTCATGTGGGTTCGCTGCGTGTGGATTCATTGCTGACGACACCAATCGACGCCTGCGGGTATCCATGTGTCACTGTATTTCATTGTAATCCATGTAAGTTGCGATTTACTTATTATAGTTAAATAAAAGGTTTTGCCCTACGGGGATTTTTACTTAAATTCTGTGTCGGATGCTTTATTTGTTTATGGGTTGACGCACACACGTAGTTGTTTGTTTAAGGGATGTTTCTAAATAGAATCTAATTAAATAAGGTTTACTTGGAAACTTGCGAAGTTAATTTCAATCAATATTACATGCCTTTTTAGATACCTCGGCCAGGATTGAGTTGATTCAGAGTCGTATTCGGGTTGCTCGGGATAGATAGAAGAGTTACGCCGATGCCAAGAGGCTCTTTAGAGAGTTCAATATGGGGGACCAGGTGTTGCTACGAGTATCCCCAATGAAAGGGGTAATATAGTATGGAAATAAAGGGATGTTAGATCCGAGGTACATAGGGTCATTCCCTATTATCGAGCAGATTGGGCCCGTAGCTAACAAACTTGGATTACCGGAGCACTTGTAGAGGATTCATGAAGTGTTCCATATTTCTTCGCTGAGGAGATATCTTCGCGATGACATGGCCCACACTCATATTTCATTGGAGGAGATTGACCTACAGCCCAACATTTCCTACGAGGAGGGGCCAGTTGCTATCCTAGACCGTAGCGGGAGAAAATTAAGGTCAAAAGTAGTGTCGTTAGTTCGTGTGCAGTGGCGGCATCATAATATAGAGGAGTATACCTGGGAGAGTGAGGATGAGATGCGCGATAAATATCCTGAGTTATTCTTACCAGGTATACCATTATTTTCGGAATTTCAGGACAAAATTTCGTTATTAGAGGGGAAGTATGTAATACCCCATATTTTTAATTATTTTAAATTATATGATTAATTTACTTAAATGGAAAATTTATTTATAATTAATCCAAATTTATTTAAATAATTACTAGCATGACGGGAGTTAGTACTTATTGATATAAGTTATATTGAATATTACTTAGTGAGTAAAGTGATATATGATCATGAAAATATTAATGCTGTCGTGAGTGAAAAAAATACGACAATTATGGAATTTAACTCGAGATGCATGTCTGAGTCGTGTCGGGACTAAATTAGTGAGATAAGAATTCAAATAATAATACGTCTCCCAAATGGTCATTTCGAGTGCGCCAACATGTCTAGAAGGGTCAAAATAGTCAGAAAAGTCTACTCGGGGATTCAGTTTGGGTTTCGGGATAGTTTTGGGTCAAACTCACACCCCAACGGGGTATTTTTGTCTTTTGAAAAATTTAGGAAAATTAATGGACGAAAATCGGGAGGATAATATCTTCACAAACATGAGAGAAGTTTAGTTTTATCAGTAGGTAGAAAGAGAGGGTCCAAGAGGAAGAAGAATAAGAAGAAGGGTTTTCTAAGAGCCCCAAGACCAAGACCAACCATCCTTCTGCAAAAATACCATCAACAAGTAGATCGAAAAGAGAGGAACACATCTACACCACTTTCATTCAATGATTCAGAACTTCTTAATAAGGTAAGTAGTTATCTTGCTTTAAATTAGTGCATATATTACACATGTTAGTGTAGGATTGATGATATACACCTATTATGATGAAATTTGGATTGGAATTGAATTGTTAATCAAGTTTTGGGTAGAAAATTGATTATAGACGAAATAATATGTGTAGAGGCTATGAATTTGGGATATTACATGAAGGAAAATGAATTAAATTTTAGGTTTGGAGTGGATAAAATTATTGAAGATGTAAAATTAGGGTTTTTGTTATTTAATTTAAATTCCTTCAACCATATATAAAATTTAATGAGGTTTAATGATAAAAGATGTTAAGGATCATCTATATGTATGTAAAATTGCTTTAAGACTGTAATTGTGAGTAGGACGAAGTTTGATGTGAATTGGGTGAACAAAAATGGATAAAATGCAGATTTCCTATAGTAGGGGACGAACTGGGAAAAGTCGTTCCAACAACCTGGGAAAAGGAAAAGTTGTTCGAATGACATAGTTCGAACGAGAATGTAATGAGAATTCAGAACTTAGTTTGTTTGAAGTTCGTTCGAACAAGATAGTGGCACTACGAACGAGATTTTAGAATTTTGGGAATTTTCGGGGAGAGTTGAAATTTGGTGAAAATGATTCGAGAACTATGAATGACTCAAGTATAGTTAGGGAAAACATAGTTCTTAAGCTAGTAAAATGGGCGTATGTGTATATAAGGATACGATGGACTCCTTAATGATATTCATTATAAGTGATGCAATTCGATAGAGAGAATAGTCGCAAGTGAGACATCATGAACATTGTAAGAATGATAACTCGTGTAAATCTGAAATATATAAATAGGTGGTGTGATCCTATTAATTATATGGGCTGTGTGTATGTAAGGACACAAATTTCCAATTGAGTCCTAATATAGTGTTGGCTCAATTCCGAAAAAAAACATTTATTCATAGGATTATGTTAATTGTAATATATTCAAGCCTATGAAGAGTTTGTTGAAGACGTAGCGGCAAAGAGTATAAAGCTTCATCAAAAGCCGTGGTTTATGTTCCTCATTTGTACGTCATCAGTAGTGGTTCCATGCTCCCAAGGTATTAATGCATTTATATATATATATATATATATATATATATATATATAGGATCTTGGAACAAGTTTAATTGGGTGTTAGGTTTATTTAAAACTGTGTTTTATTTTTAGAAAGAATTAATTAAAACTTTAAATCAAGTTTATAATGTTTTCTGGGCTAAAAATGAGATTTTCTAAATTTTTTGGAAGTTCGTTCGATATGTCGTTCGAACAAGATTATCGTTCGAACTAGATGTCGTTCGAACGAGTTTTCCAACGAGTTTCCAGAATAGGCCACTGGAATGTCAATCGATATGTCGTTCGAATGAACTTATGTTCGAACGAGATATCCAACGAGATTTCTAATGAGTTCACTTTTTAAACATACTGGAACTTCATTAGAAACCTCGTTCGAAATAGATTCTCATTCGAACGAAAATGTTGTTCGAACAAGATTTCAGGTGGGAACAGTTTTGGCAGTTTTTGAGCAGTTTTTATCCACCTTCCCACTTTCTTTTCCCCACTAACTTTTTTGCTGAATATCTATGTGCGAGAAAACAACTTTGTTTTCCATCTTTTTCATATCATACTAAATCCTAGAGAGAGTTTTGAGAGAGAAATCATAAAGAGAAAAAGATCAAGTTTTGAGTGATAATTTCCAAAGAAAAAGTTATTTTCCACTCTAGTTTACACCCTTTGTTTCTTCCAAGTTCATATATACATATCAATTGCTTGGAGCATTTTGGCACCGGTTTATCTCTACACCGAATTGAAGAGAAGTTTGGATTTGCTTCTAAATCCCACAAAGAAGAAGAAGTTTTGCTGCGGCCTTACCCACTTGGAGAAAGGCTCCTTGTTCGGGTGACGGTGTCCATATAAAGTTCGATCGGTAGGTTTCGAGACCGCGGTTGAGCTCTGTGGTTATCCACTAGGCAGAGGTGGTTACAAGAAGACGCGTCGGGGCTTGAGAGGAATTGAGTCGAGTGTTGTAAGTCTTTTGTCTTATAAGTGTAACTCCGTACTTAGTGGATTTGTGGCTAGGGCCGTCCGAGGTTGTTTCCCGTCTTGGGTTTTTCCTCGTACATCGCGGCGTAGTGTGATTGATTTATTTTATCTTGCATAATAACTTAGAACGCATGCTTAGGATAATTCAAGATAAAATTTGTTTTAATCACACTTAATTTAATTTGGTACTAAATTAATTATTGGGTAAAGTTTATTTAATTCAAGTCATTTGATAAAATTGGTTTGGCCTAATTTTGGAATATTGAAAAATATGACTTAGGCAAATTCTAGTACTTGGTTAATGATGTTTAAGTGAAAATGTTTTAAATGGATTAATTTAATTTCACTTTTTTTAATTTTAATTTGTTAAGAAAATTAAAATTTGTTTTAAGTTGAACCATCACAACGCTTCTGCATCTATTTACATAAAAGGAAATATATTTTAAATTGGGGGCCCTCGAGGGCGTTTTCAAATTGGTATCAGAGCCGGAGCGCTAATTTATCGCGTTAAAGATCCATTTTTCGGTTTTTAGTTGTTTTGTGTTTTCTTGTATTTTTAGGTGGTTCAATTTTATCTCACTCTCAATTTTTTTCGTATCTCTCGATGGGATGTCTTAATGATAATTTTTCCATTATATGAAAATGAAATTTTTGATTTTCGAGAGGAATTAAATCGGCTTAATAAATGTAACGAAAATTTAAAGGAATTAAATTTGAGATTTGTAAAAAGAATTAAATTTCTTGAAAATGAAAATTCTTGTTTTAAAGCTCACATTGAGTCTTTGCAAATCTCTCTATCTCTAAAAGATATTTTTCGTGAAAAGCTCATGGACTTATATTCCAATTTTGATATTTTAGAAAAGTCCAAGAAAGAGAGTGATAGTCATGAAAAGACTCTTAGGGACAAGTTTGCTCACATTGAGGGGGAGCATTATAACCTTCTAGGTGTAATTGAAAATTTAAAGAAGGAGTCCCATAAATTTGAGGAGTCTAATTTATTACTTGAGTCCGAAATTTAAAAAATGAAAAATGATTTACAATACTCTAGTAGTAGTTTAAATGGTTCTAGCACATCTTGTTCAAATGCTTCCATTGCTAAAGCTAAAACCATTATTTGTTTTAGAGGATCAATTTTATCCAAAGACTTTAGAAAAGATCACACCCTAGGTAACATTCCTCGTGTTTACACATGCTTGCATTCTGGTAGGAAAGGTCACCTTAGGTCATTTTGTTTTGATCGTAAAAGAAGTCCTAGGAAGTCTTTGTCTAGCATTACTTTATTTCCCAACCCCCATCATTTTAAATATAAATCTATATGGGTTAGTAAATCATTTTTAAATGCGCTAGATACAAGATTTGTTGATTCTAATTTACTTTCACATGAAACCTCCCTTGCTAAATTTAAAGGTTGAATGTGTTAGTGTTGTTTGCATACTTTAGCACTTGTACTTCATGATATATCATTATGCTAATTGTATGCTTGTTTAGTCATTTTTTAGCCATTGCCTTATTTCATATCACATGGTAGCAATCATGACTTGTTTATCCTTTTGTATTATATTTCATTTGTTTGGATTAATTGAAAAATACAAAAAAGATTTTTGTTTATCATTTGTGTTTTATTTGTTTAATTTAAGCTTAATGAAAAATACAAATGATTTTTGTTTATCCTTTTGAGTATATATTTTTATTTTTGGTTAAAATGTCAAAAACTCAAAAAGATTTTTTTGTGTGTGTATTTTAGTTTGACACACTTTATGTGGCATATACTTGTGTTTGAATCCCATCTTTTACACTCCCATGTGGCTAGAACTTTTGGTTTAGATTGTCAATCCTTAGAATGTTCTTTACCATGTTTATATGGAGTAGTTGGATTTTGCATTGACTAAATGGATTCTATTTTTATATGCCTCTATTCACACATGCACTAGCTCTTTTGAAATTTTAATGTCACATGTTATATTTGAGCTTTGTGAGGTGTTCTCCTACCAATCTAGTCATCTACATATTTATGACCTAGGAGGACTAGTGCATGTCAAAATCCGTTGCACGTGAGTTTTGTGAGATAAAAAATTTATATCTGATTGTTCACAGGAAAGGGCTCCAAAAGGATTATTTATATCCTTTGCGATAGTAAGCCACCGTTTGAATGGACCTAAAAGAAATACGTGGTCCAAAGGCCTAAAAACATAAATATGGCATTAAAAAGAACATCAATTGCCAATGCCTATGTTTGTTTGATATATTCATTCAAAATAAAATGAATATATATGCCTATTGAGGGAGATTTGGATGGTATATCAACGGTTTGCACAATGTCCGTTTATCCTAGTTGTCTTTAATTGTCATGTCTCTATGTGGTTTGTAGAATCATCAAAAATCTAGGCTTGTATGCATTGTGTATGTTTGTTCATTGAGTTCAATCTTTATTATCACATCAGGTTATTTTTAAATGTGATAAAGTTTGCAATCAAATGAGAACTCCGTGAACTTGTTTACGTGTTTGGGTCTAAATTTAATTGTTGCTAGTTCACACCCCTACACTTCCGTTTCCATATGACACATTTTTGCCATACGAGTGTGCTAAACTTATTGTATTTTGTGTCATGTGTGTGTTTATATTTATATATATATGCGTATGCATCATTGATATATTTCTAGCATATATATATATGATAGTTGTTTTGTCTTTTCCTTGCTTTCTAGTCCTTCTATGCTTATAATTCATTTGTGGTATCTATCATGGATTAGTTATGCATTTGTTGTTCATATACTTTAATGTCTTATCACTCTAAGCTACAACGTGTTTAAATTAGTTTATATCCTTTGTCTATTCCTGAACAAAAAGGGGGAGAATGATAGGGGGAGAAATGGTATCTAATCCTATTGTAATCTTATCTAAGTTTAGGAGATTTAACTTAGGGGGAGTAGCTAACTTCTTGGGTTGATCATAGTTGATAAAGGGAGAATTAATTTTGGGGGAGTATTTATTTTAATTGCATTAAATACTTTGATATTCCCTATTCGTTTTGATAGTTTGCTTAAGTGTGCAGGAATTCTTCAAAATGGCAACTTTCAACTCGGGCAAAGATATTTGATCCTTGGGTATTCGAGTCAAGCATTGTACTCTTATTTTTGGGTGGGATGTTTTTTAGTCTAGTGAGCCTGACGGCCCTTTATGATTTTTGTTTGGTTTTTGTCCCGGAATAGCCAAAGCGAGATATTTGTAAGGACACAAATTTCTAATTGAGTCCTAATATAGTTTTGGCTCAATTCCGGACAAAAACATTTATTCATAGGATTATGTTAATTGTAATATATTCAAGCCTATGAAGAGTTTGTTGAAGACGTAGCGGCAAAGAGTATAAAGCTTCATCAAAAGACGTGGTTTATGTGCCTCGTTTGTACGTCATCAACAATGGTTCCATGCTCCCAAGGTATGAATGCATTTATATACATATATAGGAGTTTGGAACAAGTTTAATTGGGTGTTAGGTTTATTTAAAACTGCGTTTTATTTTCCTTAAAGAATTAATTAAAACTTTAAATAAAGTTTATAAAGTTTTCTGGGCTAAAAATGAGATTTTCTAAACTTTCTGGAAGTTCGTTCGATATGTCGTTCGAACAAGATTATCGTTCGAACCAGATGTCGTTCGAACGAGTTTGCCAACGAGTTCCCAGAATAGGCCACTGGAATTTCTTTAGCTATGTCGTTCGAGCGAACTTATGTTCGAATGAGATATCCAATGAGATTTCTAACGAGTTCACTTTTTAAACATATTGGAACTTCATTAGAAACCTCGTTCGAATGAGATTCTCGTTCGAACGAAAATGTCATTCGAACGAGATTTCTGGCGGGAACAGTTTTGGCAGTTTTTGAGCAGTTTTTATCCACCTTCCCACTTTCTTTTCCCCCCTAACTTTTTGCTGAATATCTATGTGTGGGAAACCAACTTTTTTTCCATGTTTTTCATATCATACTAACTCCTAGAGAGAGTTTTGAGAGCAAAATCATAAAGAGAAAAAGATCAAGTTTTGAGTGATAATTTCCAAAGAAAAAGTTATTTTCCACTCTAGTTTACACCCTTTGTTTCTTCCAAGTTCATATATACATATCAATTGCTTGGAGTATTTTGGCACCAATTTATCTCTACACCGAATTGAAGAGAAGTTTGGGTTTGCTTCTAAATCCCACAAAGAAGAAGAAGTTTTGCTGCGGCATTACCCACTTGGAGAAAGGCTCCTTGTTCGGGTGGCGGTGTCCATATAAGGTCCGATTGGTAGGTTCCAAGACCGCGGTGGAGCTCCATGGTTATCCGCTAAGAAGAGGTGGTTACAAGAAGACGCGTCGGGGATTGAGAGGGATTGAGTCGAGTGTTATAAGTCTTATGTCTTGTAAGTGTAATTCCGTACTTAGTGGATTTGTGGCTAGGGTCGTCCGAGGTTGTTTCCCGTCTTGGGTTTTTCCTCGTACATCGCGGCGTAGTGTGATTGATTTATTTTATCTTGCATAATAACTTTAGAATGCGTGCTTAGGATAATTCGAGATAAAATTTGTTTTAATCACACTTAATTTAATTTGGTGCTAAATTAATTATTGGGTAAAGTTTATTTAATTCAAGTCATTTGTTAAAATTGGTTTGGCCTAATTTTGGAATATTGAAAAATATGACTTAGGCAAATTCTAGGACTTGGTTAATGATGTGTAAGTGAAAATGTTTTAAATGAATTAATTTAATTTCACTTAGTTTAATTTTAATTTGTTAAGAAAATTAAAATTTGTTTTAAGTTGAACCATCACAACTCTTCCGCATCTATTTACATAAAAGGAAATATATTTTAAATTGGGGGCCCTGTACGACCCTCATGATTATCTGGGGCATAATGTTCATACCTGATATAAACGATTGGGCCGCTGCATCCTGGTCTCGCAACTCATTCCATTTCGCCTTCCATACCTTGGCCACCTCACCTACTGGCCTATGGCTCAACACATCAACTACTACGTTAGCCTTTCCCGAGTGGTACTCGATCTTGAACTGATAGTCTTTCACAAATTCAATCCACCAGCATTGACCCATATTCAACTCTCTCTGAGTGAACAAATACTGTAGTGACTTATAATATGTGAAGAGGCAAAATTTCTCTCCCAAAATATAATGTCTCCAAATCCGAAGTGCAAACACGACTGCTACCCACTCCAAGTCATGGATGGGGTAATTCTTCTCGTGAGGGTTAAGCTTGTGGGAAGCATATGCTATAGCCTGATCCTCCTGCTGTAATACTCCACCAAGCCCCTGTAATGATGCATCCGTGTAGACAAGGTACTCCACTCCTGTCTTAGGAAGTTCTAGTACGGGTGCCGAAGTCAACTAGTCCTTCATCTCATCAAATGCTAGCTGACATGCATCATCCCAAACAAACCGTATGGCCTTACGGGTCAGATTAGTCATCGAAACCAACATCTTTGAGAATCCTCGAATAAACCGTCTGTAATAATTAGCTAACCCCAAGAAGCTTCACACCTCCTTTGGTGTCGTGGGCTATCCCCACTCCCTCACCGCTAACACTTTGTTGGGGTCCATTGATATCCCCCTCTCTGAAATGATATGCCCTAAGAACTGAACCTCTCGCATCTAGAATCCACATTTCTCAAACTTGGTGTACAACTCATTTTCCTGTAAAGTCTACAAAACCCTACGTAAATGTTCGGCATGCTTCTCCTCGGTCTGTGAATAAATCGGTATGTCATCAATGAAGATGATAATAAAATGATCTAGGAACACCCTGCTCATCAAGTCCATAAAGACTGTTGTTGTGTTGGTTAGCCCAAAATACATAACCCAAAACTCGTAGGACCCATATCTCATCACAAGGGAAGTCTTAGACATGTCCTTCTCTCTGATATGTTACTGATGGTATACGAATCTCAAATCTATGTTCGAGAAGTAGGCTTCTCCTTTCAACTAGTCAAACAAGTCATTAATCCAGGGCGATGGATACTTATTCCTTATCGTGACTTTGTTCAACTCTCGGTAATCCACACATAACCTCAAAGATCCATATCTCTTCTTCACGAACAGGACTGGGGCATCTCAAAGTGAGCTACTCCTCCGGATAAAACCCTATCCCAAAAGCTTATCGATCTGATCCCGTAACTCCCTTATTTACATAGGATCCATCCGAGAAGTCATACGAGCTATCGATCGAGTATCAAGTTCTAAATCAATCATAAACTTTATTTTCCTGCTAGGTGGCAATCACGGTATCTCCTGAAACATGCCAGTAAACTCACGAAATACCGGAATTGAATGCAGGTAAATAACAAATCCCGTAGAGGTCTCCTCCTATATATAAAATAGGTGAGTGGATGGTCCTCCCTTTGGGAGAGGCATCGCCACAATAAACATCTACTGAACATGGATAGGAAAAATAATGCTCCTTCTAAAGCAGTCAATCATGGCCCTATTCGCGACTAGCCAATCCATGCCAATAATGGCATCGCACTCAAACATAACTAAAACAGGCATATCGGTAGGCATAATAAGGCTCCAAATCTCTATACCCACTCCTTGACATCTAAAGAAGATCAACGACCCACTACCCAATAGTGAGTCTACACAAGTCATTGTACTCTAGGTCATGTCTAATAACCCCGCGGCCCGTGCAAATCTAGTGGTTATAAAAGAGTGTGAGGCCCCCTTGTCAAATAAAATAATCCCTATTTCCCCAAGGATAGAAAACATACCCCCTCACAATAATTAATCATATTATAAGAGTCCTCGTCGTAGTTACAAACCATTCTTCACATTGGTGATAGTGGAAGACTCGGCTACATAACGATGAATCTAGTCATAGTGAAAATACAATAATTTACTAAATTAACATACTTCCCCGCACTAGCAGTGCCTGTAGTACTAGTGGTGTGGATGCAAAACGGATGTTGTAAGAATGTCTGTACGGTAGTGGCTCCGATTGTCGTGGAGCTGACACTGCGAAGTTGAATATACCTGCACCCCCATGATAGGTATTATGCGGTTCCTGACGGGCACCCTGCTGCTAAGGGTACCTGTCCTTGTTGGTACAATCCTGTTTCTTGTGGACAGTCTTGCCACAAGAGAAACATCGGCCCATAAAAATTCTTACTCTCGTCCCGGTTGGCCATTGTCACTTCTTCCTTGGCCCTGGTGGACACGTTGTTGGCCCTGATGGCTTTGCTGACTTTGCGGATTGGATAGTGGTTGTCCTTCGATCCATTGTGGGCAAGCTATAACCTTATGGCCACTTCTCCCACACTCAAATCACCTTTTTATTTTGAGAGTTCCCTATTTTTGGCTTTGCTGACCCTTACGATCTTGACTATGTTAGCCGTTATTAATGTCCCCTTGGTTTTGATAATTCTGAGAAACTTGTCCTTGCTACCACGGTGTTTCCCCACTATTGTTATCCTTTTTCCTGTCAGACTGGCCAAATTTCCATGTTCTTCTGCCCTTATTTGCTGGAAATGGTGATCTTGGATATACAATATTATAGTATTAATTGCTTTTTCTACTATACTATCCACCTCATTGATCATCACCATATTCTGGGGTACTTCATGTAATTGTTGTTCGGGCCCAGCCTTAACTCCTTCAGCGATATCGGTCTGACTCTCTCCTCTAAGTGACATCCGCAATCAAGTCAATTGTTATGATTTTACTACCAATAACAATCATTTGCTGAAGTACATAATCTCAAATACAAAAGATAAAGCAACAATCCTAATAGTAGCGCTCTATGTCAAAGAACGCTAAGCTAAAAGCATAATAAGCTGCACAGAACCTAAAAGACTCTAGAACCTGATGCTCGGACACCACGTGTGACCCCCCGACCAATTAATTACCGGGTGATCAATCCTTTATTAAATTTAAAATAGAATGTTCGTTTGGTTCATTCTTGGCATCACTGTCAAAAGCATTTAACATTATTAATTACCTAATAAATAATTAAGCTAGTGTCAAAACATTTTTCATTTTAAGTTATACCCAAATAATCCATTAATAAATTCCAACTATTAAGATACAACCCATTTACTATACACATGAATAAAATCAATATTGGATAGGAATTAAGTACTGAAATAAATAAGATTGGATAAAACAGTCTAGTTGAAAGTCCCAAAAATAATAACCATAATATTACTCAATCCAACAGAAAAGAACTACTAAAGTAAACTGAGTACAATCTCTCTGATAAAGTAAAATCAGTATGGGAGACACAATGCCCTAAATAAAATGTCTAAAGATACTGAATCAAATGAAAGTGGAGGTGTCTAAGCGTGACGACCGACAGCTCCCACAACAGCTACAACACATCAAATAGTCTGATCGTCTAAATCTGGCGTCCCTGTGGCTGGACACCTGTTATAAATAATATACTAGAAAAGAGAAAATGGAAGAGACAGGTCAGAGCCCTAGTTGTAAGAAAACATTTTGTTTTAGCAAGTATTTAAAATTTTCAATAAAGCAAGTATTATGCGCATGATAGTTTCGAACTCCCGCATGAGATTCTCACCTCTCAACTATTGTGCATGCCTAACGTACATCTAATCCAACATAGCTATCTATGACACTCCCAACTAGGTCATGGACTTATACTCCTATTTATCTCTCGTAGTAGTATCACGTATTCCCCAATACTTGTATTAAATTTCAACATTCATTATCTATATTAAGTGTTATCACACTAAAGTTAAGTATCACAACTCAAGTCTTCTAAGATTCCATTATCTTTTAATAGTTTACAAGTATCACACTGTAGCTATAACACAAGTATACATATATATCCATCACTATTATATATATACTAATATATCACTCCAAGGATACAACCATAGTGCAATGCTTAGTTTGCCATCATGTCCAGGTACCTCTCGTACTCAAAAAGGGAAATTCGGTTCGAAAATCTGCCACGAACCTTATAAACAAATCACACATATTGGAGGTGAACATAGTCATAGCCTTTGGGTTGAGCATATACCTACGCACCCCCAAATGACTGTTCAATCCATCGTCTCACAAATGGAAATCCATCCGACATACTATGTTCGAAGGTACCAAATCAAAAATCCCCCCATAGGCTCATCAGGATAAAACTGTCCTCTACGCGAAACATTGCATCAATAGCAAGCATCGTAGATATACTTTACACATAATAATAAGCATATAATAGGCATTCACACATCCTATTAAAATCAATAGGTATTCACCCAACCCGAATATATATACTCCATACGTAGTATTCTCTCAATACTACTTATAATATATTTATTTCGACTACTCTCTTTCTCATAACTTCCAATGTTAACTTACCATTCCAAATATTCAAAGTATTACACCTAAATACTTCCCAATAATTCTGCAATATGCTAAATTCATCATATATTATCTTTTCTCACTTAAATTACTGCGTCGCACAAATTTGGAAAATTCATAAATTTACCAAAATTTTGACCTGTCGCTCGAACCAGGTTTATATCTCGCTTGAACAAAAATACTACATCGCTTGAACCAACTTCACGCGATAACCCTATCTCACTTGAACCAACTTCATGTGACGTCTCAATCTTTCTCGAACGATTTCCCCTTGTTGCTTGAACGATATTTTCTGAGTTCGTCTCCTACCTCTAAAATCTGAGTTTTCCACCATTTTTACTCACAGAAACATTCACGGATTATTCCCAAACTCCCAGCAACCAATCCTAATTATTCTTCTAACATATAAGGAGAATTTCTATTGTTCCTGAATCATCAAAACATTCATAATCATCACATAAATTCGAAATCCCCAAATTGAACCATAAAACCCTAGTTTTTCCAACTGCAATTGAAGAATCATTAAAACCCATATTCGTTCATCAATTAAATTATAATTTTCATGGGTTGTACTCTACATACAAAGAGGAATCAACTATATAATTTTCAAACCTAGATTACGCATCAAATCTTCCAAGTTTTCACCTAATTCAATGTTAAATCATGAGTTTTATCATCTATACTAACATGAACGTGATTATTGCTAAAGGAATGCAAGGAATAAACACTTGCCTCAAAAGTGAAGGTCTGATCCGTTGGTGTTTTTGGTATGGTTGCAATCCATGTTCTCGGATCTACACGATGATGGTCTCGGTGGTGCAAGATGGTGGTTCTTGGCCTTGGACTTCTAGAATTGGCTCTCCCTCTCCCTCTTCCACTGTAACTCTCCCTGGGATTTTGTTGTTGATAGACCTAATGTACCTTACGTATCAGATATATTTACTCTCCTAATTTCTTAGGTAATTAAAGCCCAAAAATTAAAATTATCAAAATGCCCTCACGGGATGCCGATTTGGCCTAAAATTGCCCTGGGACACAAAATAAACCTCCGGGTAGACCTTTCTAACTATTTCGACCCTTCGGAACACGTTGGCACACTAAAAATGACTATCCGAAATACTTATAATAAATTTATTAACTCCTTTAATTTAGTCCTAACACGCGTGTCTGAACTTAATTATCGAAATTTCCATAGTTCTCACTCGTGACAATTATAATAATTTCACAATCATATATTACTTTATTTCGCTCAGTAATATTCAACATAATGCACATCAATAAATATCAAACCTTAACTCTCTAGTTAATATTTATTTTAATCCAGATTAATTCTTATATAATTTCTCAAATTAAATTCAATTAATCCTATATATTTAAAAATCATAAAAATACGGGGTGTTACATTTTATTTGAAGGATCTTCTCAATACTTTAAATGATATTTATCTCTAAAAAAAATTAAAGAACACACAATTAACACTTTTATATGGATTTATAAATTTAACACATGAATATCCAATTTTACATGTTATTTGTTCTTTAATAATACAAAAACGTTATTTATTATATATTTAACGTTAGGATCTTAAATAAACATGATCATCACATACAATTATTGTATGGAACATAAAACATTATTATAATCACATACTTCCATCATGTAAAAAATGGAAAGATTGATGGAGTAGTCAACCTTAGCGATGTCCGATCGGGCTGAATTTCGGACCAGGACTTCCTCCCTTATACAATAAGAACATATACCCATTTCAGAACATTCTAACGGTTAGATCTTATTTTATAGATAAAATAGTATTCCAAATATTAACACAAATTTGAGTCTTTAGATTTCTCTCCCTTATCCTAAAATTTCTTTATATTGTCTTTTCGTGTGTCTGAATGATGGAAAATATAAGTCATTTATTTATAGGCAGGGACAGGACCCAAATCTTCAATAGTCACTTAATCCTAACCCTCCATCAAGCTAGATACCCAATAGTCATTTTGCCTTTTGGTATTTGGAGTATCATTTCATTAACCAAAGTGACTCTTAGTATTGATCTGATTATAGAGAACATTATGTAGAACTATTCTTTAACATAATTCTAACATTCTACCACTTGGTCCATAATTATCATAAGGCACGCAATAATATTTGACTCATCCTTCAATGGTTTTTCATAAATACCTTAATCAAATAAACCATTAATGCGAGTCATGGCACTCACATACTAATTCAAGAGCATGATTGATTAAGGGTGAAAAGTAGCGCGTGTCAAGACGTTAATTGTTGTTTTCGTTTCACCTCGTTAATACAAAAACCTAAACTTATGACTACACTCTTTTAAGGGAGTATAGCGGCCAAGTCCGGGTATCGAAAATCCACAGAGACGAGTTTTTAGAATTTAATTGGTTTAATGCTTCTAAATAAAAGTGTAAAAGCTAATTTGTTAACTAAAAAGAAATAAAAGATAAACTAGGAATGAGTGTATTTAAACTAAAATTAACAAAGAGAATAAAAACTATAGGTTGCGTCGAATATCCCTTAACAAAGCGAGAAAAAACTATAGGTTGCGTCGAATATACCTCACCCGAGTTAATTAGTATAAAATGGTTACATGGGTCGACGAGTTATTACGCGTGCGTCTCGTTTCGACAATTAATTAAACCAAGGGTTGTCACGCCCCTAAATTCGCATAAAAGCCTAATAAGATTTTGGCGTCAACAAATACCCCAGAAATTACGCACGCAAGGTCGTAAGTATGGGACATACATGATATGCCCCGTCAAATCCCCTAGGCGTAATAACTAGGACAACACACCCGAAATAAACCCGTAAACTCCATCACCAAAGCAAAGAAACACGTCAACCCTAGGTGAGTTCAATCCGATACAACCTAATTTAACTTAGCTAAAAAGCATGGTAAATAGCAAGAAACAATAAGGCAATAAATGGAAAGCAAGTAAATAAAGTAATAAACCTAAATTAGAAAGCAAGAAATGAACAACACAAAGCTTAAATAAAGAAACAACAATTAATAATAATGGAGGAGATAATGAATAGTGCTTACAATAACCAAATGGCTGAAAACCCTAGGAAGAGAAGCTCCACCCAAAAATCCCTTATCTCCAACCTAAAATGAAATATCCCTCTCAAATAAAAGCCTACAACATTCTATTAATACCCCAAAATAAACCCCCAACAAAACCAAGTCAAAAAAACCAAAATAAGTCATTTTTCGTCCATATCTGATGGGACCGGTCGACCTCATGTTTGTGACCGGTCGACCGCACTTTTGGAATTTGCCTTGAGCTGGAGACAACCCCCTTTTCCCTCCGAACCAATTTTGACGCGTTGCCCGGAAATGGCCATAACTTCCTCATACGGAATCAAAATGATGCGTGGTCAGAACAGACCCGAAGCTAATTCAATTCTCTTTATGATTCTGTTTTTAAACCCTCCAAATTATGCAGTATGAAATTACCAAAATTCCCTTGAAGTAGAAGAAAATACCGAAACCTTCTGGAAATGGGCATAACTTCCACATACGGAGTCAGAATGACGCACGGTCAGTGGCCACGGAAATATAATTTGATGATCTATATGTTGGTAACTTCATTACATAAAAATAGTGAGTTTGAAAAGACCAAATTGCCCTTGAAGTATCTTTCGATGATGGAACTTCTTCGAAATGCAATCGAACCTCACTTTTAGCGTTCCAATACCTACAAAAACACAATTAACCCCTGCAAAACATATATATGTCCAAATTCGAGGTTGTCTTGTTAACGAGCATAAATATAGACATTAAGAACGTAAAAGTGCTAGAATGCATAAAGATAAAGGGCGTAAATATGCAATATTCGTTATGTATCACACCCCTAACTTAGACATTGCTAGTCCCTAGTGATGAAACAAACAAAACCAGTCCATAGAAGGAAATATAAAACGTATATATACATCGAAATATAATTTCCACTTTCGTAGGGAACACGATTGCATTTAGCATATGCAATAATCCGTTAAGCCCCTAGGTTACCCTAGCGGATGAGTGTCGTCTCGTGAGGGTTTTCAGGGATGAAACCCACAAACATAATAAGGTTTCCTCAAACTAATGCCCAAGCCAACATGCGACAAGCCCAACAATAACAAAAAGGATTTTATACGCATTATTAGCACAATGAACGAGTTCAAACGAAAGTCCAAATCATTAACATTATAGAATGCACCTCATAGAATTGAAACTTTAAAACGTGGGAGGGGAGCGAGCACATGCAAAGTGTGATTTGGCAAAAACTTATATAAACCGGATAAAAGTTAAATCAAGCATATATTTAATCCTCACAAGCATTACACTCATCAAGTGAATTCACTCGAAACAGGGAGTTAACACACGGAACATGCAGGCATAAAGAGTAAATGTAAAAGGAAACTAGGTTGTGCACATGTCACAAATGAAGAACGCTATATGGGAAATGAAAAATTGTAATCTCAATGAAAGATACCGCTCATTAAAATAGGCGAAATGTATTTTCACAGATTATCAAAACAATTTAAACCTTTGAATTACATCAACTTAAGATCACATAGGAATTGTATAGGATTGTAATGTAGGCTAGGCTAGGGTACGAAACGAAGGATATGTATGTTTGGGTTCAAAGTGTTCAGAAAAGAAAACTCGGGATAATGGGAAAATGTGGGCAAAAATCAAAATTGGACAAATAACATCCAAACAAGCATTAGATATATCATCGGGGAGAGTAATCAAATCTTATTGAATATATAAAACATTTACAATTTTCTTTTTCTTTTCTTTTCTTATTTTTCTCATGTTTTCTTTTGCTTTTTGCTTTCTATTTTTCTTCTCTTTTTTTATTTCTTTCTTTTCTTTACTTTTCATATTCTCACATGCCTAGTTTGCAACTGCAACATAACAACATCACTCAATCCCAAGTAACATTCTAAACAAAGGTATGGAAAGTGTATATATGGGCTAAACTTTAATTTAGAGTTGGTTATGGGATTTGGGTTACGAAACGAAAGGCTAATATTTAGGCTCAAAAGGGTTAACGAGGGGAAAAATTTAAGGTGAGGTCAAGGCTAATATGGGTGATATAACAAAGATGGCCTATGATCATTTCCTAAAGTTTATGCAATTCTCGAATCAAAACAATATATGAAAATCATTATCAAGTAACACATTTCAAGAATGAACTCAATTAATGAACGATCAAATGAAAGAATAGTGAGATTACCAACGAATTCAACATTTTCAAAGAGGAGAGAATAGTGTATAACAGTCACAAACGATGAAAGGTACAAAGCTTACTCGGTGTAAGTATATACAATGCAACAAAAGATTACCGAGTTATAAAAATCTTAAACCAAATCAATATAGCAAGAAAAGTGCATGTGCTCATGGGATTAAAGTTTAAATCATGAAGTTATTCACAATATCAATAATCGGGGACTAAAGTCTAATAACTTCTAAAATTGAGAACATGCATCGTTGGGCTGTCAATTGAATCGGGCAATTATTGAAATTTATCATCGGAAACAAAGGCAAAATGCCCAATAAAGGAGAAAAAAAAAATCTTTTTGAAATTTTTAATTTTTCTAAGAGAAGCATACTAAGTAACTAACATGTGAGAAAAAACATGGACTAACAAGAGAAATGGATAGAATATCCCACACCCCCTAACTTAAAACCTGACATTGTCCTCCATGTGAATTAAGAACCATGTTAAAGAGAGGAAAAGAGCGATATTACCCAAAATTGGAGCGATCCCCATAAGAACAAGTCCAAAGAATCTACAACACAAGTTAGTACCGAGCATAGCAAAAACAAATAACAAAAAGTTAACTAATTACAAGAGACTAAATTAAAAGAAAGAAAAAATAAAAAGCTAAGTATATACAACCTACTATTTAGGCTTCACACTAACTATACACTAGAAGTCTAAATAGTTGAGGATCCACCGTGAAAATGATTTGACTTTGGAGGATAATCGGTGTACCCTCACATACAAGCATGACTTCCGAAAAATATGAATTTCGTTTGAAAAACGGAGGGCATGTGTAAGGCGGAAGAAATGAACCATCGCCAATTAAAATTTTTGGAGGGACGATGGGGGGTTTGGATTGAACGGGTGACAAAAATGTATGGGGACCGAGAAGAGCCAAATATCCTCCCAAGGATTTAGTAAGCGGACTGGGAGGTGGCGAACACGAGGGCAAAGATGCAATCGTGGAGGCCGACTCGAGCAAGTACTCCTCATCGGTGAAAAGGTTTAAAACATTAAAGTTTGAAACTAAATCATCGGGTACTTGTGACGGTGTGATAACGAAAAATGAAAATGGGGAGGAAAGAAATTCAAACTCATGATATGAATCATCATCGCATGAAGATTGAGTTTCGAATGAAATAATATCATTTTCAATGAAATGTTCTTCTTTGGGGGCCAAAGAAGAAATCATTTCATTGCAAATAAATATTACGTCATTTTCATCCTCACTTTCAATATCTATTATGCAATGGGCAAAGTCTAGAATGGTTTGTTCCAAAGTAGGCACAAGTACCTCATTTGGTTCAAAACATTCCTCGACTTCAAAAGTCTCGGAAGCAAAATCGTCGTTAGACTCAAATAATAAATCCAAGTCATGTTCCCACAAACGATTTTCTTCCCGATAATGATTTTCAATTTTCTCATTCCCATACATACGCAAGCCCTCACCGAATGTCATAGGTCGAAGTACGGATGCATGAAAATGGGAACTTTGAAAATTACCATCGGAATTAAACGAAAACTCATTGTTATAGGAATTTTGAAAACTATAGCCATTAGTTTCAACATTCCTATTATAAGGAGGTAAAAACCCAAAATCATTATCATCGTCATCAAAATTCCAATGACCTAAGTTTTGACTTTCGTTATACTTGCCCAAAGTGATTTTTGAATTTGTTTGTTTTTTGGATTCTAAGTATTCACCGAAAGTCATAGGTTTGCGAGAATTTTGAGAATTATAACAAGGATTACAGAAAGAATTGGAATAAGTCATGCTTACCCCAAAAATGGTTCGAAATGGAAAATTCCACAACGTAGATGCGCGAGAGAGAGATTCGAGCATTTCTAAGTGCTCAAATGTGGAAGTCCTACAAAAATGTTAGCAAAGAATACAAATAGAAAGAAACTACTATGAAATACTAAATCAAATAAAGTCTAAAACAAACAAGTCCCCGGCAACGGCGCCATTTTGATTAAGGGTGAGAAGTAGCGCGTGTCAAGACGCTAATCGTTGTTTTTGTTTCACCTCATCAATACAAAAACTAAACTTATGACTACACTCTTTTAAGGGAGTATAGCGGCCAATTCGGGGTATCGAAAATCCACAGAGACGAGTTGTTAGAATTTAATTGGTTTAATGCTTCTAAATAAAAGTGTAAAAGGTAATTTGTTAACTTAAAAGAAATATAAGAAAAACTAGGCATGAGTGTATTGAAACTAAAATTAACAAAGCGAATAAAAACTATAGGTTGCGTCGAATATCCCTTAACAAAGCGAGAAAAACTATAGGTTGCATCGAATATCCCTCAATCGAGTTAATTAGTATAAAATGGTTACATGGGTCGACGAATTATTACGCGTGCGTCTCGTTTCGACAGTTAATTAAACCAAGGGTTGTCACGCCCCTAAATTCGCATAAAAGCCTAATAAGATTTTGGCGTCAACAAATACCCCAGAAATTACGCACGCATGGTCGTAAGTATGGGACATACATGATATGCCCCGTCAAATCCCCTAGGCGTAATAACTAGGACAACACACCCGAAATAAACCCGTACACTCCATCACCAAAGCAAAGCAACACGTCAACCCTAGGTGAGTTCAATCCGATACAACCTAATTTAACTTAGCTACAAATCATGGTAAATAGCAAGAAACAATAAGGCAATAAATGGAAAGCAAGTAAATAAAGTAATAAACCTAAATTAGAAAGCAAGAAATGAACAACACAAAGCTTAAATAAAGAAACAACAATTAATAATAATGGAGGAGATAATGAATAGTGCTTACAATAACCAAATGGCTGCAAACCCTAGGAAGAGAAGCTCCACCCAAAAATCCCCTATCTCCAACCTAAAATGAAATATCTCTCTCAAATAAAAGCCTACAACATTCTATTAATACCCCAAAATAAAACCCCAACAAAACCAAGTCAAAAAAACCAAAATAAGTCATTTTTCGTCCATATCTGATGGGACCGGTCGACCTCATGTTTGTGACCAGTCGATCGCACTTTTGGAATTTTCCTTGGGCTGGAGACAGCCCCCTTTTCCCTCCGAACCAATTTTGACGTGTTGCACGGAAATGGCCATAACTCCCTCATACGGAATCGAAATGATACGTGGTCAGAACCGACATGAAGATAATTCAATTATCTACATGATTATATTTTCAAAAACTCCAAATTATGCAGTATGAAATTACCAAAATGCCCTTGAAGTAGAAGAAAATACCGAAACCTTTCGAAAATGGGCATAACTTCCACATACGGAGTCAGAATGACGCACGGTCAGTGGCCACAGAAATATAATTTGATCATATACATGTTGATAACTTCATTCCATAAAAAATAGTGAGTTTGAAAAGACCAAATTTCCCTTAAAGTAGCTTTCGATGACAGAACTTTTCCGGAATGCAACCGAACCTCACTTTTAGCGTTCCAATACCTACAAAAGCACAATTAACCCCTGCAAAACATATATATGTCCAAATCTGAGGTTTTCTGGTTAACGAGCATAAATATAGACATTAAGAACGTAAAAGTGCTAGAATGCATAAAGATAAAGGGCGTAAATATGCAATATTCGTGATGTATCAATGATCACTTCCATGCACTACAACATTTACAACACATCCAACAAGGACTATACATTGGATTATTCAATAATGGTCCAATAATATCTTATATAAAAGACTATTTATGTCACATTCGTCAATTCATGTGCATGTAAACTTATATTGCAAGACATAAATTGAAATGTTCAGAATACAGTTTAAATGATATTAAGCATAGTGTCAAAAATTAAGCATCAAACAATCTATGACACTTATACTTAATCGGTTACTCGCAAGATTCGTATCTTAAGCATGTTTTATGAATGTACCTTAGTGATAGCCCATTTATTAGTTGTAAGGACAAAATTTCCAATTGAGTCGTATAAACACCCAAAATTGTACATTTTATACCCCAAATAGACGTATTTTAGTTGCTAATTCTCGATAATTTACGTCTTATGCACGTAAATGTTTATTGTGCATGTTTAATTAAAGTTGCGGTGTCAAAAGTTATATTTCGAGGGAATTTGCAGTTAAAATGAAGCTAATTCCCCATTCCCATAACCTTACCTGAGCCTAAACCTACCCCTAACCCTGGGTGTGTTTAGTTTGTCCCTTTTAATATTGTTTTTAGACTTTTAATTGGAGTCATTTTAGTTTTAGATTTTATTTTAAATTTATTTAGAATTTTTAGGTTTTATTTACTATTTTTATATTTTATTTTTATTAGTGTATTTTTATTTTATCCTTATTTTTATTAGTTATTAGTTTTATTTTATTAGAATTAGTTTTTTTTTTAGGATTTCATTTTTTTTAGATTTATTAGATGTTATTTTTTTTAGAATTCTAGTTTTTAGTTTTTAGTTTAATAGTTTTCTATTTTTATTTTTATTTTTTATTTCCTTTTAGATTTATCTTTTTATTTTGTGTCTTTTATTTTATAGGATTTTATATTTTTAGTAGATATTAATTAATTAATTTTTTTTGGTTACTTAGATTGTTTTATTTTTAGTTAAGTGTCCAAATTAAACACATTAACTTATCTTATACCCACACCATAACCCATACACCCTCACACACCCAATAATCCCCTACTTCATCTTCTACCTCTCACCTCCTTGTGACACCCCGACTAATTAAATACCGGGTAGCTACTCCTTTATTAAATTAATACAAAATGTCAAGTTGGTTCAGTTAATAGCATCACTGTCGAAATCATTTTAATAATTACTAACCACCTATTATTTAAAAAGTGAGTTGTCAAATTTTAATTTAAATCTGATTAACATGCAATAAGTGAAATTATAAAAGAATAACATATCCATTCATAATAAAGTCCCAATAGCATAACCATCAAATAATAATGAATCCGGAGGAAATACTCCTCACAACAATTCCAATACTGAAATAATAAAACAAGCCTGCATCCTAAATTAATTACAAACCAAAGTCTGAATAACTTAAATATAAAAATGTCTCTAATGGAAATGGGCGACATGCCCTACAAATAATGAAACAGAATATGGAGTCAAAACTAGAAAAGGTGGCATCTACTGTCAAGGCCCTGTAACTTCCACAACAACTACAGCTCGTCACCTGAATAGAATTCCTATGCATGGTGTCCTTGTGGCTGGGCACCTAAAAAGGTTTTTACAAAAATAGATTTGAAATTAAACGGGTCAGAGCCCGAATGTGGAAAACAGTTAAAAAATAGCAAGTGCTTTAATGACAATAAAACAATGAATGCAAAATACATGTTAGGACGTGCTCTCACATGAAATACTCACCTCTCGACTAATTGTGCACTCCTAACGTACCGTACCCATTCAAGTGATTCTCATATCTATCTAGACCAAAATAAATTCTAACCTTTCTACTCGATTCGCGCTTTAATTCCGACTTCATCAATTAAATAGAGAGTTTTACTTAAATTCTCGGATTTTCAATTATTAGCAATCCAATTCACTACAGGTTATCCCTTTTTATCTTTAGTGATCATTACGATAATTACACTTCACAATTTAAACATGACGATTCTTTTCATGTAACCGTATATTATTCTCATCATAAATATACAATACTAGCACCCCGAGAATAAGCTGCAGTGCACACTTACTCTGCTATCCCATCCCAGTACATCACGTACATAAGGATCACGCATTCCGAACCTCTCAGGAATCGTTCTCAGATAATAGCAAATCACAAACAATGGAGGCGAACATAGTTCACATCACATGGGTCGCGCACATACCTACGCTCCCATGATCAACAGACTTATTAACTTCTCAATAAGTCCTTCTCTGACCTATGTCCTCGAGGTACCAATCTATATCCCCCCGTAGGCACACAAAGATTAGATGGCCCTAAACGAACGCAAACCTCCCGTGATAGCAAGTATGGTAGGTATGTCATACACATAAAATCATATATACTAAGCATGCACACATCTTAGTAATTTCCATCTTTTATTAGTGGTATACTTCTCGTTCTTATACCAACTATTAGTATTACACCAATCACATGTCCCCGGTTTACATGTATTTAAGTCATCAATTATCCTCGCATCGTGATTAGTCACTCGCGTCCTAATCCACAAATATCATTTGGTTCAAGAAACTCTTCTATATTTTACTCCTCAATATATCCCAAATCTCCCAACTAGACTAATTAGTTAACAAGGGAAAGTTATCTCATCAATTAAACAAGGTTACGGGACACTAGAAATCAAATCAGGCCAAAAAGGCCATTCTGTCAACTCGTTAGAAGTCTCGTTCGAACGAGAGGTCGTTCGAACGAGAGTTTGTTCGAACGAGGAGTATCGAACGAACTACCAACTCGTTATAAGGCAGACTGTCACCTCGTTAGAAGCTCGTTCGAACGACCTGGGCAGGTCTTCTAACGAGATGGCAGTTTCAAGCCGAGAAATTCTACTTCGTTTTTCTCAATTTTCTTCATCTCTAAACTCATCCTAAAATCATCCCAAATAGTGTTTTAAGGTTCCTAAACGTCACTAAACTTTCGCAGATCGTATCTTAACATAATATTGGGGTTCTAATCTTCCTAAATAACATAAAATTATCACCAATCCCTAATTTCACCCCAAACCCTATGGGTATGAACCCATAATTTCATGTCTTCAATTTTATCCGTATAAATCCATTTTTTCCATCATAAAAATTTGTATTTCCTGTAGGACAATCATCAACTAACATTCTACATGCAATCCCTATAACATATCATGAATTTCTATTTCAAATTTCAAGGGTTTTCATCAAATACCCAATATAAAGCAATTTTACCAATTCTAAGCATGGAAGAAACATTCGCTTGAAATTAACGTAATTAAACCACTTGCCTTAGATAGTTCTCTGAATTTGATGTTGGTGAATGGATTGATTCTCTCCTTTCTTTATGGATTTTCTCCCAAGGTTGAAGATGGTGGTTTTCTCTTTGGGAACCTCTTCTAACTTCTTCCTATAACTCCCGTAGCCCTCTAATTAGTTAAGTGCTGGTAATGGTTTAGTGGGTTACTAAATAACCTATATTTAATTCCCAAAATTCGTTGGTTATAATTCCCAAAATTTCAAAATTACCAAAATACCCTTTTAAGTTGCCGGTTTAGCCTAAAAATGCCCCGGGACCCAAACTAAACCCCCGGTTAGTGTTTTCTGACTATTTCGACCCTTCTGGACGCGTTGGCGCACTCAAAATGATCATTCGGTTATAGAAATAAAATTCACTTTTTAATTCAAATAATTGCGTTCCCGACGCGACTGACACGTGCGTCCCAACTAAATTTCTCAAATTGCCGTATTTCAGTCTCGCGATAATTTCAATATTTTCAATATTCCGACATCGTCATATGTATACAAATTATGATCAAATACCAACTCACATCTTGTTAGTATTATATCCGGATTAATTCTCAATTAATTCACATTTAATTTAATTAATGCCATAAATAAATATCAATAAAAGTACGGGGTATTACACTCCTACCATAACCAACAAATCACCTCTCTCTCTCTCCTCATTCTCTCACCATTAACCCCAGGCCACGATCACGATCCCATTCACCCTATCTTATCCAATAAACAACCCTTGTCGTCTAGCCTTACTTGAAAGGAGTCCGACCAACTCTGGCCCACAACCATACCCGCTGCCAACCCTCGTGTCCAACCCTTGCTCCACCCGACCACCATCCAAGTTAAACTCAAAACCCAACTCAAATACCTAAAACCCATTTCTTCCAAATCTTTTTTCATCACCTTCCAAAAACCGAAAAAAAAGCAAAGACCAAGTCAAAAACCCATGTGTCATATTAAAACCACTTTAAAACTTTTTACCATTATACCCCCAACAACCATCTTTTACCCTTATACCCAAAATACCCCATAACCAAATCTGATTTTAATTGCCTCATCCACATGACCCCACACCTCTCAAACGTCATGTGCACACACCCCATTTCCATGCACACTAAAATATAAACTTTTCAATTTACCCCTAACCTCCATGTGCACCATATAAAAGAAGACTTGGTCCATTTTGAAGAAGATCTCCAAATTAGTTTTTAAGCTTTGTGTGATAAAATTCTCTCCACCCTTTTATGTTGAGTATTTGCATTTTTAGAAAATATCTCAATATAGATGTGTGTAGTGAAATTTATCTCTAGGATAAATTGAACCCCACCCCTCTATAATGAATTTTTGCATTTTTAGCAATTATTTCAAAATAGATTGATGTAGTTGAATTCATCCCTTATGGGAGGTAAATTCTAATCCATTCCTTTATGTTGAGATTTTGCACTTTTAGGAATTATCTCATTATAAAGTAATGATCTAGAATTTATTTCTTTGGATGAATTCTAATGTACAATTTTATAATGTTAGGATATGCATTTTTAGCAAATCTCTTTTATTATCTAATTGTCCATTATGAATTCATCCACTACCCTTTATTTTATTTTGATTTTGTAGTTTTTATTTTAGATCCAATAAATACATGAGTGGGGAATTGTAATTGAGAGATTGTTGATGTAATTGAAGATTCCATTTCAATTCTAGGCTTAAATGGGTTTGATTTATTCCTCTCTTATTACTTTTATTTTAATCCTCACATGCTTTCATTTGCTTATCTTTTATTTTTGGATGATGATTATTGAGGGTTAATCTCCCATTAATGGTATGTATTTTCAAGCCCTCATGAGTCGAATTTAGTTAGTTTGCTTTTTAGCACAATTTTGTTTACCTCGTTTTTCTTATTAGCTTTTACATCTTAGTTAGTACTTTAAAAATTAGTATATAGTTAGTTAATTAATAATCCCTTGAAAAATCCATAAAAAATATAAAAATCATAAAAATATATATATAATAAAATGCAAATGAATTTACACATGTCTTCTCATATTTTGTGTTTCACCCTTCAAAATGGATTGATACTCCCTTACTTACCCCTATACATATTTTGAGTTTATTTGTAGGTTCAAGGGAATTTTGATGGAAAAGAAGTTGCAACAATGACAAAAGTACATTAGATGGAATTTTTTTAGTTATCAGAGTCCATTTATAGTTTTGATTTATTCCTCGAACAAAACTGTGTTTGTAATAGTGTCATAGGTAGATTTTATATTGTCACGATCCCACACAGTCTATAATGAATTGAAGTTTATTGAAGCCATTGCGACAAAGCTTCAAAGATTTATCATGCTAGTTTATGGTGAAATTTATGTCTTCAATCAAATTTGCATTCCGAGATCGCACAGGTATGAATGCATAATGTTAATGGGACACAAAAAATATTTTTATAAAGATAAGGATGTTATTTTATGAAGAAAATGTTTTTAAATAATTTAAAAGTGTTTGAATATGTTTATACTTCGTTTTATAAGGATAATGATGGATTAGAGTAGTATTTGGTTTGTACTCTAATTTAGCACATCGCTCAACCGACCTGACCAGTCATTCACGCGAGATGAGTATGTCATTCGAATGATATGGCCATCTTGTACGAACGATAGGCCAATGTCGTTAGAAAGATATTTCGCCTCAAAAAATATTATTTAAGGCATGTTTCCTCCCTTATTTCGAAGTGTGTGCAAAACGAATTTGAGAATACAAACAGTACATTTTCTGTAACAAGTTTTCTAAGGATTTCATGTCTAAACACATCCTTAGAGTTTTAAAAGATCCAAGTTTACATTATCATATGCTATTGTGATCTTTGCTTGCACTTGGAGTTGTTAAACCATATTGAACAAAGTGTTTCATTGGATTTTACGGTGAAGAAGTAAAGGACTTCGTGTTCGACATCATAGACGACACAAAGTCATATCAGTGGCAACCGAGACATACGTTGAAGCGAGTGTTGTGGACGAGCATCGTGGAAGACAAAAATTCTTCGTGGGCACTGTGAAGGAGTGATTAAATATTTGAAGGTGCATCGAGACCCATGGGGATCGAGTCGTTGTGTAAGATTGTCTTTGTACTTTGTAAAACCATGTCATAATGGTTGTCTGGCTTGGTCCGTCTGAGTTTTTTTCCCTTTAGTGGTTTCCTCGTACATCCGATGTTGTGATTATTCTTTACTTTATTTTACCTGCTTTAATCAGTATATGAATCTTTAGTATTAATCAAGATAAAATTGGTTTAAAGTAAAATTGGTTCACAACTTGGTGTGGTTTATTTAAAAGTTGGAACATTAAATTTTTGAAGAAAATTGGGTTTGGTTTGAAACACACACGAACAGGGTCCTATCAAATTGGTATCAGAGCGACAAAACATAATTTAGGTTTTGTGATCCTGTGTGTTTTCAAAAATGAATTTTGGAAATTTTTACAATTTTCGTACTCCTATTTTTGATGGCACAAATTACACTTATTAGAAGATGCGAATGAAAAGTGCTTTAAAGTATATTGGTGAACGTGTTCTGTTAGCGATTAAAAAAGGTTGGACACCCACAGTCACGAGAGAGGGAGATGTCACTAGTTTAAAGCCCGTTGAGTCATGGACCGAAACTAAACATAGACTTGCACAATATAATTCTAAAGGACTTCACATGATTTCCTCACATGTCACACCGAAAGGAGTATAATCGTATTATGACTTGCGAGACATCAAAAGAGGCTTGGGGTGTTCTTTCACTTACTCATGAGGGAACTAGCATGGGTAGGGCATCTAAACTCCAAAATCTCACCACACAGTTTGAGATGATTAAAATGTTAGAGAATGAGTTATTTGATGAGTTTTATGCTAAGTTGTCCAATATTTTCAACTCGTCGTTTAACATAGGTGAGAAAATTCCCGAAAACCGAGTCATTAAGAAAATCCTTAGGTCGTTGCCTAGTTGGTTTGACCCAAAAGTTCCCGTTTTGAACTCCTTAGGTGCTCTTGCATCAAAGAAACTAGAAAATATTATAGGTAACTTAAAAACCTACGAATTTTACATGTTTAACTCCAATCAAGTGCCAAAGAAAGAAAAGGGTATTGCTTTTAAAACACAGAAGGAGGAAAATAAAGTTTCGAATGATGATTCCGACTCCGATTTTGAGGATGTCTCCTTATTGGCAAAGAAATTCAAAAAGTTTATCAAATTCCAAAAGCAATCTAAAGATGCCAAGAAATTAGAAAATTTCAAAAACAATAAGGAAGAGCACGTCCCTAAAAATAAAAGTGAGAATGTTAAAAGGGATGAGTCAGATAGATGTTTTGGGTGTGAGGGTTATGGTCACACAGTTAAGGAGTGCCACACTAGACTTAATAAAGAGGGAAAGCAACCCATTGCATATAATTCCACCTTAAGTGATAGTGAACCAGAAGAAAGAGAGTTACCCCATTGATCGCAACTTTCTTGCATTCATGGCATGTCATGTGAGCGACGACGATAAACCTTCTCATGAATATTCTCATGTGATTGACACTTTCGAGGCCGTTGTGTGTGAATCCCCGGTTAATGAGGGTGAGGTGAGTGAGGGTGAAGGGAGTGTGGATGAGGAGGTTGATGTAAAATATTTGTAACTTGCTTTTAATGAACTTTATGAAGAATTCATAAAAGTGAAAAAGGTAAACTTGAAGTTGCAAGCTAAGCTGAAAGAGTGTGCCACCGAAAATAATGATAAGTTGATCGAGGATCTTAGGGCACGAGAGAAGACACTTATGGAGAAGAAAGTATGTTAAGAAAGAGGTCGATAGTCTTCGTGGATTGATGGAGACTTTAAAAAAGGAGTTTAAGAGTTCGAAGATCCTAGGCATGTACTTGAGTCTAAGATTGGTGAGTTATAGGAGAGATTGAAAGACTCGTCTAGAGTTAAGTTTGATTTAGAGGCTAGGTCATTGAAGTTGGATATGATTTTAGGCACCGTCCAAAGCAAGAGTGATAGGGATTGTATAGTTTTCCATGAGTGAGTTGTTCACATCCCCAAAGCCAACCCCACACGTGTGTGAGAGAACACTAGGAACGTTAAGAAAGATCGTTATTTTGGTAATAATTCCCACCATCGTTACAATTGCTCATTTTGTGGTAGGAAAGGTCACATTAGACTTTATTGTTATGGCCTTAGGAATGCTCCTACCAAGTTTAGGAATAAAGTTACTTCGGTTCCCAAAACCCCCATGCGTCATTTCACACCTACTTGGGTTAGGAAAATGAATTTATTGGCTTTAGGACTAAAACTTCATGATTCTTGTTTGGTTGCACTTGATCCTTCCCATGCTAAATCTAAAGGATGATTGTATTTCCATGTTTCTCATATTCAGTTTGCATCATTGATATATTTGTGCTAGTATGATGACATGTGTATCATTTTTGTATTATATTTTTCTTTTGTTTGATTCTTATTGAAAAATACAAAAGTATTTTGTTTTTGATAAAACTTTTGAAAATACATAAAGATTTTGTTTTTATTGGAGTCAAAATATGTTTGAAAAATCAAAAAGATTTTCAGTTTTCTTTTGAGTTTGAATTTACATGTTTGATGTGGCATATTGGTGTGCTTGGATCCCCATCATTTCCTTTTTCCATGTGGATAAGACATTTGGTCATAATTATTAATGCTTAGAATGATCTTAACCATTGTTTAAATGGGGTTATTTCTAAGTTGATTTGCATTTTGATTCGACTTTGTATATATGCCATCTTTACACACATGCACGAGTTTATATGGATGTTTGACTTCTCTTGGATATGTGAATTTGGTGAAACTTTCTTATATCAATCTTGTCATTTATGAGTAAGTACACTTAAGGAGGAGGTGTGCATGTAAGAACCCTTTACCCTGAGGATTGATATTGAAAATATGATGAGTCTTCACGGGAAACGGCTGCGTGTAAGGCCCTAAAACACGATTAGTAAGTTAATTACATGATTAGGTATAAGTTATGAGTTATAGGTTATATATTGGTTATGTGTATCAAACATGGTAATTATCATGTTTAGGGAATGCATACTATTGTGATATGTATGTTGTTTACGTTAGATGCGAATCGAGCTTATGATTGGGGATAACATGTTTAGGGCATGTGATTAGTTATGTGGTTAAATGCATCATGAAAATATGTTTCTAAATGCATCATTATATTTATAAAAGTAAACTAGAGTGTTGGTGCGAAAGTGGCGATGTTTGGTCGTCAAATGTGAAAGTTATGAAATTTTGAGTAAATTATTACTCTTCTGTTCGAGCCCAAGTTAAGTGTAGTAGTTTTATGATTTTGGGAAAACACAAAATATGAAAGTTTTAGATGTTTAAGTTATATACTCATAGACACAAAGTGGGAGTAAATCGGGTCCCGTGATAGTGAGCTATGGTGATTTTACCAAGGTGGAACAAATGCGTCATTAATGGAATTGTCTAATTCGACCTTTCGTCCGACCAATCCCGTGTTACATCTACCCCTATTGCTATTGGACCACTTTAAAACGTATTTCTGATCTTTAAACATATGTATAGCTTCTTCCTCATAAGAAATAACAAGCTTGGAAATATTTGCTTAAGGAGAGAGAAAGTAAGAAAATAATCTTCAAAAAATTTCCGTAAATCGAGGAATCCTCGTAAGGTAATTACTTATATATTAATGTTGATCACATGGATGAGTTATACACTTGGTATATTTTTTTTTTTGATAAGTATTTTAATGATAACCATATTTCTTAAGTGTATTAAAATAAGGATGGGTTCAGAACATAAGTTAGAACTGGTGCTAGTATCGTAAATTCATACTTTAAATCCTAGATTTACATCATTTTTTTTGTAAAGCATTTTCATTTAGAAAATTCATGCTTATGATGTATATATCTGCTAAAATATGTTTATTATATGCTTCCATGATTTATACCCAAGGTTGAGGTTATGTATGCTTAAAAATATTAATTTATGTCTTAATGTTCTATTTTGACCTAGTTATGGTAAAAATGCCATAAATCATGGAATACTTATTGAAATCAAGAAATTTCAATGGGATATGATAGAAAACAGATATGAGTATAACATATTGGAAAGTCAGAATAAAATGCCTTCTAGTTTGTCTTGGGGGACATTTTGAAGTTGTTGTTTCATTGTTGTTTTTCGGTAGAACACAACATGAAAGATGTTGTAGAAAAATAGGCATAACTTTGTCAAAAAAATTTGTAATTTAATTCTGTAAATTGTGTTAGAACCCTAATTAGTAGGGTGTTATAGAAATGTTAAGATTCATATTTAATTTCTTTTCAGTCATTTCTGATTGACCAACTGATGTGATGTGTTACGAAGTTTAATGTTATTTGGTGTATTCAAATACTAATAATGTCGGGTTGATAGGTACGGAAACGACTAATACTACCATACAAAGGAAGTAGATTTTGGTTTTGATTTTATTACCTACTTCAAGGTGAGAGACCTGCCCTATGAAATATAAATGCTTATATTTTCATATGGAAATGTGTAGTTAAATACATGCGTTAGAATGCTTATGGAGTGATGTGGTGTTTACGAAACATATGCATATGATTAAAAATGTTAAGTGATGTTATTTAATGTTATGGACTGTGGCGGGTCCTTTATCTAATGTTAAGGACTGTGGTGGGTCCTACAGGATGTGGAGGTTCTATTAATCCAACTTAAAGGTTTGTGTACTCGGGCCTAATAAAGGGATGTAGTGGACCCCAATAACTATGGTGGATTAATTGGACTGTGGCGGGTCCAGGATTGCGAGAGTTTCATAATTCCTGTTGGGTTATAGCATTAGAACAAAATAAAAATGGTTATTCAATTTGGTTATAGGAGTGGTATATGGTCATTCACAAAGCTTATATTGCTTACACTCCTTTAATGCTATGCTTCAGGTATGCCTATCGTTTGGAGTTCACTGCCAAGTTAGAACCTTAAAACGGGGGAGTGATGAATATCTAATATGAGATGTATATCAACAAGGTTTTTGTGTCAATGTGAAACAAAGGAACTTGTATATGTAAAGTTGTTTAGTACTTGTCAGTTATATGTTCATGTAGTTATGTTTTCATCTAAACATACCTTTGAAAAGAAAAAAAAATCTTGTGCTATTTTTTGAGAGATTTAAAGTAAAGTATTGTTTATGGGAAATTATCTCTGAATAAAAGGATGGTTTTAACTTAATTAAGTTGGGGTGCGACACTACGAGAGTGTAAAATTGACTCGTCGTGAAAGCCACCGTTTAAAAGAGCCCAAAAGAAAAGGCAAATACCAAAAATTCGGGCCAAAAGGATTTTCTCTAAGTTGAGATTGCTAGAAAGCTCAAAATAACTTGAAAAAGTATATATATATGAGGGAGTTTGGTTGGAAAAAATTTAAACGGGCTTGTTCAACGAATCCTAGTATTAAAACATTGCATTATGATGCTATTATTTGTACAATCGTCAAAATTATGGATTTGTGTGCATGTAGTATGTTTATTTCATTAAGCTCACGCTTTAATTGTTATATGGCTATGATAAAGTTTGATGATCTATTGCTATTGATTAAAGATTCTTGATTGTTTTGATGTGTTGGAATTGTGATTCATTTGTCGTAGTTCACGCCCATTCAATTCCATGGCCGTGTTTAAGCACATTGATTCTATGTTAGCATGTAACTCGCATTGTTTGTTTTTGTATTTTGTAGTTTTAGTTACTGTTTTTCTGATGTTTCGCAGATTTGAACCCCTTCCAGTATGTTTTTTTGGGAAATTTTTTCACTGGGTAACACTATTTAACATTCTGGGAAAACTATGAAATTTTGGTTTGCTCGTTCGAGCGACATGATCATGTCGCGCGAAGTTATCGTTTGAGCGATGTTGCTTATCGTTTGAGCGACGTCCCTGGCTCATTCGAGCGACGTCTGGGTTTTTTGCTTCCTAATGTTTTAGTACCCTGCTGTATATTGTTATATATTTTGGTATTGGTTTCTTCTGGACAGTTTGTTTCTATGCAGATTCACATGATCGCATCTTTTGCTAAATTGTTCATTTAATCACACCTGCTTAGATTTATTGATTCATTGTGTGATTCTTTGTTTACGAGCTACGGATTTGTCACGTTTAATCATTATTAGCTGGTTGTTTCACATTTATCTAGTTGTCCTTCATTGATCATATTCACATGCTAGATATTTAGTTATTGTTTCATCTTTTCACCGAGTTGTCTATTCGAGACAAAAAGGGGAAGAGATGTATGTGATGTTGGGGGAGCTTTGACTATTGAGCACGTTTGCATTGCTATACATATTGGTATCACTTTTTTAATTAGTTTAACTAAATAGGTATCATGATATTTTTGCTCACATGTTTAAAAAATGATTATGGACTTTCATGGATTATTCAAATTGGTATCATTGTGACTTTTTTATCATTTGATTTGATATCATAACTATTTATATCATTTGTTCCTCCATATTTCACTGGGTATTTGTTTGTCTGTTTCATGTGTTTAGGTATACTTCAGTGATTCGAGATTTCAAGTCTACATCACATTCAAACAGTTCGTGCTTATCGGTACTACATATTCCAGTCTCTATCCTGTAATTTTTTAGTTTGGGTTTATGGGATGGTATTTAGGCGTCATACGGCTTGACGACCCGACTTAGGCATTTCACTGGTTTATTTTTGTCCCGAAATAGTCAAAGGGTGAGATTTGTTAGGACAAAATTTCCAATTGAGTACATTTATAGTTTTGACTTATACCTGGAACCAAAATGTGTTTGTAATTGTGTCATAGGTAGATTTTTTATTATCACGATCCCACACAGTCTATGACGCATCGAAGTTTATTGGAGACGTTGAGGCAAAGCTTCAAAGATTTATCATGCCGATTTATGGTGCAATTTATGTCTTTAATCAGATTTGCATTCCGAGATCACATAGGTAAGAATGTGTAATCTTAATGGGACTCGAAATATATTCTTATAAAGATTAGCGTAGTATTTAGTTTGAACTCTAATTCAGCGCGTCGCTCAAATGACCTGACCAATCGTTCGCAGGAGATGAGCATGTCGTTCTAACGACAGACCAATGTCGTTAAAATGAGTTGTCGCCTAAAAAAATATTATTTAAGGCCTGTTTCCTCCCATATTTCGAAGTGTGTGCAGAACGAAGTTCAGAATACAACCAGTACGTTTTCTACAACAAGTTTTCTAAGGTTTTCAAGTCTAAACACATCCTTAGAGTTCTCAAAGATCCGATTTTACATTATCATATGTTATTGTGATCTTTGCTTGCACATGTAGCTGTTCAAGCATATTGAGCAAATTGTTTCGTTGGTTTTTGTGGTGAAGAAGCGAAGGACTTTGTGTTTGACTTTGTAGAAGACACAATGCCATATCAGTGGACACCGATACATACGTGGATGCGTGTGTTATGGACGAGCACGTGGAAGATGAAATTTTTTCATGGGCACTGTGGATGAGGGATTGAAGATTCGAAGACGCATTAATACCGTACGGATTGAGTCATTGTGTAAGATTGTCTTTGTACTTTGTGAAACCATATCATAGTGATTGTCTGGCTTGGGTCATCCGAGGTTTTTTCCCTTTAGTGGTTTCTTCATACATTCGGCTTTGTTAGTATTCATTACTTTATTTTACTTACTTTAATCACTATATGCATGTTTAGGATTAATCAAGATAAAATTGGTTTAAAGTAAAATTGGTTCACAACTTGGTGTGGTTTATTTAAAAGTTGGAAAATTGAATTTTTTTAAGAAAAATGGGTTTGGTTTGAAACACACACGAATAGGGTCCTAGCATTAGTGGATATGCTACATTAACGCTTATACTAATGTGTTCAACTGACACTTGTTGTTTATGAACTTCTCGTTTACGTATTGGTATTATATCCTAATGTGCCCTGGTCTTTAAAATACCTATCACTTTTTTATAACGAAGATTGCAGCAGATTATTATAATATTTCAGCAACTTGGTAATAGTGTCGACAACTCCAAGTCCCAAAATAAATTATCCGCAGTCATAATCCATAAATTTTATCTTAAAAGTATGTTATATACAATATTTAATTATTTCTCACTCTTTCATAATATTGGCCACTAGGCCAAAACAAGCCTATTTAATCAAGAGAGAACAATTATCATAAGTGTGAGCATATAATATTTTTGACATCTCATTATTTCATACGCTTAAAATATTTTATTTCTTTAATCTATCATTCATTACTAAGAGAAATTTAAGAAATATATAAATTTACTCCCACTGACTTCAAGGTATATATACTGATCAAAATACATAAAGTATTATTAAAATACCATTTATGGGGAGTTGGCTGTAACAACCCAGGCTTTTGAGCGGCTATTTTATATTATTTTGCCCGATGGACAAATTCTATAAAATAGGGAAAGTTGGAGTAAATATTTTTTTCCCGTGATATTAAGGGACGTTTTATCTATTTACCGTATGAGAAGGTAAATGGCTTTATATTGTGATATGTTGCGTCGTTATATGTAAAATGACGGTTAAGGTTCATATTTAAATTGTGGTATAATTAAGGAAATACAATAAAAATTAGAACATAAGATTTGTTCACATTTTTCCGAATGCCAAAATAGGGGGTGCGGTTGTTTTTAGAATGGTCGAGATAGTCGAAATAAGTGCCAAGTTGTATTTTGGAGTTTCGGGCACTTTTAACGCGTTATGACTCAATTAAGTGTATACGAGTCATTTTAATGGTGTATTAGTAATTAAAAGTGGGAAATTGTGTTTTATAACCCGTTTAAGTCCCCCACCCCTTTTTCTTCCTTCATTTGTGAGAAAAGCCAAAGGAGAGAGAGAATAGAGAGTTGGGAGAAATGGAGAAAAGGGGAGAAAATGGAGATTTGGGCTGAAATCCGTTGCTATCGGAGGAGGATCAGAGACTACGAACCTCGAGGCAAGTTTCTTACTTCCTAGATATTGATTTAATGTGATAAATTGCATGTTTAGTTAAGTTTTGAGATATTTAAACAATAAATTTGGTTTTGTTGATTTTGATGATTAAACCCTTAATTCTTGGTTTTAATTTGATTTGAGGATAAATTATTAGTTGTTGATAGTGTAGAAATGATTTGGGTAAAATTTTTGTTTTTGATGTCGGGGAAAATCAAGGGTTTAGGGGTTTTGAGGTTTTAGGGTTCAAACAACCCGTAGCCCGAACATGGAAATTCTGCAGAACCGAATCGATTCGGCCCTAGAGAATCGATTCGGTAAGAGGGAAAGTGTTAGGTCTAGGTTGATCGAATCGATTCGAACCACCCGAATCGATTCGGGGTTATGCAGAATGCCAGGGTCTTCTTGACCGAATCGATTCGCTAGGGGCCCGAATCGATTCGACCAGGGCGAATCAATTCGGAATTCCTGAATTTTTGGGATGTTTTTTTCTAGTTTAGTTTTCATCCCTTTTCCTTTAGGTTCGAGGTTTAGGAACCTTCCCTTGGGAAGTAATTAAGATTCCTAGAGGGTTGTTATGGGTAGACTAATGTCCTAGGCTAAAATAGGATGATTTGGGCTTACCCGAGGGCTAGTTTGTATAAGTAAATGCCCTAACGATATAAGAAGTTACCGAAAGATAAAATTGGATATAAAATGCGAAAGTTGAGACACTTGGGAGATACTTCTTGAAGGAGGCTTACTTTTAGGATTTATGAAATTTCTCTTGGAGACTAGTTTGAGGATTATGGTACTTCGGGTCTTAACCATTAATAAAATATGACAATAAGAATAAGAAAAACATATGATAATATATGGTATAAATGAGTAAGTGTAAATGATTTTGAGAATGTAAAAGTGGAAGTTTTCAAAAGGAAAAAGTAATGATTTTTCATAAGTTTTAACTTATGGTTACACACCTCCCTAAATTGCTATCATAAGGGAAGTTGCGTGCGTGTGGTGAAGCCCCCTGACTAATGAACGTAGGGTGGATATAGTCCCTAGGCCATATGGGCATTTATTACTGCGCTGGTTAGGAGATTTTGGGTGTGGTCTTGACTTTCCCGCAGGCAATATGGCCGCTTCCCGACGTTAGTAGGTTCCCAGGTTGTCTTGTATAGATAGGCCCTGGAAGATGATCGCCATTTAGGGGCGCGTCCAGTGGGGAAACCCGGAGGGACGGTCTTAGATTATTAAAGCAATTCATGATAATAATTTGGCTTTAATTACATTTCCTGGATAGAAGAAGGGAAATGGGATATATGGTACAAAATTATTTTTATGCTAATAAAAATGACTTTTGATTTACACTTCCTGGATGGAAGAAAGGAAGTGGTATTTTATGAACAAGGTTAAAGCACTTTTATGTTAATAAAACTTGCTTTAAAAATGTAATTCTCCTGGAAGGAGGAAAGGAAATAAAACTTGTAAAGAAGTTGTATAAATGAGATTAATTGGTAAACATTTGATAAAATGTTGTACCATTTATATATATTCCTAAGAAAGAAATAGGAATGGTGCATATAGAGTTATGAGATTGAAATGGTAAACATTTGATAAAATGGTGTACCATTTATATATATTCCTAAAGAAAGAATTAGGAATTATGTTTTTAGATGGTGAATGGAATAAATTAAGTTTTCTTGAGTAGCTGTAGATCATATGCACATACATATATATATGCATATTGTTTACGTGCTAACGATCTAATGGATCTCAATGATTAACCTTGCCTAAATAGTAGTGTATCGGGGGGTTCCTTGTTTGGATTTCGCTTTGCGAGACACCCCACGCACGAATAAGGCATAGTGTTGAGACTGGGGAGAAGTTAGCCCGTAGTACTTGGGTTAACTAGATCATCTCATGGTTATTGCGCTAGGTTGCTTTTAGACTGAGAGGTGAGAAATGGATTGTTAATTGCGAGAGTATACACACTTAACTTTAATGCATTTTGATCACATGGGAATCATATCAAACCGGGCCCTGACCCGTTTATATTTCTTGTTTTCTGCATATATTATTTGCCGTACAGGTGCTCTACCGCATGGACACCCGTATTTACATTTCCATTCCAGTTGTCAAGGAGCTACAACACATTGCGGATGTTGTAGGTTACTTGTATTAGACGCTTCTTTTCATTGTACTCTAGTTATGTTCAGTTTATTTATTCGGGCGTGCTGCCCAAGTGTTGCACTCATTTATTATATTGTAAATATTGAAATGTAATACTCGGTGTAATTATTTGTATTGGTATGTTCACCGACAGCTTATTCGATTTATATTTATTATGATTGTCGTTCTTCATTATCGATTTTTGATATCCACCATTTTTTACAAATGTGATTGTCCAAGTGTTTTTCTTTTACTTGCAAATTCTTTTACATTGACAATCCGTTTTCTAAAATTATTGGTGGTTATCTCGTACTATTATGTTTAATCGACAGTGATGCTGAGAATGGACTATCTATGATTCCTGTGATTATTAGAGTATTGGGCTGGCCACCTATTATTTTAGTAGGCGGGTTATCACAGATGGTATCAAAGCATTAGGTTCTAGAGTCCTTAGGAATCCGTACGAATGTATTGCGTCTTCTGCGTTTCTTTTGAATTGATATAGAGCCCTAAGATTAAGATCGTTGATTTTTCTTGTGAGATTTCATTATTTTGCGAGGTTATGAGAACCCCGAATATCCTTTGCGCATTTGTGTGTGACTCATAGGTCGTCAGATGATGGGCATCAAGGAAGACCGTTGTGAAGGCGTAACGAGGCGAGATTACTAATAACTGTAGGTTGTAGTCGGTAATGAGGACCGTTTGAAGGTCGCTCCCTTGTAGCATTATTTTATATTGCTACTGTGACTAGTGAGTGCAGTAGACATAGTTTTCAAATACCGCTGCAAGTAGAGAGTGGCGCTAAGCTTGGGACTCCAAGCGACATTAATTTGAGGATGAGGGGTCCTTGGCAAGGACCACATGTTGAAGTTCGGTTGGATAGAGAAGGTGTAACCTCGTTCGGTGGAAGTATAAGGCCTGAGAGTTTGTCCTAGAGTAAGGTATAGAGGGGATTAGGTGTGAAGATTTAAGGAAAATCTTTCACTAGTAAGTTTAAGAGTGAGATGTAAGTGGAGAGAAGGGTAGTCACCATATTTTGGTGGAACGGGAGGTTTTGCCCATAGAGAAACCCGTTAGATATTTTTAATGGCGAGTTTCTCTAGAATGTCAGGAATGATGAGAAGGTAGGATTCTCATGTATTTTCGCAAGGTTCGGTTAGAGGCCTACAGTGAATAAAGGGTGCTACAGTTATGGAAACTATGCCCGAAATGAGGGTGATACAAAGAGTACCTTTCAATGGAAATGATGGTCTCACAAGTAAGTGTTGTTAACACTTTAGGAGGAGTGGTGTTAGTGAGACCCCATCGGTGGACTTCCACCCGGGGAAGACTCACCGAACTAGACAGGAGAGGACTGTAGAGTGTTCTCTTTACTTAAGGAGTTAAGGGAACTACTCGAGAAATCGTTGGGGTAGCTAGACATGGAAGTAGTTTAGTTCGTATGAGACTAGATTATGTGATTGGTGGCCAAGGGATTGGCAAGTATGTGGTAGGAATTTCCCACCGTAGTTGAGGGTGGAGCGTTTCCTTATGATAAGTTGAAGTAGAATATATTTACCCTAGATCCGGGTGTGTATCGAGCTTGTGGTATTATGGATGTTAACATAGAGAATGTATTTATATAACTTTCAGGATAAAGAAGTTTTGTGTTTTCTTTCACTCGTTATGGGGCGAGTGATGACATGGGCAGTATGTGCTACCTGTATTATATGTGATACGAGTAGAGATATTTTTGGTTTGGTGGGTGTGATAGCGAGTGAATAAATCGCGAGGCTATCCTATTCCTAGTTCTAGAGAAGGACTAGTTGTTCTATAATATCTCTCCTGGATACAGGTTGAGACATTATAGAGGTAGTTTACAGTGTGTAGTTAGTTTTCATTTTATTTTTATTTTATTTGTCTTACTTTATTTGTTTTTGATTGTTTGCTTGCTTTGTTTGTCTTTCTTGTGTATGATGCTGCCTAATCTCCACAACCAACTAGTTAAGGGGGATTGTGTGGAGGGGTTCCTTGTTTGGATTTTGCTTCGGCGAGACGCTCCACGCATTAACCTTAACGACGTTGGGAGTGGAGAGATGCGCATTTTCTTTACTTTTCTTTCTTTACTTTTCTGTTGGTTAAGATGTTGGGTTAGAAAGGTTTAGCCAAGAATCACGTAAATGAGTGATTAGAGGGCTAAGTTATAGTGCATGATATGAGCACTGTGATAGTTCTTACTCTGATCGATGTGGGCAAGACTAAGATATGAAATCGGATAGAGACTTATGATGTTGCCTTAATGAGAGGACCATCTATAAAAGATGTATGTATGTATACTGGGATAAAAGTGTCAGTGGCATTTTACCAAAAGTAAATGCCAGGTTAGCAAAATATTTAAGTTGTTTGAGATGGTAGGACTTGGGAGTAGAAAAGCATTTGTGGAGTGACGAGTGAGGATTCTAGCGATCCCGATCATGTGTCTTAGACCGTTACTTCTCGACGACCGACAGTGCAAGGTAGTAGTGTAACAGGAGGGTTCCTTATTTGGATTTTGCCTTGGCGAGACGTCTCACGCACGAAACCGAGCGAATGTCAGGAGTTGGGAAAGGTCTTGGACACTAGGGATATAATTAGGATAATACTTATACGCATAAATCTAGATAGATAGATTGATTTTAGGATTTTTTTAGGACGCAATGCCCTTAAGGCATGTAGTATTGTTTTAGGAAGGTGGTAGGGAGTTAACCACAATAGGTTTGTGGGTTAACTTTAAGGGGGATTCGGTCCCTAGGACGAAGGATTATAGGATCTTAAGTGATTCAGAACGATAGGCCTTAGAAGGTGGGGCCTTTTTAAGATAAAGCGTTACGTTGGTAACCTATCTTTCGAGGAGTTGAAGTATGGGTTGACTTTTACTCCTGCAATCGTGTTGTTATGATCGAAAGTGGATTTGACAAACGAGTCTTTGCCAGGAACGGGAAGTATTAATACCGGAGCATGAACCCCTTCATTTATGCATCTCACAGACTTAAACTCTGTGAGAAGTATTATCCCCCGCTTTAGAGCTCGTAGCGGTAGTTTTCGCCTGAGCAGAGGCACTACTTCCTGGGCAGGAAGTAGGTCTTTTCACTAACAAGAAGTTGGTGTTCATAAAGGATTATCAATTGGATATTCCCTTTTGTTAAAGAAATGGTGATGGGGAAGGTGATACACCGAGTAGAAAATTCGTCGGAGAGATTATTTATGGCATGGAATACCAAGTAGAACGAGCTTCACCGAGGGGACGCTATAGTAAGGGTGTTCATGTCCGTGATTAACCAAATCACCTACTAGTGTGAAGATATTAGTGGTGGGACGAGGAAGGAGTGGAGTAGTAGATTTTCGGAATCAAATTTCCGTATGATGGTTCAGATCGATTCTTACGAGGAGGGTACCGTGAGTGTGGCCGAGTGTAGTTATTCCCTAGCAAGAGTATAACGTGATTCGGGAAGAAAGGCAAGGTATGTCAAGATGTGTATATATCTCCTTCCGTAGTAGAAAGGTAGGATCGATAGTTCATGAGGAATGGTTTGGTGCTATGATTGAGCACGGAGAATGTAGACTGAGATCAAATAATGATGACCTTAGTCCAAGTCCAAATGGGGACGCCGCGCTACCAAGGGGTTTGCTGAGAATGATAGAACGATAGTTTATTATGGTATACCCTTTATATGATTAAGGTTATACTGTATGCCTGAATTTTGAGGGCAAAATTCCCTTCTAAGAAGGGGATTATGTAACAACCCAGGCTTTTTAGAGGCTATTTTATATTATTTTGCCCGATGGACAAATTCTATAAAATAGGGGAAGTTGGAGTAAATATTGTTTCCCGTGATATTAAGGGATAATATTTACTATGTTTTATCTATTTATCGTATGAGAAGGTAAATGGCTTTATATTGTGATATGTTGCGTCGTTATATGTAAAACGACGGTTAAGGTTCATATTTAAATTTCGGTATAATTAATGAAATAAAATAAAAATTGAAACATAATATTTATTCAAATTTTCCCGAATGCCAAAATAGGGGGTGCGGTTGTTTTTAGAATGGTTGAGATAGTCGAAATAAGTGCTAAGTTGTATTTTGGAGATTCGGGCACTTTTAACGCGTTATGACTCAATTAAGTGTATACGAGTCATTTTAATGGTGTATTAGTAATTAAAAGTGGGAAATTGTGTTTTATAACCCGTTTAAGTCCCCTACCCCTTTTTCTTCCTTCATTTGTGAGAAAAGCCAAAGGAGAGAGAGAAGAAAGAGTTGGGAGAAATGGAGAAAAGGGGAGAAAAGGGAGATTAATGCTGAAATCCATTGCTATCGGAGGAGGATCAGAGACTACGAACCTCGAGCCAAGTTTCTTACTTGCTAGGTGTTGATTTAATGTGCTAAATTTCATGTTTAGTTATGTTTTGGGAGATTTAAACCATAAATTTGGTTTTGTTGATTTTGATGATTAAAGCCTTAATTCTTGGTTTTAATTTGATTTGAGGATAAATTATTAGTTATTGATAGTGTAGAAATGATTTGGGTAAAATTGTTGTTGTTGATGTCGGGGAAAATCAAGGGTTTAGGGGTTTTGAGGCTTTAGGGTTCAAACAACCCGTAGGCCAAACTTGGAAATTCTGCAGAACCGAATCGATTCGGCCCTAAAGAATCGATTCGGTAAGAGGGAAAGTGTCAGGTCTGGGTTGACTGAATCGATTTGGACCACCCGAATCGATTCGGGGTTATGCAGAATGCCAGGGTCTTCTTGACCTAATCGATTTGGATCTACCGAATCGATTCCCTAGGGGCCCGAATCGATTCGGCCAGGGCGAATCGATTTGGAATTCCTGCATTTTTGGGATGTTCTTTTCTAGTTTAGTTTTTATCCCTTTTCCTTTAGGTTCGAGGTTTAGGAACTTTGCTTTGGGAAGTAATTAAGAGTCCTAGAGGGTTGTTATGGGTAGACTAATGTCCTAGGCTAAAATAGGATGATTTGGGCTTACCTGAGGGCTAGTTTGTATAAGTAAATGCCCTAACGATATAGGAAGTTACCGAAAGATAAAATTGGAGATAAAATGCGAAAGTTGAGACTCTTGGGAGATATTCCTTGAAGGAGGCTTACTTTGAGGGTTTATGAAATTTTATGAACTCTTGGAGACTAGTTTGAGGATTATGGTACTTCGGGTCTTAACCATTAATAAAATATGACACTAAGAATAAGAAAAACATATGATAATATATGGTATAAATGAGTAAGTACAAATGATTTTCAGAATGTAAAAGTGGAAGTTTTCGAAAGGAAAAAGTAATGATTTTTCATAAGTGTTAACTTATGGTTACACACCTCCCTAAATCGCTATCATAAGGGAAGTTGCGTGCGTGTGGTGAAGCCCCCTGACTAATGAACGAAGGGTGGATATAGTCCCTAGGCCATATGGGCATTTATTGCTGCGATGGTTAGGAGATTTTGGGTGTGGTCTTGACTTTCTCGCAGGCAATATGGCCGCTTCCCGACGTTGGTAGGTTCCCAGGTTATCTTGTATAGATAGGTCCTAGAAGATGATAGTCATTTAGGGGAGCGTCCAGTGGAGAAACCCGGAGGGACGGTCTTAAATTATTAAAGAAATTCATGATAATGAATTGGCTTTAATTACATTTCCTGGATAGAAGAAGGGAAATGGGATATATGGTACAAAAGTATTTTTATGCTAATAAAAATGACTTTTGATTTATACTTCCTGGATGGAAGAAATTAAGTGGATTTTATGAACAAGGTTAAAGGACTTTTATGTTAATAAAACTTGCTTTAAAAATGTAATTCTCCTGGTAGGAGGAAAGGAAATAAAACTTGTAAAGAAGTTGTACAAATGAGATTAATTGGTAAACATTTGATAAAATGTTGTACCATTTATGTATATTCCTAAGAAAGAAAGAGGAATGGTGCATATAGAGTTATGAGATTGAAATGGTAAACATTTGATAAAATGTTGTAACATTTATATATATTCCTAAAGAAAGAATTAGGAATTATGTTTTTATATGGTGAATGGAATAAATTAAGTTTTCTTGAGTAGCTGTAGATCATATGCGCATACATATATATGCATATTGTTTACGTGCTAACGGTCTAATGGATCTCAACGATCAACCTTGCCTAAATAGTAGTGTATCGGGGGGGTTCCTTGTTTGGATTTCGCTTTGCGAGACACCCCATGCACGAATAGGGCATAGTGTTGAGATTGGGGAGAAGTTATCCCATAGTACTTGGGTTAACTAGATCATCTCATGGTTATTACGCTAGGTTGCTTTTAGACTAAGAGGTGAGAAATGGATTGTTAATTGAGAGAGAATACGCAGTTTACTATCATGCATTTTGATCACATGGGAATCATATCAAACCGGGCCCTGACCCGTTTATATTTCTTGTTTTCTGCATATACTATTTGCCGTACAGGTTCTCTACCGCATGGACACCCGTATTTACATTTCCATTCCGGTTGTCAAGGAGCTACAGCACATTGCGGATGTTGTAGGTTACTTGTATTAGACGCTTCTTTTCATTGTACTCTAGTTATGTTCAGTTTATTTATTCGGGCGTGCTACCCAAGTTTTGCACTCATTTATTATATTGTAAATATTAAAATGTAATACTCGGTGTAATTATTTGTATTGGTCTGTTCACCGACAGCTTATTCGGTGATTATTTATTATGATTGTCGTTCTTCATTATCGATTTTTGATATCCACCGTTTTTTACAAATGTGATTGTCCAAGTGTTTTTCTTTTACTTGCAAATTCTTTTACATTGGCAATCCGTTTTCTAAAATGATTGGTGGTTATCTCGTACTATTATTTTTAATCGACAGTGATGCTGAGAATGGACCATCTATGATTCCTGTGATTATTAGAGTATTGGGCTGGCCACCTATTATTTTAGTAGGCGGGTTGTCACATTGGCATTAGTTTATATAGTGATTTCTCAACATATATATTTATTTTCTTAAATTCTCATAAGTTTTCACACTAAATGTAACTCTTACTCAAAAGGAACTAGTAAAGCTATGAGAATTTCACATTCTAAGATATAGGTGAAAATATTTATTTTATTGAGTATCACCAGGATCATGTTTTAGTCTTAACATGCATTTACACTTGACTCTAGTTTGTCAATTAGATAATTCAACACAATCCTAAAATTTATTTTGGTAAATAAATGGCAATATAATTTTTTTTAAACATGTGAAAACAAAATCGAATACTTTCTTACTCGTGTGTCAAATTAGTATTCTTGTGATAAATCTCACAATCATTCAGAATAGCAAACACATTTAAGAGCTTCTTAAAAATATTCATATCTACTGACCAAAAGAGCAATTACTTTGGATGTTAATGGAATGACAGGAGTATCTTAACTTTTTTTTATAACCACATTAGGTGATTTGATACTCCCTCTACTTTCATCATTTTTTAAAGAAGTTTACATGTTCGATTTCAAGTGTAGACATAATTCTAAATTCCAATTATGTTAAAATTTGGGTAAGTAAAGTGGAATTTATATGATACACTTTTAACCACATATTTCATTTTTTTGTGAATAACTCTTGTGGTGATATCATCTTGTTGCGTTTGACTTGTTATTTTATAATTCCATGATCTACGTAGGTCCACTATCCAAGGATTATAATCTCCCACTTGGACCACATAGATCGTTTTAAAATTGTAAAATCGTAAGAACTCAAAGGTGAGTGTTAAGGTTCATAAGTGACAGCCCAAAGGCAATCTAGTCTATTAAATCATCGAATAAATCTAGAGTTAAAAGAGTGTGATATTCAGTTATGCCAAAAAATTAAAGAGTTTTAGTAATAAAGCCACTTTTAAGTTCAGCGTTATGATATAGGATCAAAATCATTTTTCTTTTAAAAGTTTCATAAACAAATAATTGTACAACCCACCAATGAGAATATCATAAACTTAGAGATTTTTTATATACTAGAGATAAATATTTTGAAAGGTCATTATGGGGTTTTTGAAATGATTCCAAAATGGTATAAGAAAATAAATCAAAGAATTTATGATTTGTTTTAAGGCTTTCCTATAAGAATCATCACATCGATTTAGAACTACATTTCGTAGCACTTTAGTTTTTTAAAAATGAAGGTTGTTTCATTCATATCAAATGATACTATATAATTCACACAATGTATGTTACATAATTGGTAATCATATTTTAATCCCTAACATTATGGGATTTTTTTAAAACTTATGCTTAATCCATTTAATAGTTCTTCAAAATTTTAAAAGAGTGCCACGCACTAATCCAATAATAGTGGGTTCCTCAAGTAAAAGTGAATTATAACGATTTAGCATTTTTAAGTGAAACTTAGCTTATTCATTTCATTCTAAGAAGTGAGTCTCAAGAACATTAAAATGGATAAAACATGCAATTTTAGAGAAATAAAGTAATATAAAATTAGTGAGATAAATAGCTTACTACATTAATGTGATGAGTTGACAACATGAACAATAATAACATTTTATAACTGTGGGATTTCTTTCATTATAACTTTAAATATTTTAATATGACTTTATTGAGTACCATGTTATGTAATTTAGATGGACATGCTATCTAGGATAACCTTTCACCATATAATTATATTATCCCTAATATTTTTTTTAGTTACTCAAAATAAATTTCCTTTAGGAAATTATCTTGCTTGATGAAATAAACTAAATATACCCTATCAATGTCTTTACATATATAAGCATGATGAGTTATTACTATCACTTTTATCTCTAAATTTAATATTCACAAGAATTCTAGTTAGGCCACTTTGGTGACTACCAAACTATCCATTATATGAATATTACATTATTTTATGGATTATTTAATAATTTCAACACGCATTAATATTTCCAAAAGGCATATATGGCCAGGGTACTTATACATTAAGGAAGTTTATGGACTCTTTGGAACAACCAATACCAACCTTAATAAATAACATATTGCCCATTAATATTAACTTCACCATGCAATTGGACTCTTTGGAGCAAGCAAATCACAATGGCTTAATCATAATGAAATCATTAATAATCTGAACATTCAAAACCATATCCGGACTCTTTGAAGCAACCAAAACATAGCTTTTGAATGTTATCAAAAAATACGGCATTCACAGTTTATTAAATTAGACCACTCTGGTGGAATCTTAACCTCATCGTGATATAAATAATGTGATGAAAACCTTAAGCCATACCAAAACATGGTATTGAATGCTATTAGAAAATTCAACGTTTACAGTTATTAGAATAGACCACTTCGATGGAATCGTAATCTAATCGTGATAGAAATGATGAGAAGAAAACTTCAAGGCATGATTTAAATATTTCATTACTCATATCGAATATAAAAAGCATAAGCACATTAATCTAATATTTACAATTTTGAGCATCAAATTAAACTTCACGTAAATATTAGTCTCAATGAAAAGTTTAAATCCTTCGAGGTTAAGTTGATGGAAAAAATAAATTTACTCATTAATGTTCATTCGATAATCGAAATTGTACCCTTGGGGAGTCTTACAATTATATTAGATACACTAACATCCAAATTTATACACAGTAATTTAGTATTTACAATTATAGAATCAGGCACTTTAATGGGAAATTAATTTAACATAATGTAAATATTAATATAAAATCATAACCATAACAATATCTGGTGTAAACCAAAAATATTATGTCAACCAAATAAGGTAAGACAACTGATGTACACATAAAAAGGAGAAATTCAAAATTTTCAATAACGAAATTTTTTTGAGTAATCACTACAAAAGAGTTAAGAAAATTCAATAAGACGACTTTAAAAAAATAAAGAAAGAAGTAACTATCAACATCATTACCAATTTTAGGTTTTGAGGGCTTAAACGAGCTCAAATAGCTAAAACAACGTTCATCACCGAAAAAAGTTATTTTTATAGTCATTACATCTTTTAGGATTTACATAAAATAATTCAAGAAGTCACGAGAAAATTAGCAATTTTAATTTCATATATTTCTTATTAGACGCATAAGAAAACTGTTACTGAAAATGTCTTAGAATATTCAGATTTATAGTTTTATAAAAAAGCAGTTTTAAAGACAGAATTAAAATTGCCACAAAAGAAATTCACAAGAAGGGATCCAAAACAAATATTAATTTGATCATAAAAAATTTGGTACCCAAAATCTCATCTTATGAAATCTTCTTTTATGTGATTATACATATATACCAATTAATTCATTGGGTTACATTCCACAGATCCTAAATGGATTTATGCTTAATTGCGCTTAAATATTTAATTCATAGAGTGTGCAAAAATTTTAGTTCTACGTAATATACATACACACAATATAGATGCATACACAATAATGTAATATGTATAACTATACTGTAACAACCCGCCTAAAATAATAACGGGTGGCCAGCCCTATACTATATTAAATCAGGAATTTCAAATGGTCCAGTCTCAACATCAACTGCCGGTACTATATAATATAGGACTAACTACTCGATATCATAAAAGCGAGATGTTAAATAATTTAAAACATGCAACAACTAACAAACCAACACCATAAAACTACTAATAAATAGGAGAAAGATGACAGAAAGAACTATGATAAACGAAATGCTATAATAAAATGAAATAATCGACTACAACAGAATGTGATACAAAAAGTAGACACGAATAAGCTGTCAGGTCACAGCGAATACAATAACTGGAATGGAATAAATATAAACATGTATATAAATATCTCTTGGGTACAAACCCGATATACAACATGAATCCTACCTAAAATTTTAACGAAGTGGAAAGCGGCTACAAGATACATCCCGCAACAGTCCGCACCTGTCACGGCTCCCAAGACTCTGGATAGAAGGTCATCCGGCATCCATGCGGTAGGATACCTGTAATAATATATATATATATACAGGCAGGAGAGAAAAGTAAACGGGTCAGAACCCGAGTTGTGAAAAAAAAATTAGCAAGTATGTTAACCGTGCATAATAATTATCGGTGCACTTATTTCATAATTAAAGTGGAACCGCACTCTCGTGGAACCCCAACTCACCTCTCATCTAAAGGCACGCACCTATTCGCGTCCTCAAGTTTTAGTTAAATTACCCCCATAGTTATTAGGACAACCTAACTTATCATAGGCCTAGCCTATACCCACGAGAGCTACTACCCATCATAATCCAAGGATCCACCCTTTCTAACCCACTAGATTATGATTACAAACAATTGTGCCATAATAGGCTTAAGGGATTTCGATTTATAATTATAATGAATTATAATTCTTAATACGTTACCCCTATATATATATATACATCTATATATATATATATACATATATATAGGCTAAAATATAAGAATTTATCTAAATATCATGCACATGGAATAATGGCAAAACTTCTCTCTAATCTCAAAATTGTACTACGTTTCGTGTGTGGGGAGTCTCGCAAAGCGAAATTCAAACAAGGAACCGCCCCGTTATACTACTCCTGACAATGTCACGACTAGAGATCCATTATGACATATAAGTAATTACTTCTCTCAAATCTCGACATGGCACTGCGTTTCGTGCGTGAGGTGTCTCGCAAAGCGAAATCCAAACAAGGAACCACCTCGTTACACTACTCCTGGGCAATGTCGATCCTAGAGATCCATAATACTTAGCATATAATTTAATACTACCCTTACTACTGAAATTTTAAACTACAATATGAAAACAACTAGATGTACCCCAATAATATCCTTGGGATGATGTAACCGAAGTATTCCTTAAATGCGATACATCAACCCCCAAATAAACTGGTACACCACAAACATCCAAGATGTACCCCATAGAAATACCATATCCTCTCATCTATAGGATATATATATAAATATATATATATATATATATATATATATAGGTATTTTATTCTAACCATATATATATATACATACCATCAACCAATCCCATGACCATGTATACATACCATATATGATGTACCAAGGCCATGCACAAATAAATACCCGGCTATATATATAGCGCCGATAAAACTGCATCAATGCTATCATCTTCCCAGTGCCAGGCTCACGTAGCAATACTGGGGCCACCATGGTGGGACTAAACGACACCCATCTCGTGGTAAACTTACGTACACGACGTCCCGGGAAGCGGTCATAGCTCCAAACCAGCAATGAGACGAAACATACCCACCACGTCTCATCCCAAAAATAAAAATGTAAATCACATAATAACACACGGGACGACCATGACCTGGGGAATATCCACACCCTGCTTTTCTAGCCAGGATGCTCACCCTCTACGTGCGCAACTTCCCAATGATAGCATGAGCGGGGTATGCTTAACCAAATAAGTATACATATCATTCACATGCACAATATATATACATCCATATGATCCAATCATATGATCAAATATTAAATCATTATATAAGGTTTAAATATCCATACCATGTATATCCATATATTCATATACATACGGATATATATATCAACACATATTCACATATCCTTATATCTATATATATAAACTAATTCTCGTTCATATGTATAAGATATATAAATACCCGACTATGAGTATACATAATCTTCAATATACAAGTCGTCACCACAATTTCCATTAAATTCACCTCTATATATGAATACAATCCCTCACTTGAAACATATTCAATCGTTTTCCTATGATGAATAGTCTCCCAAAACCATATGTATATATATATACCTATATATTCAACATTAGAGCTATCACCCAAGAGGTTGTGTAGGAATCCATCACTACACATTTCATCCATTTTTCAAAAGTACATAGTTTCCTTTAGTACCATTTAACCATAAGCACACACATGACTTAATAGTCTAAAACCTCAATTTATTCCAACCTCATTTCAAGTATTGGAATCTCAATGGTCATATCCCCATAATTAAGTGTAAACTATCCTAACTAGAATTATGCTACCGCTTATTCTAGTCGATAGTACGATACAAATCGTTCCCAATTCCACATATGGTTCAATTTATCTTATGAACCCTTACTCCTATTGAGTTATCAATTGTTCCTTAGTCTAAACATTTCTAAGGATATTACATACCTCACTCTCTAAGATTTCTCAACCTCACCTCAAATTTATACCCGTATCTACAATTGCTATCCCCAACCTCAAGGAGGTTTCCCCACAATCTCCATATGCAGCCCCAATACGTACATGGATATATTTCTCCCAAATACCCTAAGGAGTCCCCAAAATCCTAATATGTGAGAAACTCCTTCAATGTCTCCAAGAACATATCTCTTACATCATAAGAGAAGGTCCGCAAATCAATAAATCCAACCAAAAAGGATTTGGAATCACTATAGAGAAAACACCACAAAATGCCCTGTTTCCGAATCGATTCGGCCTCCAAGGCGAATCGATTCGGGTCCAAAGACCTGGGCTACTGCCACAGGCCGAATCGATTCGGCTTGGGTCCGAATCGATTCGGTCAATGCAGACCTGCCAATTCCCTTAAACCGAATCGATTCGCATAAGGGGGCGAATCGATTCGGGCCTGCAATTTTGAAGGGGTCTTCTTCTTCATCAAAACCCATGAATTCTAAACCCTAATTTTTTCATTCTAACCCCAAAACCTTCATCAAATCATGATTTTAATCCCATTAATCAACCCAAAGTTGATCCCAACCATTTCTATGCCATTAAATCCAAATTTAAACATTGATTTCAAGATTAAACCCAAAAATCTAGGTTTTGATATTAATACCCAAAAATCCATTTCTTTAACCCACAAATTATGAAATGAAAATACACAAATAGCTATTTAGCAAGATTAAACAGTTGCCTCAGATTTGTAGAGGTTGGATCGTCCTCGATGTCGCGATTGGGCCGGTAATCTCCAAGCTTTCTTCCTCTCTCTCTTCTTTTCTCCTTCTTTCTTTCTTCCTTTTTCTTTCTCTCTTTCTCTCAATTGAGAAGGCTTCATCCGAATGCCTTAAATCCTTTAAAACAATAAACCCAATTTTAAATGTTAATACACACTTTAAAGGACTCGTTTACTCCAACTCGAGTCAACTGAGTTAAAAATATTCCGGAGCCGAAATAAAACTCAATGACAGTCATTCTGACTATTTCGACCCTTCCGGGATCAATGGTACCCTTAAAATCATCATTCGAAATACTTTAAAATGTCCTCTATTTTTGGACTAAATTCCCGAATTTTGAAATTCTCCAATTTAATTAAATTTTATTTTCCCAAAATTTAATTTCTCAGTCTCAAAAGTCTTGGGGTGTTACATATACATTAAGACACCTTCTTCTTAATCTAACGTCAAATAAATATTATTGTCAAAACATTAATTCATAATTATATTAGGACCTTTTGGCAACAAATATAAATTATACACGATAATCTAATTTATCGAAAATATTATTGCCAAACCCCTTAATCATAAATCTAATATTCAAAACTTTATATTGAACCTCTTTGGTAAGTACCAAATAATACATAACATGAATATTAGAATAATCATTTAAAGATAAAAAATAAAATGTAGTAACTTATACCATAAAATACCAAAAATAATTTAGTTTTCCAAAATGGAAAATTTTGAGTTATCACAACAATAGCATAAACAATCTTTTCAAGATCACTCTACAATTTGTGAAATCATATATCAATTTTTAAGTGAAAGTTATTAGCATTGACATTATTACCAAAAATAACAAAAATATGTTTTTAGGGGTATAAATAATGTCAAATTACCAAGATAGGGTGGTGCCCATTGTACACATTGAGTTTTGTTTATTTCGACGTTTTCAAGTGATCATGTGAATTTCATAGTATTTTGAACAAAAAAAAAAATATGTCGTTGAAAACTTCCCTAAAAATTCAGTAATTCACCATTTTTTTACCCGGAATCTTTTGTACGAAATAAACTCTTAATGGATCATCATGAGATCATAAACTTAAGCTCGGATACCACATGTAAACATAATTAAAGAACACATAATTAACAGTTTTATATGGATTTATAAATTTAACACATGAATATCCAATTTTATATGTCATTTGTTCTTAATAATACAAAACGTTATGTATTATACATTTAACGTTAGGATCTTAGAACAGCATGATTATCACATATAATTATTATGCGGAACATAAAATGATATTATAATCACATAATTCCAACACATCACAAATGGAAAGATTGACAGAGTAGTCAACATTAACGATGTCCGATCGAGCTGAATTTTGGACCACAACTTTCTCTCGTATAAAACAAAAACATATTCCAATTTTAGCACATTCCAAGAATTATATCTTCCTTTATAGCTAAAATAGTATTCCAAAAATTAATACAAATTTGATTTTTTGGATTTCTCCCCCTTATCCTATAATTTTTTTTATGTTGTCTTTTCGTGTGTCTAAATGATTGAAATTAGTCACTTATTTATAGGCAGAAACTTAACCAAATCTCCAAAAGTCACTTAGTCTTAACTATCCATCAAGGTAGATACGCAAGAGTCATTTGGACTCTTTATATTTGGAGTACCCTTTCATTAACCAAAGTGACTCTTAGTATTAATCTAATTATGGATCAAATTATGTAGAACTATTCCTTAAAATAATTATAACATTCTCTTACCTGGAAAACACACCTCGTTTTGAAGGTCATTAGAAGTATTGTCTAGCGAGATCCCCGTTCTCCTTTGAACGAGACTTATTCTCGTTTGAACGGGGCGAAAAAAAGATTTTTTTTATTTTAAAATCCTTTTCACAACAAGAATCAATTTTAAAAATGTAACATCCCATCATATAATTTATAAAATAATATGAATTCCCATTTTATTATTGAGTCTATTATTTAAGCTTCATGACTTAAATTCCTTTTTAGATATTCATTATCTACTAATCTATTGTTTGACATAAGTAGATATATTACACTAGTATATATATTCATCACACATATAATATATACACAAATATAGCATCCCCAGAATGGCCCCTCGTGATGCTAGCATACTCTGCTATCAAGTCCATGTACCTCTCGTACTCAAATAAGGACTATTGGCTTGGCATGTCTCCTCGAACCCAAAATTAATCAACACAATAATGAAGGCGAACATGGTTCTAAGCCTTTGGGATACGCACATACCTAATGTACCCAAACGATAAGACAATCCTATTAATACATGACACATAGTGGACCACCCTAAGTTCCATGTTCTGGGGCACTAATCCAGACCTCATTGGAATCGTCAAGGTGGGATCCCCCTCTGTGCGTAAACCTCTTGATAGCAGGCATCATAGGTATGTTCACACACATAATCACATCATATCTATAGGTATTCACAAAACCTATAAATATATATATATATATATATATATATATATATATATATATATATATATATATATATATATATATATATATATATTATTCAGTATGTATACACACAATCCAATTTCATCAACTAGTACGTAATATATATCACTCGTATATTCGATGTACCATAAATTTTAACTAAACTTCCAATTTCGTATAATTTTTAGTATTGCTCACTACTTTAATAATCCCAATTACCCATTCTGAAATCCGTATTTATTCCCATCATATTCTACTGGACATAAATGTAAGTTTACTCATCACTATGAAATCCTTCTCGAATTTCTTTCATTTATCAATTACATATATTTTATCAATTTACCCAATTTCTTAACTCGTCTCATTCTTAATTAATTCTAATCTTCCCTATAGGAATATAAACAATTTTTATATTCCCCTCTAAAGTTTAAAATTATCCCAAAAGTCCCTTCACCAATTATGTATAATATTTGGGCTTAATACAAAATAATTTTCAGTTTTGGGCAAGATCGAATCGATTCTTCCTTCGGCCGAATCGATCCGAAAAGTGTCAAGGGTCTTCTTCTTCCTTTTGCTATTATGAATTTTCATGCTATTAAATTCCTTAAGCTTTCATACCACAATCTCAAACCCTCAATTATCATATCTAAACATCAAATAACCATGTAGGGATGATTTCTAACGTAAATCGTGAATAAAATCCATACAATTTCTTCCTATAATCAGATTTAACATATCATAATCATTAACCCTACAATTTTGTGTTCTTCATATAAATTCACCAAAACCCAGATTTAATCCATGATTCAAATCCTAGAACTCTCGATTTGTTTTCTCTATGTAATTGGATTTATTCTACATAAAATCCTATTCGCAATTATAAGTTTACTCATCAAATTACAAGGGTAACATCAATTATCCTTAATTCAAAGTTCCTATTCTACAAAGGTATTATAACTCATAAAATTTTCGAGATAAATACTTGCCTTATATAGGAGTGGTATGATCTGATCCTTTTTCATGAGTCTTATCTTCTAATCCTTCCTCTAAAAATGGTTGTGATGCCAAAATGAGCTTGAATTCTCCAAAATCCTCTCCTAAGCTCCAAGAAAAGTGTTCCTCTCCTCTCTACTGGCCTCCAACAATTTTCTAATCTTTTTACCCTAACCTCACACCACAACAACTATATATAATCCTTGAAATCTTGAATCCCCTTAACCCCAGGTTATAAAATGACTAAAATGCCCTCTCGGGGTGTCGGTTTTGTCTAATACTATCTCGAAACCCAAACTACACACCGAGTATACTATTTTGACTGTTTCGACCCTTTTCGAGTTACTCATAATTTAATTTCTAACTCTACCTCATTTAGTCCACACATGGCATCTGGTTGAGATAACATAATGCCACGTCACTATCACTTATTGTGACATTAAATATCTAATTACTATTCACTTACTAATTTTATTCAATAAACATTAATCATTTCTCTTCGATTCACTTAGTAATTTTATTCAATAAACACGAATCATTTCTCTCCGATTAATAATTTAATCAACCCATAATATTTAATTTTCATTAAATTACGTCACACGTGTAATTTAAATTTAAACAAATTATTTCATTTTTAATTCTTCAAAAATACAGGTTGTTACATGACTCTCTTCATAAGGTTGCCTCTCTTGGCGAAACCTTGGGTTTTATTGTTGATGAATCTTAGATCGGACCCTGGGAGGGACTGGGTGTTCCTCTACATCGAAAATTTGTTATAAGTTGTTACTATGGTGCAACATCATGTGCTTTTGGATAAGAAATTTCTTTTGTAGGAAAAAGAATTATTTCCCACATACAGTGCCAATTTTGAGTTCAGAATTATCACAATAAACAATCCTAGAAAGCAGGTATGAAAAGCAGGAAATACACAATTACACAAAACACAAGATGTACGTTGTTCGGCAATTTGCCTATGTACACGGAGAGGTTAGTGTCTATTAAGTCTCTATCGAGTAATCAAAATTACATCCCCTCTGCCCCTAGGTGCGGGTTTACATTTACAGTAGTTGTAACTAAGTGGTTGAATTGTATAAATAATTCATCCAACTTGTGGATAGCTCATAAGGTGTTCTTGAACATCTCTACGAGATTGTTGGTAATCGATCTGAATATGTCCGTATATATTTAAGCATGTGTTAAATACACGCCCAAGAATATTTGATATTTAAATTGGGTCAGGCAGTCCTTGCTATGCACTGGGCTGGTCGGCTTAACATAATGGGCCTAATGTATAAAATCAATCCCCACTGTAATAAACTTCCTTATAAAGGAAAGACACGATTAAAGACCTTATAAACCCTTTTTGAAAGATTTTTTTCACCTTTTTGAGTTCTATTTGTGATGTAACTCTTACAATGTTATTCCAAACCCCTTAGAAACCTAAAGATCAATTTATCAAATCAATAATAACCTTTCTTGTTCAAAGGCCCTTGTAGCCCTACTACTGACTTTTTGAAATTAGGTTTCACTGCAGACGAAGAAAAAGAAGGTTGATTGGTGGATACGGAGGGAAGATCTTTTCCTATGGACGGCACTAGACTAGGTCGTATTCTGTAAAAGAAATTTAAGACTCTACACATTATACTTTATTAGTCTAAGTGGTCCATATGTCGTCTATGTCTATTAATTACTCTACATTGCTGAATATAGGTTTTGCCCTTTTAAGGGAATTTTTCTTAATTTTTTGTGTTATTTGTATGCTTGGTTTGTTGAATTAAAAATTTGGAGTACATCTTTGTATACACACCTAATTTAAGCAAAGATAAAATTTGGTAAAATTAAATTTTTGTGGCAAACTAATAATCTTAATGATGAAAATTTGATAATATATAGACTTCGTCTTAAAAACATGTTGTTAGAGGGTGAAAACCTAAAATAGCCCCCAATTGGCAATGTAAGAAGCATAATCACCTCACACGGGACCAATGTGACTCCTAAGAACTCAATTTGTATTCAAGGGACTTCCAATTTTAAAATATGACTAAAATGTGAAAATATATAGACTTAAGCTTGTCTCTAGAGGGAAAAAACCTAACACAACCCCCATACTTCCTCGTAAGAGGCATGAACACCTTACACGGGACCATGTAACTCTTAGGAACAGACCGCATAGTCACGAGACTCCCAGTTTGATAATATAACTACAATTTGAAAATATTTATACTTAGACTTAAAAATATTCTGCTAGAGGGTGAAAATTTAAAATAACCCCTAGAGGCCCCTAAGTGGAAAGAACACATAGAACGAGACCAATATAACACGTAGGAATTGATCGCATAGTCAAGAGCCGCTCGATTTGAGAATATGAATTAAATTTGCAAATATATGGACTAGCGCTTAAAAGCAATGCCACTAGAGGGAGAAAACAAAAAATAATCCCCAAACGTTCCCGTAAAAGGCATAAATACCTCATAAGGAACGATTATAACCCATAAGAACTGACCACGTAATCACGAGACTCCTGATTTGAGAATATAATGGAAATTTGCAAATATCTAGATTTAAACTTAAAAACATGTCTCTAGAGGGAGATAAACCAATAGCCCTAAAATGACTCCTTAGGGGGCATGGACACCTACCACGAGACTAATTTAACTCGTAGGAATTGATCTCGTAGTCACGAAACTCTCGTGTGACACCCCGCTTAAAATAATAATGGGTGGCCGGCCCTATACCAAGATAAAACAAGAATCTTAAGTGCATCATTCTCAGCATTACTGCCGAACAGACTAAAATATACCTAACCACCCAATAATAAAATAAGCGGATGCCAAAATTTTAAAAACTTACAAAAAAACTACAAACTAGCATGCAATATGACTACAAAACATGATAATATAAACACAAGTACAACAAAAGAATAAACTCGAATATGTTGTCGGGTCACAGAAAATATAACATCCAGATAAGAACATAAAAGAGCAATAACTAAATATACAATCCCTGGGTATAAACTCGATAAAAATGAATCCTTAACAATATTTACAAAAATATGAAGCGAATACGACAAAATCCTATCACATTCCGCAACTACTACAGCTCCAAGGACTGTGGATATAATAGACATCATTGGCATCCTTGCGGACGTACATCTAAAATAATACAATATGTATAGCAAGAGAAAAGATATAAACGGGTCAGAGCCCGAAGTTCAAAAATAATTTTAACAAGTGAATTAAAATGCATAATAATTATGAATGCACGATATCATAATTAAAGTGGTGTCTCACTCTCTTGGGATTCAACCTCACCCCTCATCTATAGCGCGCACCTAACGTATGCATATGAACCTCGAATAAGCTACCCAACACATTGTAGGTATAAATCCTCTGCAATCTATGCTGAAACCTATATCACGTAACTCACTATCTCAAACATAACCATTCATCTAATTCTTCTATCATCTCCTAAGTTTACACCTAAACTTATACAATAATATCACTCAATTACATTTATCTATTCTAATCTTTAAACTTCACAAGTTATTAGCATAAGATATCCCACATCATCTTAAATTCTAGCAATATACACCCACTATAACACATATACACAAGAACTAAGGACCAAACATCTCCCCACGCCCAACATTGCGCTAAGTTTCGTGCGTGGGACGTCCCGTAAAGAAAAATCCAAACAAGGACCCCCCGATACACTACTATCTAACACTGTCAGTCATGGAAATCCGTTAGGCCCTCAGTCCATAGTACGCACCCAATTACTTACCGTCTATAGGCATAAGAGTATACTTATCCACTCTCATGCTACAAAAGATAAAACATAATATACATCTTTATAACTTTCTCTAGCTATAACATTAAGATATCACAACTATCTATAAAGCTTGTATAATATTACACGCATGTATTATACATAACTCATCATTCTCAATAAGTACACATACATTCACACATAATATGTATACTAAAAGTCTCAATAATATGCTATCATCTTCTAAGGGATCGCTCACATTTCTCGGGATTACCAGCAGTCGGACTGTCACACCTACTTGGTAAAAAACTAATCATAACAAATAGGAAGCGGACATAGTTCCTAACTTGAGAGAAAGATGAATCATACCCAAGACGCCTTACCCCTACCTCATGCACGGTAAAATACTAGACGCTATGACCTGGGGATTATACTGTCCCTGCTCCTCAAGCCCGAGGGATTCACCCACATTGTGCAACTTCCCACGATAACACTAGAGGGGTATGAGGCACATAATTTATATAGCATACACTCAAGATATATACATTCACACCATATATATATATATATATACATCCTATCACACACCCGTATGTAAAGAGTAAAGAATCCGGTTATATATATATAACTCTCATTATACTAATTGTTACACTCTCGCATACCTTACCAGTTCATTTCAGTATTCAATCCCTCACTTGAAATTTACTAATCCATCACACCTAAGATATGAATAATCGCCCAATTTGACAACACTAAGGACACACTATATTTATCTACCATTCAGTCTATATTCGGCGTTAAGTAAATTCCTACTACTCGGAGAATTTACAAAAGCATTCAATATGCTTAACTCCCAAATATACCTCCACAATAGACTGAAGCCATCCTCGAGAGAAGCCTCGTTCCTTGGAGGATTTACTAAAAGAAAACAACACAATTTACTCTTAAACATACGTCCATTATAGCCCCCTTTATTATGTCCAAATATGAACCCTCATAATATCTCCCAAACACGTTTACTACACTCTATTGGAGGGTCCATAAACAATAAAACCAAATAAAAAGGGGTAAAACAAGATCTGGCCAAAAGCAGTGACCGGACCGGACCGGGGGTCCTGAAACGAACCGGTCTATATCCTAAAATTTAACAAAAAAAATTAATGGTCGGACCGATCCGGTGCCCCTTAAAAAATGAACCGATTCGATTTCCTCAAAAACAAACCGATCTGGATTTCCTACTCGGACCGGTTCGGTTCTACAGAATTTTATTCCCATGAGATTTGTACCCCAAAAGTTTACTCTACACTTCTAAAACCCAAATCTTCCTCACACTAGCAATATCCTAATCGTCAAAACCCAGCACATATATTATCCCCACCATTTTCCTCATCTAAACCACAAATCTTACCCTAAATACAAGATTTACTCATCAAATTTAGGGTTTAACCATAAAAGCTCAAATCAACTAAATCACCAACAAAAATATGAGATAACTCACACACACAATTATTAAGTAATTTTAATCATTTGCCTTAAAGTTTTAGAGGTTATATCTTCCTCGAAATCACGAATTTGGGCCGAAAATCTCCGAAGCTCCAAGCTTTTCTCCTCCTCTTCTTCTCCTTAGATTTCACTCTCTCTTTCTAGGGTTTTCTCTTTTCTCACATATGAGATTGACTAACTCACGAGCCTCTTAAACCTTTAAATTCTAAATCCATAACTTTAAATAATAATACACACTTAAAATGACTCGTTTACTCCAATTAGAGTCAAACTAGGTCCAAAATACTCTGGAACCCAAACACAACTTCCATAAAATCATTTTGACTATCTCCACCCTTCCAGGATCAACCGTACACTCCAATTAATCTTTAGAGACTCCGAAAAATAAAAATATAATTTTTCCCAAAATAATTAAATTCCTAAGTCCTCAAACACGCGGGTTGTTACAATCTCCCCTCCTTATAAAGAATTTTGTCCCCGAAATTCGAACAAGTTCATTACTTCAATTAACCAATCTACCTTCTTGATTGCTACACCGATCTCTACCACTTTTCAATAGTTAATTCATTGAAAGCAATCTCTAACCAGGGCGCCCATACCCCTATAACCGTGAACCAATGCACAATCATTATTCGGCTCCACTAGCCTTAAATTGTAACATAATTTTCACTCACCGCTACAATTATATGCCTAAAAAACCCAAGGCACCAACCCATGAACTAATCTCAGTCCCATAACTCTACAAGGATATGCTAACTCTCAATAATTAATCCGATAAATCATAATTTTGAAAATGTCCAAAGATCTAACCTTTCTCAAGTTCTGATATTCGCTACTTTCATGCTGAGGAGGTCTCACAAGAGAAATCTAAACAAGAAACCCTCCCAATACACTACTGTGCAGTTCTGTTAAGGATTGAGATCGGTAAGACCAGGACTAAAGAATTAAAAAGATATTTAAATCAATTTACATGGATCCATAGGCCTAATAAATTATATAGAAAATAATTTTATGAATTATGATACACACAAATTAAATAACATGCCCAAGACACAAGGCATCAGTCGATACAATGTTCTCACCAGCATTAAGTTCTCAACACGCACACAACTATGAGATAAACTCTTCACTCAACATTGAACCTACTAAACCCTAATTATCATCAGTAAAAATTCATTACATCATCTTAAGAAATCACCACAAGATAGACCCATTCACAACTGGGACATAGCAATAACATGCATCTAGCCAAACAACAAAATGATAGTCTTACCATTACCACTCAACACAGCTTAACAATTGAATTCCAGAAAAATTACAACCCTACTAGCACATGTAATACCCCATATTTTTAAAAGATTTTATTTTAATTATGGCAGTGGGATTAATTAATTTAAATGGAGGGAATTTATTTATAATTAATCCGAATTATATTAAAAAATTACTAGCATGACAAAAGTTAGTACTTATTGGTGATAATTATGTTGAATATTACTTAGAGAGTAAAGTAATATATAATTGTGGAAATATATTAAAGTTTTCGTGAGTGAAAAATACGATAGTTATTGAAATTAACTCGAGACGGGCGTGTCTATCGTGTCGGGACTAAATTAATGTAATAAAAAGTAAAATAATTATAAGTCGCTCATATGGTCATTTCGAGTGCGTTGTTGAGTCCGTAAGGGTTGAGATAGTCAGAAAAGTCTACCTGGGGGCTTAGTTAGGATTCTGAGGCAGTTTTAGGCCGAACCGGCACCCCGGAAGAGTATTTTGGTAAATTATATTTTTGGGGTAAATTAAAGGACGAAAATTAGAGAAATAAAAGATCTCCTATGTGGGTTAGAGTAGGTTATGTGCCGTGAGAAAAAAAAAATAGACAGAGAGAGAGACCTAAAAGAGAGAAAGAGGAAGAAAAATCCAAGGAAAAGACACCACAAGTGCACCTTTCCCACCACCGTGATCACCATCACGTAGATCAGAGAATGAGGGTAGAAACTATACCAACAATATCAAAGGATCAGACCATATTTCACAAGGTTAGTGTTTAAATCTTGTTCTTTAAGCATTAAATGTATTAATGTTAGTGTAGGTGATGAAACCCATTAAACTGCATGTGATTTGACGAAGAATTCATGATTAAAAAATATGTTAGGGTTAAATTGATGCCAAGTTGAATGGTCCTTATAAATTGAAGTTTAATTACGAATTTATGTTGATAATTGCTGAGTAAATCTGGGATTAAAAAGGTTTAATTGGAAATCTTATGAACTAGGGTTTATGAATCTGAAATTTGGGGATTTTTTGTTTGTGAATTAATTAATCATAAATCGATGTGTTTAAGATGTTAGAAATCATTGTTTTATGTGGAAAATTGAGTTGTAATTGAATGACAGGAGTTTGGGACTGATTTATAAAGGTTTTAGGACTATTTAGGGATGAAAAACGTAGCAGGTACAGGTTAGGGCCAAAAATGCTGAATCTCGTTCAAACGAGATGGAGCCTGGTTCGAATGAGAACCCATGTCATGTGATATGTCGTTCTAACGACATGGTATATCGTTCAAATGAGATAGCTTCTGGTTCAAACGATAGGTTCAGTTTCTAGGAAATTTTCTTCTGTTTAAAATCTAGGTAGCATGTGTAGTTTAAGCACTGATCAACAGTAAAATTGGGAGTCAAGTTAGAACAAAATTATGGGGTAATAAGAGGAGTACGGCATTTTATGACAAATGGAGCGACGAGTTATCTCTAAATTACGAACGAGAGAGTATTCATAATCTAGTATGTGTAATGCAAGTAGTAATGAGAGATACTACGTATAAGTTAAATATTCGAGTTGAGATTATACCTAATGAACTTTATAGGTTGCGTGAAGGCCTATAATGATATGTATTATGTGTATGACATACCTACCATACTTTCTATCACGAGAGGTTGGGAAAAGGGGACAGTCCTATCTTGAGGAGCTTTCGGGGGTATATTTGACTGGTACCTCAAGGGCATGGAACCTAGGTACAGGCTATCTGAGAATGATAATGTTGATGGCTATATAGGTGTGTAGGTATGTGCGTAGCCCATAGGCTTGTAACAATTTTTGCCTCTAATATGTGTGATTTGTAAATTTATGGTTCGTGGGAGATTCCTAACCCATTGTCCTTATTCAGTGCGAGATGTACCGGGACTTGATAGCAGAGTATAAGGGCACAGTAGCTGATTCTAGAGGTGCCTTTTTAGTATATACAATATTTAGTGAAGTATATATATATACTTGTAGTGATATTTATTGTCTGAAAGTATGTGGATAAGATATATAATGATGAAAATCTCTGAATAACTTGAGTAAGCGAGCACTTAATGTGATTTATAAATACTTCCCAAATTGAGATAACGTTCGTGAAAACAATTAATATAGTGTTTTAAGGAAAATGAGGGTTGGTATTACGGGTAGTGATTATAAGGATTTTGTCTTTAGTCTAGATAGATGATAGAAACAAAATTATAATGGTTTTAGAGGTGCGTTAAGCGTGCACATTAGTTGAAAGGTGAGAATCTCAAGTGAGTTTTCGAAAGACTAACATGTGCATACTATTTGCTTTACTGCAATATTTAAATACTTGTTAAAATTTTTAAATGTTCTACACTCGGGCTCTGACTCGTCTCTTACAAATCTCTTCTCTTTTCTCAATTATTATAGGTGCCCAGCCACAGGGACACCAAGCATAGGAGTTTCATTCATTTGACGTGTTGTAGCTGCTGTGGAAGTTACAGGGCCTCGGTAGTAGACGCCTCCATATTTACCATTTCTTCATTCCGAGCTATTTACTTCTTTTAAGGCATGTTGCCTCTTTTATATTAGATGGTCAGAGATTTATGGATTCATTACTTATTCAGTTAAGTTGTTTAATCATTTTGGTTGGATTATTGTACTTGATACTTAGGCTCGATGTGTTTACCCCAGTTGAATTTATTATTTCAGTCATTTCCTTTCATATGAGTTTGGTTTGGATGGTGAATGTTCATTATTCGTTAATTTGATTTTACATTAATTAAAAGATAAAATTTTGACAACATCCTTTTTAAATATTAGGTGGTTAGTATTTTAATAAAAAAAATCAACAGTGATGCATACTTTGAACCAATTGGATATTCTGATTTAATTTAATAAAGGACTGATCACCCAGTATTTAACTAGGTGGGGTGTTACATCACATAACAAAAAAATCTATTCTCCCAAAAGATACCATCCAAGTACCACATTTCCCCTCCTCAAGGTAACCATATATTCACAACCGGTTTATTACCACCAACCAAGCATTAAATTAGACCCACTCGTGAATTATAGAGATAGCCATATTACATGCGACGCTCCCAAAATCACTTAAACCATGACCTATACACAGAGGAAAAATAATTTATGTATATGTTACCTCCATAATCTAATTGCCTTGCCTCATTAATGGGTCCCTGATCAAAGTTATCTTGTCCGAACCCGCCCTTAAATTACTGTAGGCATTGTGCATCCAAAACCTCTTCAAAAAGTTGTCCTCAACCTCTCTCAGGACAACCCCTCTTTATATGTCCTATCTCCCCACAAAAGAAATATTTCCCAGTAAATCCTTCCTGAACACCTTTAGTAACAAAATTTTGTTGCGGCCTTTGAAAATCCTGACTAGAGCCACTACCACCAAATCTAAAACCTCTTGAACGATGTCTCTTACTCGAAGACCCTAAATCCATATCCTGCTCCCTCTGCCTATTCTTCGGCTGTTATGATAATTGTGCCTCACTGACACCACCCTCTTCCATCCGACTTTCCACGTCCGGGTCCCCAAATTTCTTATCTCCTTTTAAACAAAAACGGCGGTCCTAACAATGCTACAACGATGCATTCATCACATTGACAAAAGTCAGTAATGTCGGGTTCCCCAAAAAATGCTGACGAATTCGCCAATCTAAACCTCCCAAGAACTTTGATATACGTTTATCCTCCGTATTTAATTTATCGGGCACAAAATTCACTAATCGTGTAAATTCCTCTTCATACTCTGCCACCGTCTTATCTTCCTGCTTCACCTCTAACAATTTTCTTCTTATTTTTGTTTGAATTGTCGAAGGGAAATACTTACGATCAAATCAAACCCAAAAATTGGATATAGACACTGTATCTCTCTGCACTAACGTAGTGACCGACTCCCACAAATGGAGAGAAGCATCAACTAACTTAAAGGTGGAAAGTATCTGCTTCTGAACATCACTACATTTCACCATGCGAAGGTGACGTTGAATAGCATTGTTCCACTGATTTTTTATGACCACATATGTCCCCCTTGAAACTCTAGAGGATGACCTTTTTGAAACACTTCTCGGTCTCTCTCCCACGCAGATAACCCCATGTAAGCTTGATCTGCTGGCGCTGCAGGCTATTGCTGAGCCTGAGGAAATTGTTGATCCATGGTGTTCATGGCCTCATTGACTGCTTGAACCATAATATTAGCAACCTCTGATGCAGTCATAGTCCCCTGAGGCACTTAGGGCTCCGCATTCTCTGCCCTTCAATTTGCTCTCGTTGGACGACCTCTCTTCGGCAGCATCTGAAATAAGAGCGAATTGTATCAGCACACAATTTAAAAAAATTCGCATTGCAGAAGATCGTAAACGTAATATGAACGCAAAAATCATAATAATATGGCTCTAAATCAAGAAAGCATATGAAAAAACATACTAAACCCGCACAGATCCTAAGACACTAGAACCTGATGCTCTGATACCACCTATGACACCCTGCTTAAATTAATAACGGGTGGCCAGACCTATACCAAGATAAAACAGTAATCTCAAGTGGATCATTTTCAACATCACTACCGAACATACTAAAATATACCTAACAACTAATAATAAAATAAGAAGATGCCAAAATTTAAAAAAAAAAGACAAAACACTACAAACCAACATGCAATATGTCTACAAAACATGATAATATAAATACGATTATAACAAATGAATAAACCCGAATATTTTGTCGGGTCAAAGACAATACAACATCTAGATAAGAACATAAAAGACCTACAACTAAATATACAACCCCTGGGTATAAACTCGATACAAAAATGAATCCTTAACTAGATTTACGAAAATATGAAGCGACTACAACAAAATCCTTTCACATTCCATAACTACTACAACTCCAAGAACTTTAGACAAAATAGACATCATTGGCGTCTTTGCGAAGGGACACCTAAAATAATACAATATGTATAGCAAGAGAAAATATATAAACGGGTTAGAGCCTGAGGTTCGAAAATATATTCAGCAAGTTAATTAAAATGCATAATAATTATGAATGCACGACATCATATTTAAACTGGTGTCACACTCTCTTGGGATTCAACCTTACCCCTCATATATAGTGCTCACCTAACGTATGCATAAGAACCTCGAATAAGCTACCCAACACATTCTAGGGATAAATCCTCTAAAATCTACGCCTAAATCTCAATCACGTAACTCACTATCTCAAACATAGCCATTCATCTACGTCTTCTATAATCTCCTAAGTTTACACCTAAACTTATACAATAATATCACTCAATTACATTTATCGACTCTAATCGGTAACCTTCACAAGTTATTAGCATAGGATACCCGACGTCATCTTAAATGCTAGCACTATACACCCACTATAACACATATAACAAAAGAACTAAGGACCAAACATTTCCCCACGCCGAACATTGCGCTAAGTTTCGTGCGTGGGACATCTCGCAAAGAGAAATCCAAACAAGTAAGCCCCCCACCCCCCCGATATACAGTTATCTAACACTATCGGTCGTGGAAATACGTTAGGCCCTCAATCCATAGTACACACCCAATTACTTCTCGTCTATACGCATAAGAGTATACTCATCCACTCTCATGAAACAAAAGACAAAACATAATATTCATATTTATAACTTTCTCTAGTTATAACATTAATATTGTGGGTACCCAGAATTAAGACCATGGGCCTGGACGAGAAGCCCAGCTCTGGCGGCCCAAAGTCCAGGCCCCCCACCTCTTATTTTGATTTGGTCTCTTCCCACGTTCCCCTGAGGGGAAGTTATAGGAGAGATGGAAGACATGGGGGAACCCATCACCCCCACTCACCTAAATGTACATGTATATATTAAACCCTAGGTCCGGGGAAAAAGGACAAGTTTTATTCCCTGTAATCACTCCTCGGAGTATATAGAAATAAAACCAACTGCACCACCGTGGACGTAGACACTTCTTTGCTGAACCACGTACATACTTTGTTGTGTGATTGTCATTTTACATTCCTTCTTCCTACTTGGTGATTTCCTTTCTCTTATCTATTTGTGTTGTATAATAATTGTCACTACAATTGGCACCGTCTGTGGTAAGCGTTCATCTTTCCCTGAGAAGAGCCCACACCAAGAAAGGAGTTTAAAATGTCTGGTCACAGCAGCAATGCCCCCAAGCAGGGGATATTCAAGAACCACCTGCTCCTCGCAGGATCAGGTCTGAAGTTCGACGTTCAAATTCGAGGGCTCACTTGGAAAGGCCAGCCTCAGAAGAAAGCCAGGGACCGGTGAGGTCCACACAGATATCCAGATTTATTGATGCATACGAGGCAAGGCTCCACGAGCATGGAACAGTTACTCCAGGTGGGGTCAGCCCCCACCTGGATGGACCCCTTAAGAGAATATTTAAAAAATGGCACTCTCCCGGATGACAAGAAGACTGCCCACCAGATAAGAGTCAAAGCTGCTCGCTTTCACTTATCCCCATAAGGCAACTTGTATAAGAAATACTTCTTAGGTCCCTACCTCCGATGCGTCCACCCAGGGGATGTCGAGAAAGTGCTACGCGAGCTTTACGAAGGAATCTGTGGAAGCCACACCGGAGGAAGGTCTCTAGCCTTTCGAGCAATGGAGGAGGGCTATTGGTGGCCATATATACAAAAGGACTCTGCAGTGTATGTCCACAAATGCCTGAAATGCCAACTCCACGCTCCTATGGTCCACCAACCCGCTAGCGATCTAAAGTCCCTGTCCAGCCCATGGCCATTCGCCCAATGGGGAATGGACATCGTGGGACCATTGCCTATCGTTGCCGACAATCGCAAATATCTATTAGTTGTGACTGACTACTTCACCAAATGGATCGAGGCAGAACTCCTGGCGAACATCCGAGATGCTGATATGATAAGGTTCATATGGAGGAATATAATCACCCTTTTTGGAATCCCCAGAATCATCATCACCGATAATGGAACACAGTTCAAAAGTGGCTCCTTTCAAAACTTCTGTGATGAACACGGTATCAGACACCACTACAGTTCGGTGGCCTACCCTCAGAGCAATAGCCAAGTTAAGGCCTCCAACAAAACCATTATCGATGGATTGAAGAAGCGATTGGAGCGAGCCAAAGGCGCATGGGTAAATGAACTACCTCACATCCTATGGCCATATCGGACCACTCCTCGGCGAGCAACAGGAGAAACCCCATTTTCGCTGACATATGGCATGGAGGCAGTCATCCAACTCGAAGCAGGTTTGCCGATAATGAGGTCCAACCTTATCGACCAAGGCCATAATGATGTAACATTACTCGCTGAGCTCGACCTAGCCGACGAGCGCCGGGAACTAGCCCTAGTGAAACTAGCGAGCTACCAGCAACAGCTCGTGAGGCATTATAACAAAAGGCTTAACCCGAGGGCATTCCGAATTCAGGACTATATTTTAAGGAAAGTCCTCGGCAGCGCGGTGAAACCATCAGACGGTAAGCTAGGTCCCAACTGGGAAGGACCCTTTAAGGTAACCCGAGACGACCTGCAGGGCGCCTATCACTTGGAAACGATGGAAGGTAGAGAAATACCATGAGCATGGAACGCAGCTAATCTCAAAAGATTCTATTTTTAGATCTTTCTATTGTATTCTTTTATACAAGTGCATTTCGATTATTATTAATGAAAATTATTTAATTGGTTACACTCTCATTAGTAACAGCTGCATTTATCGCACATCTTTTCCAAGTAACAGGCACATTGATCACTATACTATAGCAGGAGAATACTCCTCCTCAGGTCATCATCATGAAACATGAAGAACCTCTTAGCATTGCCCCTGGAAATATATGAAGCCCTACACGGGATCCTTAGGCAATACGACCAAGTTTTATACTGGTCATCAAAACTCCTTTGATTGAGTAAAATCCTGATCGAATGGAACATCCAACCTCAGGTGTGTCCTTGCCAATTGCCCCACTTAGGCCTAAGGGAGTGTGACGACACAACCTAAAAGGTAAAGTGATGCACAATGGTATCTCGATATTATACTGGACTGGGAGGACACGTGCATGACAAAACAAACTTAGAAGATTATAAAGCAGCAAGAATATGAAGAATATGATGCACACGTTTAGTCGGCAAAGTTTCCCAAAACATAAACTTTTCATTAATTCATCATATTTACAACAATGGTGATACATGTTTAGTCAGCGAGCTCGCCCAAAGCATTTACATTACCAAAAACAACAAAAAAATAACAACTGGCAAAATCTCAAGGGGGGCCTCCGAGCAAGATAGTCAGCCACTCGAGCTCTTCGTTTGTCATCAGGAGAAGGAGCTAACTCTTCCATAACCTCATTTGCACTCGACTCCAATAACTGCCGAGGGATAGCATCGATGGGGATCCATCGATCATCCCTCCGAAAGGGGTTAGGCATCAGGTAGAGGGAGACATCTCATGGCGCTACCAGAGCATCGAGTTCCTCGGGACTTGCAGCTCCTTCAAGGCACTTAGTCATCCCCTAATAAATGAAAGCTCCTCAAACTCAGACAACCTTGTTGGAGCGTCTGACCAATCCTGGTCATAGCCGTCAGCCTACGCTTGCCGAGGACCTTTCTTGAACAAGTGCCACAACCAAGTGACATCCCTTTGAAGCCCGACAACAATCACATAGGCTCGCTGGAAATCACCACGGAGTTCTTCCATTTCCCTATCTCATAGTTCTTTCGCTTCCCTGTTTCTACTCCTGGTTCTCCTACCAACTCGAGGAATGGGTGGGCGAGTGGAACCCCGCGACACAGGAGGAGTAACATTATGACCAGCTCTAGTTCGTGATGATGAGGAACCTTGTAATACTTCTGAAATAGTACTCGGCGCATTCTCCCTAAGTCGTAAGACTTCTCTCCTCAGGTCCTCATTCTCCTGGTGAAGAACCTACCCAACTTGGTTGATCTCGGAGGCCTCTAATAGTTTTGTTCTCAGCGCATTGACCTCCTCTTGTACTGAAGCACCAATGTCCTCCATCTCCTAGAGCCTGTCCTTCAGCTTGGCCACAAATTCAGATTGCTCCTTATACTTCTGATTCCTAGATCTAAGGGATTTGCAAAGCTTAACGAAGGTCTGGCGAACTTCGAGACTCGCATTGGGACCACGGGTCCTGCCTAATTGGGAAGTAGCAGGAATGTAATCATCCACATCAACTAACTACAAGTGAGAGAAAAATAAGGGAGAGAAAAAGACAAATTAGTGCGAGCAAAAAATGAGGCCTTTTCATTAATAAAGGATTGGAGTTACATCGAGTAGTAAAGAAAAAATTTACAGACAGAGAAAACCAACAGTACAAAACAATCCTAGTAGATAACTAGTGTACAACCTCAGGTGGCCCAGAGGTCGATGGCCCCTTCCCCTTGTCAACATCAGCAGGAGCACCGCCCTCAGCAGGGGTAATCTCTGTCCCCACAGCCAGAGAAACATCAGCAGGGGTCGCTTAAGGAACGGGATCAGCGCCTTCAACAGCTGGGGCAGGAACTTCATCCACGGTTGGCTTCGGACTTGGGTTATGCTCGTCAAATAAAGGAGAATCAATTTCGACGCCAGCAGCTAAAAGGACCTTCCAGCCTTTCTTGAAGTTCAGACGACTAATATAGCCTATCTGAACTTCAGCATCCTCATATGCTGCAGCCCAACCGAAATTGTATGAGTCCTCCTTGGCAGTAACAGCCTCAGACTCCTTCTTCTTCAGATCTTCGGAGAGCACCTTGTTATCTTCCACAATAGCAAGTTTTCTCGAGAAAACCAGGTCGTAGGCCTGCCTCAGCTCCTTCAGATCCTTGACTGACGCGTCCTTCTCCTTATCGGCAGTGGTAAGAGCCAAGTCAGATGAAATCCGAGCAGCGTCAATGGCTCTAAAATTAGCCTCGAGCTCTTTACCCTTCAGCTTCAGGTCAGAGTTCTCTTGCTCTAGCTCGTTGTTTCTCTTCACTAGCTCATCGCGTGAACGATACAGCATGGCGAAGTCAATAACACACTGCCGAAAAAAGAAGGCATTAGAAGAGGAAAAGGAGGGAATTCAGAACAACATAGGAGAAAAGGGAAAAACCTTACCAGAGCAAGCCTTTGACTAGCCTGAAGGGCCAACTGCTCTGACCCTACCGCCCTTTGGCGATCATCCGGGAGGATAACTCTCTCAAGCAGAGCTGGGGCCAACTGGGGAGAAATTTCCATAAAGGCCCCCTCGGGCAGCGCGGACACCGGGACTAAGGCCTGCTCGGCCTTCGTCCTCACTTTTGCCCTCATCCTCTCCTCTCCTCTCCTCCTCCTTCTCACTCTCCTTCTTCTTCCTCTCCTCTACCCTCCTTTTCTCTTCCATCTTCTTCCTCTCTTCTTCCTTTTGCCTCTCTCTCTCTCTCACCTGCTCCTCTTCCTTCCTCTTCCTCTCCTGCTCCTTAGCAGAGGACCGAGAACCAGTAGCCACAGCCCCCGAGCTAGATTTTTACTTCTTTGACCTTTGTGCGAGAATGATATGGTCTTCATCACCATCATCCCTGATCAAGTTCTTCCTTGGAGGAACCATATCCTCTCTCGAACTACTAGAAGTGCTCGACAATCCTTGAGCTTCAGAAACCTCCCTACGATTAGAGGAACTGCTACTGCTAGATCTCTCTCCCCGCAAATCACCTACAGCTCCTACAATGTCACTCCCAGAGCTTCTCTCTTCCTCGTCCAACTGGATAGGACCCGCAGCAGTCTCTTCAAATAAATCAAACTCTGGGATACTATCCACAAGCCTTCCTATGAAGTTGGAGCCAATGTTCTTATACTCGAGCAGAAAGGCAGCAGATCTGGGATGCTCACCGTCACCTAAAGGCTCCCTGATATTCCAAGCCTTAACCAATTTCGAGATACGAACCTCGCTGAGAGCAGGCTCCAAGTTCTTTCACCTCGCTGTGGAAGAAAAATCAAAGAGGAGTTAGAGAGATCACAAATCAATAAAAGTCAAAACAACAGTACAATGTCTACCTATGTATTCCTCCTCATAAAAGGGAACAGAGAACCTCTCATACCTCGACCCTTCAAATTGGGGAGAAAAATGCCAATTTCTAACAAGGAAACCTTCTTGCCAGTAGTCCTTGTGGGAATCAGGTATATTTACTACCAATACCCTGTCAGGGCTCCTAGCTTTGAGGTAAAGGACACCAGAGCTAGTTCGAGAAAAGGAGTAGCAAAAACAGACCTCGGCGAGCCCTAACCTAGTACCATACAATTGATTTATCCTATGTACGCGATTTACTATTTTCCACACATTGGGCGAGCATTGCGCAGGAACAATATTAAAATAGCCAAAAAAAAAGCAAAAATAAATCATTAGGAGGAAAAGTGAGTCCCCCCTGAGAAAGTAACAAGACGTGGATCTAGTGGGCATCATCTATATCTCTAACGTTTCTAGGAGGGGAGGCACAACACTCAATATCTACCCACTCAGGGATGTTGTAAAACTTCCTAAATTCAGAGATTGACCTATTTCCAATCTTCGCCAATGGAAAAACCCTAGAAAAACTACAAACCCAAAGAGAAAGTACAAAGAAAGGGCACAGGAAACTTACAAAATAGAAGATCGATTCAAGCGATGAAGAAGCGCGAGCCCAAACAACTAAGAACCAATGAGAATGGAGATTGAGAGAAGAAGGTACGAAGCGATAGAGCTCACAGAAAATAGAAGAATGCTGGAAAGACTGAAGCGACGGTAGAAAAGTGGCTATTCCAACAAACCTTCAAATTCTGCTAATCATAGTGCACAAGAAACGAAGCGGGTGCCGCCAAAATCAACTTCACAGCTTTTGAAGAATTGCAAAAAAGCCATTATGGCTAATCATTTAAATTTATTGAGCCCATGAAGATGGCCCAACAAACTTAGGGGCAATTGTGGGTACCCAGAATTAAGACCATGGGCCTGGACGAGTAGCCCAGTTCTGGAGGCCCAAAGTCCAGGCCCCCCACCTCTTATTTTGATCCGATCTCTTCCCACGTTCTCCTGAGGGGAAGTTATAGGAGAGATGGAAGACGTGGGGGAACCCATCACCCCCACTCACCTAAATGTACATGTATATATTAAACCCTAGGTCCAGGGCAAAAGGACAAGTTTTATTCCCTGTAATCACTCCCCGGAGTATATAGAAATAAAACCAACTGCACCACCGTGGACGTAGGAACTTCTTTGTTGAACCACGTACATCCTTTGTTGTGTGATTGTCATTTTACATTCCTTCTTCCTACTTGGTGATTGCCTTTCTCTTATCTATTTGTGTTGCATAATAATTGTCACTACAAATATATTACACACTATCTACACTACACCAAAATCAGTTATTTGGCACACCCTGATATTAAAAATCTGGCACAGTTTAAAACTGTGCCAAATTTTATCATGGTTTAATGACAATCTGGCACACTTTAAAACAGTGCCAAAATTTGGCACTATTTTAAAGTGTGCCAAAATTGAGTACACTTGGTAAAATATAAAATACCCTAAGAAAAAACATTAGAAAAACTTTCTTTCAGTCCCGCTCAAGGCTCTCTCTCTCTCATCTCATTCCCGCTCTCTTTCTCGGACAGCTCTCCCTCTCTCTCTTCGGTGCGCACCATCGGCCAGATCTCCATCTCTATCCACTGATATCGCTCTCTCCGTTGCCGATTTAACAAGTCAATTTTTCCTCCCATCATTTAAATGAAAGGCTCACCGACGAACAATACATCACGTTTTCCCCAGTGCACCTGTCACTCAAACACCCTAAGTAAAATCAAGCGGAGTTGTTGATGATCAAAGTCTTCAACACATAATAAAAAATAGAAAACGATGAAGCCGGGTGGAGCTGTTGAATCTGAACAAACTCAGATAATGGTAGGAGTAAATGAATCGACGATCAAAGGCTATCCCCATGCTTCTATCAGTAGCAAAGGACCTTTCGATGATAAATGTTATTTCTCTCTTTTGTGTGCGTAATTAATAACATTTAACTTCAGAAATCTATCTTCAACTTCCTAATTTATTATTTTGGGCTTTTTAACTTTGTTTTGACCTAATTCTTCCTTCTTTGTCATCGCCTGAATCGATCACATTGACCTAATTCCGGCGGTGGTCACTGTAGTCTTCTTCCCAATCAATTGAATCCGTGTAGTTCATTATAGGGTCATCTGAATTTTTAAACCCCAAAATTTTGATCATTTGGGAATTGACCCCCCAAAACTAATTGGGATTTGACTTTTTATTTGTGACTTTTGACAGGGATGCTAGGTATAGGCGCAACCACTCTCCGCTGTCGCCTTCAGGTAGTGTCTTATTAGAATGGTTTGATGATAGGATATTTATGGCTTCTAGATGTTTATGTTTCTTTGTGTTTATGAAAATGTTTAAGTGGTTGAAATTGGCCATATCTACAACATCCAGTGTCTATTGTGGGTGTATGTGTTATTTTGATAGATCTCCAATGTCAAAATTCTTATTGAAGACGCTAATTTACTCTTTTGCTTTAGTTGAAAGGTGTACACTATTTTAGCGACAGTTTGTATTTTTACATGTTTGTTGATTTGCATTTAGTAAATCTTAATATGTAGCTTGATACTAATTACATTAGTTGTGTGTATATTTAAATGGCATGCCTACTATTGTTGGGAGGGGGGGTTTTTTGGAGTTAAATTTTGGTGTTTGTGATACTCTGTATTTGTGACGTTCATAACTATGTTAGTTGTCCCTGTATTTCATTTGGTAATTCAAGTGGCATTAGGTTTGATGGAGGCTACTTCCATATTGTTTACAACAGAAGAAGCTTCTACGATGGAAGTTTAGGATTCTTCATCAAAAGTTAGAATTATGATGGCGAGCTTTAATTCATCACTATTTTTATTAGTATTTCTATTTTGTTGGCTTTTGGTTCCTTTTTTCAAATTTTCTTAAATTGAGGTCTTCATAACATGTGAGAATAAGATCCGAAGCCAAGAGACGGGCCAATTCTCTGCTCCTCTTTTCTCATTCCCAGTCTTTTTCGGTGATTTTTACTTCTATCCTTTTGTTTTCTTTTATTTATGAACACAAACCCAAAATGAGATGAAAGGGTTGTGTCGAGTCTAATGATCCAACAATTTCTTATTATTGGCTTTTGCTTAGAATTGCTTCACTTAAACTATTCTTTTCCATTACATTCAGATTCATGCTTGAATATAGATGCAGGAACCACATCCCCTTTTGAGCATGGAGAAGTGTTTGTCTTGGATGATGGTGGAGAGGTAGAAGAACCATCTTGTGTATTATTAACTATGAAGACTATTTTGGGTGATTTTTATTATATCTATTTTTTCGTGAACATTTCTTTTTAGTCCCTCAAACTAATGGATCAGTTAAGTCATATTTATTTCTAGTATTAAGAAAATATTTTAGTATGTTTATCCAGGAATTGTACCTCGGGAACTATGAGCGGTTCCTATATATCAAGTTGACACGTGATAATAATATCACAACCGGAAAGATTTACCAGGCAAGCGAGTTAAATGTTTTTTTCCTAATAATAAAGCAAGTGGGTTAAGTTATAAGTCTTCTTACTCTTACCCTATAATCTATGCTGATAGAAATTCTTAAGATCAATAGGCTTGATGTTTTTTTTACTTATTGTATTGACTACTTTTCTTCTATGTTAGTCTGTCATTAATAAAGAGAGGAAGGAGGATTATCTTGAAAAAACTGCTTCGGTTCTTTCACTGTTGCTGAAATGTATCTATTATATTGTACAATCACTTATATTCTTGTCGTCACATGTTACTTCCCTTCGTCAGGTTGCCCCTCTTATCACGGATGCCATTCAAGATTGGATTTAATGTGTAACAGCTATACTGGTGGATTGGGAAGAACGTCCACTTGGTGTTTGTGTCATAGAATTGGTACTATAGGTAAATTAACAACTATATGCAACACGTTGGTAAGTTATATTCATGTGTAATAATGCGTACATAAATAAAAATAAGGTGTGATACTTCTATTTAAAATGAGAATTACAACGTGAAATAATTTTGTTTTATTTGTTCAGAAAACAAAGCCAACACAGCACATTGTGAGGGGACTAAGAAGCTTGGGATTGACACTAAATATTTTATCTTGCCGAAGAACAATGGTTTCTATCTTGAATCTCATTGCATGCATCCATATATGCATTTGTACATATATGTATGCATGCATCATGTATATATGTGTGTGAGTTGATGTGTATATGTTTTGCCTTTGTTGATTGAGCTCTAAAATGTCAAGGCATATTTCAGGAACTTGATTAAAATGTGAAGGATAAACTCTCCTGATTTTGCCATTTATTTGTAGGCAAGTGGCGAGTATACATGCCTTTCTTATTCTTACTTATCTGTACTAAAGGTGAACGTTTCTTTGACTGGTTTGCCATTAAATTATATATTTGTCTAAAAGTTTTGTGCACATGTAAAACACAACCTTTATATATCTTTGTACAATAGTTGCGGACTTATATATCTATCCACAGTTTTTATACTACATAGGATTCAGACTGTTCTTTAGACAATGTCAAGGAGATAATATATTTGATGCCATTGTTGTTAATGTCTTTGACCATATATATAATTTTAACCCTGGATAACATGTCATACCTTTTGTGTCAAGCTAGAATTGGCCTTTTTTTACCCCCCACTCACTAAGAAATAAAAATATACAAAAGATAAATTATCTAGTGACTAGGATTGTTTGGTTTATCTACAGCTTTCATAGTTTCAGGCTAGATTACCTATTAACAAATAGGACGGGTAGATAATTACAGAAACATTGTAAAAATTATTAATTCGGCAATGAAATCCTTGCTGTGAAACATAATCAAGTCCTTATACATAAATTTGTAAGATAATGAAGTCCTCCTTAGTTGAAATACTATGACGATAATTTGAAAACCTCTAGGACTCTTAATTTCTTCCCAAAGGAAGGTTCCTAAACCTCGAACCTAAAAGAAAAGGGCTAAAACAAAACTAGAAAAACCTCACCCTTTCAGAAGGGGGCGATCGATTGACCCTTGGCCGTCGATCGATCGAAGGGTTCGATCGATCGATCCCCCAGGCTCGATCGATCGATCCTGGCGGATAGCTTCTTCCCCGAGAAGGTGTTTCGGCCATTAATGAAACCTCCAAGATTTTATCCGTTATTTCACCCAACCACAACAACAAATGCTACTACAAAATCATTTCTACACATCAAGTAACTAATTATTTCTCCTCAAATCAAATTAAAACACAAGATTAAGGGTTTAATCATCAAAATCAAAAAATACCAATTAATGGCTTAAATCTCCAAAAACCTAACTACACGTGCATTTTATCACATTAAATAAATATCTAGCAAGTAAGAAACTTGCCTCGGGTTTGTAGTTTCAGATTCCATCCTCGAAGCAACGATTTTTGGCTTCAAATCTCCATTTCTCCCAACTCTCTCTCTTCTCTCTCTCTCTCTCTCCTTTGGTTTCTCTTACAAATGAAGAAAGAAAAAGGGGTGGGGAACTTATATGGGTTATAAAACTCAATTCCCCTCCTTTAAATGTTAATACACCATTAAAAGGACTCGTATCTACATAATTGAGTCATAACACCCCAAAAGTGCCCGAAACCCCCAAAATACAACGTGGCACTTATTTCGACTATCTCGACTATTCTAAAAACAATCGCACCTCCTATTTTGGCATTTGGAGAAATGTGAACTATTTGTATGTTCCAAGTTTCATTTTATTTCATTAAGTACACTCCAATTTAAATATGAGTCATAACCGTCGCTTTATATACAACGACGCAATAAAATACAATATAATGCTATTTACCTTCTCATACGGTAAATAGACAAAACATAGTAAAAATTATCCCTTAATATCACGGGAAACAATATTTACTCCAACTTCCCATATTTTATAAATTTATCCCATCGGCAAAATAATATAAAATAGACGCTCAAAAGACTGGGTTGTTACAACTAGCCGCCAAACGGCCCCATAAGAGGCACGAACACCTCGCATGGGACTAATGTAACTCGTAGGAACTGATCGCGTAGTCGCGGGTCTCCTGGTTTGAGAATATGACGATAATTTGGAAATATGTAGATTAGGCTTAAAAACAATCCGTTGGAGGGTCAAAACCCAAACCATCCCCCAAACGGCCCTGTAAGAGGCATGAACCCCTCGCACGGGACCAATGTAAATTGTACGAACTGACCGCATAGTCGCGGGTCTCCCGGTTTGAGAATATGATGATAATTTCAAAATGTGTAGATTAAACTTGAAAACAAGTTTTTTGAGGGTGAAAACCCAAGCCATCCCCCAAACGGCCCCGTAAGAGGCACAAACACCTCGCACGGTACTAATGTAACTTGTATGAATTGAACTCGTAGTTGCAGGTCTCCCGGTTTGAGAATATGATGATTATTTCAAAATATGTAGATTAGGCTTGAAAACAAGCCATTTGAGGGTGAAAACCCAAATCAGCCCCCAAACGGTCCCGTAAGAGGCACGAATACCTCGCACGGGACCAGTGTAACTTGTACGAACTTACCGCGTAGTCGTGGGTCTCCCGATTTGAGAATATGATGATAATTTCAAAATATCTAGATTTGGCTTGAAAATAAGTTGTTTGAGGGTGAAAATCCAAACCAGCCCCCAAACGACCCCATAAGAAGAACGAACACCTCGCACAGGACCAATGTAACTTGATGAACTGACAGCGTAGTCACGAGCCTCTCGGTTTGAGAATATGACGATAATTTGATAATATATGGATTAGGCTTAGAAACAAGTCGTTGAAGGGTCAAAACCCAAACCAGCGCCCAAATGATCCCATAAGAAGCACTACCACCTCACACGAGACCAATGTAACTTGTACGAACTAACCGCGTAGTCGCGGGTCTCTCGGTTTGTGAATATGACAATAATTTCAAAATATGTAGATTAGGCTTGAAAATAAGTCATTTGAGGGTGAAAACCCAAACCAGACCCGTAATAGGCACGAACACCTCGCACGAGACCAATGTAACTTGTACGAAATGATCACGTAGTCGCGGGTCTCCCGATTTGAGAATATGACAATAATTTCAAAATATGAAGATTAAGCTTGAAAATAAGCCATTTGAGGGTGAAAATCCAAATCAACCCCCAAACAGCCCCGTAAGAGTCACGAACACCTCGCACGGGACCAATGTAACTTGTACAAACTGACCTCATAGTCGCAGGTCTACCGATTTGAGAATATGACGATAATTTCAAAATATCTAGATTTGGCTTGAAAATAAGTCGTTTGAGGGTAAAAACCCAAACCAGCCCCCAAACGGCCCCGTAAGAGGCACGAACACCTCGCATGGGACTAATGTAACATTTACAAACTAACAGCATAGTCACGGGCCTCTCAGTTTGAGAATATGACGATAATTTCAAAATATATCGATTAAGCTTGAAAATAAGCCCTTAAAGGGTGAAAACCCAAATCAACCTCCAAACGGTCCCATAAGAGGAAAGAACACCTCGCACGGGACCAATGTAACTTGTACAAACTGTCCGCGTAATCGCTGGTCTCCCGATTTGAGAATATGATGATAATTTCAAAATATCTAGATTAGGCTTGAAAATAAGTCGTTTGAGGGTGAAAACCCAAACTAGCCCCCAAACGGCCCCGTTAGAGGCACGAACACCTCGCACGAGACCAATGTAACTTGTACAAAATGATCACATAGTCGTGGGTCTCCCGGTTTGAGAATATGATGATAATTTCAAAATATGTATATTAGGCTTGAAAACAAGCCGTTTGAGGGTGAAAACCTAAATCAGCCCCCAAACGGCCCCGTAAGAGGCACGAACACCTCGCACGGGACCAATGTAACTTCTACAAACTGATCGCATAGTCACGGGTCTCCCGATTGGATAATATGACTAAAATTTCAAAATAAGTAGCTTAGACTTGAAAACAAGTTGTTTGAGGGTGAAAACCTAAATCAGCCCCCAAACGGCCCCGTAAGAGGCATGAACACCTCGCACGGGACCAATGTAACTTGTACAAATTGACCGCGTAGTCGTGGGTCTCCCGGTTTGAGAATATGATGATAATTTAAAAGTATTTAGATTAGGCTTGAAAATAAGCCGTTTGAGGATGAAAACTCAAACCAACCCCCAAACGGCCTCGTATGAGGCACAAACACCTCGCACGGGACCAATGTAACTTGTACGAACTGACTGCATAGTCACGGGCCTCTCGGTTTAAGAATATGATGATAATTTGACAATATATGGATTAGGCTTAGAAACAAGCCGTTGAAGGGTGAAAACCCAAACCAACCACCAAACGATCCGGTAAGAAGCACTAACACATCACACGAGACCAATGTAACTTGTAGGAACTGATCAGGTAGTCATAACTTGCGTAAGATTTTCAGTTTTAGAATATAATAATAATTACAACTCCTATATGTAATTTTTTACCTTGAGCAAGTTTTTTTTATAAATTACTTGGTTACTAATATCGTATCTTTTTTGTATCATATTTTTTTGTCGGATAACATTTTATCGTTAGCATTTATTCACGTGGAACACACGGAGAACTCAATGGTTTACAACAAGGGGTTTATTCATGATTCTATTTTTTTGTGTTATGTACGTGCGGGATTTTGTTCTTTTATTGTTAACTTTTATGGCCGTGCGGGCTTTTTTGTAAGTTTATTGTTATCTTTTGTGGTCGTGCGGGCTTTATGTTACACAGGTTTTAGAATGTCAAGTAAATAGAGGAATCTCTGGCCAATTTTTTTTGGTCTATGAACTACTAAAGACTTGTAATATTTTGATGTTTGTATGTACTTTAATTTATCAACAACATGCAAGATTTGCAATTTGTGAATTTTCTTGTTTTCAAATAATTTTTTTTTCTTTTATCCAAAAATTTGGCACAGTTCAAAATCGTGCCAAAAGTGTATCCAATTTTGGCACGGTTTTGAACTGTGCCAAAAGTTAATCAAAATGTGCTCAATCTGGCACAGTTCAAAACTGTGCCAAAAGTGTGCCAGAAGTGTTCCTATTTGGTCAAACCTGGCACACTTTTAAACCGTGCCAGAAAAAATTGGCTATTTTGGAACATCTAATTCTGGCACAGTTCAAAACCGTGCCAGATTCCTGTTTTTGGTGTAGTACTATAAAGCTTGTATAATATTACATGCACATATTATACATGATCCATCATTCTCATTAAGTACAATACATTCACATATAATATGTATACTAAAGGTCTCTACAATATGCTATCATCTTCCAAGGAATCGCTCACATGTCCCGGGATTACCAGTGGTCGGACTGTCACACCGACTTAGTAAAAACCTAACCACAATGAATGGGAAGCGGCCATATTTTCTAACCTAGGACAAAGACGAATCATACCCAGCATGTCTTACCCCAACCTCACGCACGGTAAAATACTAGACGCTATGACCTGAGGATTATACTCTCCCTGCTCCTCAAACTAAGGGGATTCACCCACATCGTGCAACTTCCCATGATAGCACTAGAGGGGTATGAAGCACATAATGTATATAACATACACACAAGATATATACATTCCATCACATCATACATACACCCCATCATAGAAGGTATATACATTCATACCATATATGTGTGTGTGTGTGTGTGTGTGTGTGTATATATATATATATATATGTATATATATGTATATACTATCTCACGCTCGTATGTAAAAAGTAAAGAATCCGTCTATATGTATATAACTCTCATTATACTAACCGTTACACTCATGCATACCTTACCAATTCATTTCAGTTTTCAATTCCTCACCTGAAATTTACTAATCCATCACACCTAAGATATGAATAATCGCCCAATTTGACAACACTAAGGACACACGATATGTCTCTCCCATTCAGTCCATATTCGGCGTTAATTAAATTCCTACGAGTAAGAGAATTTACCTAAGGATTCAATATTCTTAACTTCCAAATATACCTCCACAATAGCCTGAAACCATCCTCGAGAGAAGCCTCATTCCTTGGAGGATTTACTAAAAGAAAACAACACATTTTACTCTTAAACATACGTTCATTATATCCCCCTTTATTACGTCCAAATATGAACCCTCATAATATCTCCCAAACACGTTTACGACACTCTATTAGAGGGTCCCTAAGCAATAAAACCAAATAAAAAGGTGTAAAACAAGAGTTGGCCAAAAGCAATGACCGGACCGGGGGTCCTCAAAATGAACTGGTCCGGATCTTAAAATTTTATAAAAAACTTTAATGGTTCGACCGATCCGGTGCCCCTTAAAAAATGAACCTATCCAATTTCCTAAAAAACAAAACGATCCGGCTTTCCTACCCGAACCAGTCCGGTTCTGTAGAATTTTATTCCCACGAGATTTGTACCCCAAAACCTTACTCTACACTTCTAAAACCCAAATCTTCCCCACTCTAGTGATATTCTAATCATCAAAACCCAACACATATATTATCCCCACCATTTTTCTCATCTAAACCACAAATATTACCCTAAATACAAGATTTACTCATTAAATTTTAGGGTTTAACCATAAAATCTCAAATCAACTAAATCACCAACAAAAATTATGAGATAACCCACACACACAATTATTTAGCAAGTTTAATCACTTGCCTCAAAGTTTTAGAGGTTAAATCTTCCTCGAAATCACGAATTTGGGCCAAAATTCTCCAAAGCTACAAGTTTTTCTCCTATTCTTCTTCTCCTTAGCTCTCTCTATCTTTCCAGGGTTTCTCCTCTCTCACATATGAGATTGACTAACTCACGAGTCTCTTAAACCTTTAAATTCTAAACCCCAACTTTAAATGATAATACACACTTAAAATGACTCGTTTACTCCAATTCGAGTCAAATTAGGTCCAAAATACTCTGGAACCCAAACACAACTTCCATACAGTCATTTTGACTATCTCGACCCTTCCTGGATCAACCGTAGACTCCAATTCATCTTTCGACACTCCGAAAAAAATCTAATTTTTCCCAAAATAATTAAATTCTTAAGTCTTTGAACACACGGGGTGTTACATCTCGATTTGAGAAAATTACTAAAATTTGAAAATATCTAGATCGAGGATTAAAAACATGCCGCTAAAGGGAAAAAACACAAAATAATCCCAAATGGACCCGTAAGAGGGGGGAACACCTTGTATGGGACCAATGTAACTCATAGGAAGTAGTCACCAAACGTGTAGCCCAAGACCGTGAACATGTTTTTATTTGATTTTCAGCAAAAATTAAGGGCCACAGATTTGGGTGGTGATCCATTTTCAATGGCATCATAACCATGGTCATATCCTAGGTTCATGACCCACTTTGAACATCAGTCCACCCATGGTCATGGCCCAGGTCCGCGACCATGGGTTCACGACCCAATTTTATGATAGAAAAGCTAAATATTGTCCCAAAGAGGAGACCATGACCCTTATTTTGGGTCATCGATGAAGTCTGTGAACATATTTTTTGGTCATAATAAAAATGGTCAGAACCTTGGTCATGAAATAGGGTCTTGGTCATGGTATAATTTCGTGTCTTTGATATATGGTATAGTGCAAGTTATAAATGGAGTTCACAACCACTATTTGCCTAAAACAATATTTGGGCATCCATACATCAGGCGTCTTAATGGAGAGGAAAGAAAAATGGTTAAAGAGATATCGTTGAGTGGTGTGAAGCCACCCATCATTATAACAATGATAAAATGTGTCAATGATGAAGATAATATACAATTATAAGTCAAAGCTAAGGATCAGATAACGCAATGGGAGAACGATGATGCAACAATTAATGAAATTTCTCAGTGACAAACATTATGTCTATTGGTATGGCATGATTGAGTCGACGATGGACGTGTAATACATATTTTGGGCTCGTTCGAACTCCATTTTATTGAAAAAGATTACCTCCAGTTGTCATCGTCGATTTCACTTACGAGATGAACCTGTACAAGATGTCATTTTTTGAGATGGTAGGTGTAACTTCATGTAGACAAATCTTTAATATTATTTTCTCATTTTTAGTAACATAGCAAGAGAGAACTATTGATTGGCTTTTGGTCAGTTGAAAATGTTATTCGATCCATTTGTATGCGCCAATGTCTTTATCACCGAACGGAGGTACGCATGTATGAGTGAATTATGGGTGTTTTTTCCCAAGGCTAGATAAATGTTGTGCACTTTCCACATCTGTCATAACATGGAAAAACAAGGTCAAAAATATATTCATGAAGAGGATTTACAAAAAAAATCTTGAGAGATTGGGTTCATTCAGTTGAATCCCCAATAGATCACGATTAGTTGTTCCCCTATGTATATTGGGTGGCATATACCAATACTCTAAAGTACATTGAATCTACATGGTATAACTTAAAAGATACCTTTTCATGCATGGACAAATATGAGAAAACACCGCGGCAATCAAACTATAAATTGGTGTGAAGGTGCCCGTGTTAAACTTAAGATCCACTTGTAGAATTCTTAATTATCCTATGACGAGGTATTTTTCGACATGAAAATCTCATTGAATTTCAAGTTACAAAAATTAACAAGGACTTTGAGTATTCCTTGCAGATAATAGGAGCACTCTCACAATCTTCCTTTATTATGGGAACTCATAGGACAAGTCTCACATTATGCAATCGATTTAATTCTTAATGAGATAAACAAATATGATAATATCTCCATGTATTTTAAATTGCATGACCATGTATTGCACAGTATCTATGGCATACCTTACATCTACAAATAGAGGATTAGGGCATACTTTGGGTGGAGTGGGATGGTCATTGGCACAAATTAACTATGGTGTCGGATTTAGACCAGTACCATATGGTTTATTATGACATAAAATTATATTATTCAAATAGAGGAGGGAAATGTCAGTTGTAAATGATAAAAAAATCCATGTTACGTAAGTTGAAAGACATAGGGTGTCCCTTTTCTCTGAAGCTATTTTATACATTCGTGCTGAAGCAAAGGAAGGGTCTAAATTACTGTGACACCCCGTAATATCTAATAATATATTGATCGAGTCTAAATTAAGAAATACATGTCTAAACAATTAAGTACTATTACAAGCATGAATAAAAACTGAAGCATGCTAAATGAAATATGAAAAAAAAAACTAAAACTAAAACACCTAGTAAGTTTAACACACATACATGCAAATTAATCTATGTAAACAATCACATCAGGCATCCGTAAATCTCATCCCATACACAAAAATAGATCACTATACATCGTTTGTAATTAAAATAAAAATAATGGAAATGATAGATAGGCACACAGGCCCAAATGACACCTACAACCTAGAAGCACTAATCAATCAGGATCAATCAGTGTTGAGGTTTTACTAGCGGCCTAGGTTCTAAAATGTAAAGTCAACGTTGTTAATAATAAGTCAAAATACAATGAAATTGGGGGAAATTGTATCTATTCTTCTCACCTTTTAATGTCTTTTAATTTTATCCCACCCAGCAATCCTAAATACCACATTCATCTACAAGACCAATCCTACGTGAACCTATGATTAAGTTTTATTATACACAATTTGAATATAGCTAATGGATTCAAAATAATATTACACTAAATAATCTTAAGTGTATAAAATAATTAAAACATTTAAAAGTCTAATATCCACATAAATATCGTCCTTGACATGTAACATAAAAATGGTCTCTCATTTAATCCCGCAAGTAATGAAGGTCTATCTCCATCGCATTCGAGGATCACTCGTGCATACAAGGTATAGTTTAAGTTACCCCGAACTTAAAACCTCATCACCACCGAGAGATAAATCTCTATGCTTTATCGTCATTTGTTTAACCTACCATATTTAAGACTATCGATGAACTCACCCACACAAACTCCCATGGGATAGGGTATGTATGCGTAAGACCCGAGCTAAAATGATCATGGTGACCCATCCTTGTCACCGAGGCACCATCACAATCGTCGTCACACATTCGTCATAATGGAATCCCTCTTAGTACATAATCCATGAGCCATCACACATGATATGCATTTTATAAATAATACAAGAGAAGAAAATCTACTCATTCACCGAAATAAAATTTTAACATGAATTACATAATTTCATCACTTTTGAAAAGTTAGGGATCAAATTATTATACCAAATATAGTATCCTTCAATCAACCATATTAATATATTCACATAAGTAAATTTATTCTAAATATCATCCCCATATTACCATAAAACTCAAAATCCAATTAAATAAAACAATAAGAAACGTTTCCAAAAAGCTGGCAACATCGATTTATCGATGGATACAGGTATGCTAAATGTTCCTCCGTTATGGGATTCATCTTGTCAAAACCCAAAATCTCAACCCAAATCAACAATAACGAGTTTAAAACCATCATCTAAGTCACATGATGCACCTCAACAACAAATCTACGTAAAATAAATGATTGAATCATAATTATAACACCAAATCCCCAATTGAATGACAAAATTCAAATGAAAATCAAATATCTCATTCAAGAATCCTAAATTTTCTAATTTCTTCAATTAGGTTTTGATTTCAATATATTAAGGCATATAATAAGAGATCTTTTGAATGATTTATACAAATAACTAACCTTAGAGTCATTATCTAATAATCTCTAGTCAGATTTGTGAAAAATTCAATCAAAATCGTAAGAAATTGAACTTAATTGCTAACTTGATTATGTTAATTACAAAATTAGTCAAATAAATCATGAAATTCAGATTGCAACATAATTAGATTTTAAACATAATTATGAATAAGCATAATCAAAATCGATAACAATCATAATTTAATTGTAAAAGAACTTGCCTTCAACAATTTTGATGAGAAAATAAAGTTAAGATACATTATATTCTCCTTTTTGCTTGTGTCTTCTTATCTCTAGACTTGTAGGTCTTCCCAAATCATGATGTGTAAATAATGAGTTCATAATTTTTTGATTCTAAAATTAGTCTTGGGCCAAAACTGGGCCTCTATCTGAAGAGTCCAAAATAGTCTCTAAATGGCTGAAAAATCCCTTAGGACGTATACTAACCCAATAGGCCTACAATTTTACATTTTAAGTTAAAAATTAATATTTTAAGCATTCCAAACCTCATTGACTTGTAATATCATTGATTATAAATTGAATAATACTTTCATTAATTAAGCCAATTTAAGTCCAATAATCAATTATTTAATTATTTATTAATTTGGTATAACATGGCATTGTAGACAACTACTTCACAATCCTTGAAACCCGACATTGAGGATATAATCCAAATAAGAAAATCCTATATGCAAAATCCCTGATCATTCTATCGTGACCCATAATACACAGTCGCATTGAAATAGTTAATTAATATATTACCATGTCTTAGCTCTTATTTATTTATATAACACATATAATTATTTTATTTAGTTACATCACATGTCACCCAAGCACACATATAATATTTATTTATTTTAATGCATAAAACTATTGGGTATTACATTCCTCCCCCATATTTATGTAATTTACTCCTTGAAATTCAAAATATACCCGGCTAGAATAACTCTGGATACCTTGCTTGCATGTTATCCTCGCTCCCAGGTGGACTCGGTCTCACTATGCTTCCCCCACTAAACTCTCAGTAAAGGAATTACCTTCAAGCGTAAAATTTTCTTTCTCTTGTCAAGGATATACTGGGGTCGTTCCTCAGAACTAGCGCCTTTTTCTGTAACTCAAGGCTGTCGAGATATATGTGATGATAAGCATCTTCGTTACTTAGAAACTTCTTGAACATGCACATATGGGAAAATTTATGAACCTGCTGAATATGATCAAGAAAAGCCAGACGGTACACTATATGTCATAATCTCTCTATAATCATAAAGGGGCTATGTATCTGCGAGCCAACTTTCCTTTGTTCTAAATCTAACCACCTATTCATTGGGAAGACCCTTAACTATATCGATTCCTCTTTTTGTCATAATGTTTCTAATGATCCCGGGCTGCCTTCATTCATGCTCGTATGAGATCCACCTTCACTGAGGTGTCCTTAATGATATTCGAAACGAACATCCTATACTCTTCTAATTCTGCCAAATAACTAAACGAACAATACGTTCGTCCATACTATAAGAGCACATGTCTGATCAATGTTATAATATGATTTAGTTTGTCTTATTTCGTTATATAATAGTTTTGAGTCATTGTCTATGTTTTCCTTAAAATCTTCATGATCAATACTACGAGACCCCGAACTTCTTCATCTTCATCCGAAAAACAACCTTAGGCCATAACTAATGAGGTTATATCTTTATGGCAAAGCTAAATAACTTTGAATGACTTAGTTTATCACCCATGGTTTAACATAACATAAAATTGAGATTTTCTTAAATTGGAAAATGTGTTAAAAGAAATTCATGAGTTTTTATACCATTTGAACAAATACACACTGTAATACACTATTCTTATGGATAACCTATGTTCCTAAAAGTTCTATCTCTATGTATGTATTTTAAGTATGACTATTCTTGATAGTATAGATATAGTACGTTGCCTCAGAATGTATATAATGGCAAGTACAGAAGCTTATAGGTCGCGGCCCTACTCAGCACAGGGTGCGGGCCCTACTCAGCACAGGGTGCGACCCTACTCAGCATGGTACGGCACCCATAGTTTTGGTCATTTATACATGTCGCAGCCTTATATTACACAGGATGAGGCACCCACGGCTTCATCCTCATGCAGGATGAAGCCTTATGCTACGCTGGATGCAGCCTTATACTATGCAGGATGCGTTACTCAATATGCCTGCCTTACGGGCCGCATCCCTTTCATTCACAACTGCTCCAGACTTGATATATGTCATGTGCTCAGGGCACGTGACACATATCACATACCTCCTATAAATAAAGGTCCACACCTCCAGATAGGGGGTCAGATTCTACAATTATTGGTGATGCCTTGCCAAATTCTCTCTAAACAACCTCAATATACCGCTTGGGGGCTACTCACCTACATCGTAGTCATATCTCTGGCACTCCCAGAACCATTATAGTCATGTATTCTTCTCTCTCATTTATCGTGTATGCCATTTGTGGGCTTGTAAACTTGTACAACAATGATATGAATATAATGAGATGGAAGCACTAAAGTGGACGTAGGCTCTTTTATAGCCGAACCACTCTATATTTTGTGTTCATGTCTCTTTACTTGTTTTATTTCTATTCTTTACTTGACTTGATGATATGAGAATGACTTATGGGCAATTTTTGATATCATCAATTTGGCTCCGTTTGTGGTAACCAAGATATTTCAATCTTGTTTCTCTATGTTTTGAGTTCTTAAACACCTTATCTTATTCATGGGGATTCTTTGGATCATAATCTCATGAGTGAATTTTGGTTATTGAGCTTTGTTTCATATTCACACCCTTAAATGGGTACTTCTTATGTTCAGTTCTACTCTTGGGTCTCCATTTTATGACATTAGATCTATTTTACATGCCCATGTGATATCGTTTCATATAGATAATGCTAAAAAGAATTGTATTTACTCCCTTTTTGATGTTCTTGACCTATGATCTAGGGTTTATCATTGAAATTGTGCCATTCTGTGAACCATGAAGATATTCTCTCATTAGTAGACCCTAGTATGCATGCTCTTCATGTGTAGGGGGAGAAGAACTCAGTTTTGGGGTTTCTATCTTGGGATTGCTCCCTTCACTGCCTAGACAGGAATGCGGCCTGGCAGTTCAATTGCCTCTCTTGTCGCGGGCACTACTAGTGCGGTTCTATTACAACAGCTCCAAATCATCGGGGAATGAATTCATGTGGTCTTTAGATCTACCTTGGTGAATATTTTTCAAAGGCTACGACGGTACACTTGTGTGCCTTACTGGCTGCGGCCTCAGTAGTAGTATCATGCAATAGTCCAAATGCTGCATCCCAACTTCTTACTTGGTTAATCCAATATTTCTATAATTAATCACTTTTTCTAGTTTTGTCTCAGATTAAATATATTTTGTAAAGACTAACAAAGCAGAAAATGGAAGGAGAATCCATCCAAAACACATAAATGAAAGATGAGATTGTGCAGTTGTACAATCACCTCAACTATCTCTATGACAGTCATGCTTCACTCCAAACCCAAGTCAACTATTTGAATCACATGATCCTCATGCTTAAGGCCACAGCCTCATCCAATGTGGGCACGGCATCCAGGATCATTATTGCAGCTCCTAACAATGCCGCTTCCGTAACATCGGAGGAGGAAGTGTCCCAGCTAAAAGCACTGGTCGTAGAAGGTAAGACCACGGCCAAGGCCCTAAAGAGGAGGATGAAACTAGAAGAAAGGGAACTGCGTGAGAGATACACATCGATGAAATCTAGCTTGGATTATATCCTTGGAAGCATCGAGGAGAAATTTCCCAGGTGGCTAAAAAAGCAGAAAGCTCCACCTCATAAAAGGGACAAAGTCAAGTGGTGCAAGTTCCACCATGACCACGGACACCTCGCCGAACAGTGTCACGCTTTAAAGAATGAAATTGAGAACCTCATAGGGTAGGGGATGCTGCATTTCTTCCTCACGGATGCCTAAGGGATGCAACCTAGCTAGACAGACCGCATTCCTCTTTTTATGCCCATATTTATATTTTATCTATTTCTGTTCTTAGTGAACTCTTTTGAATAGTTTCGTTTTAACTTTGTATTGAAATAGCAAAGTCTTATATATATATATATATGAATAGATACATGAAATCAAGTTCACTTTATAGTGCCATATTTTGATTTCTGGTTTCCATTAAATGATATCTTATAAAGACCGTTTTGTCTTAAATAGATATCGATTCGAGATAATATGTTATATCGAGAATTAGAATATCTAAATGGGCACACAACCCCCATCAAGACGCCTGATTATCAAGTGATAATTGAAAATAACGAAAGCAACTATCGAGTGTAACTATTTATATTGGTCTACAACATCACTCACAAGGGCTTATAATGCCCATTCTTAGCTTCCGGGATGCGTCATAAGAACCTGGGGCTTACAATGCCCGTTCTTAGCTTCGGGATGTGTCATTAGCCCTGGGAGGATACTCCCTCGGTAAACATCATTAACTTGGTGGATAGAGACGAAACATCCTTAACTTGGTGATCTCATATTAGCTTGGGGAAGCTTCATAATACCTAGCCCGTGAGGGCCTGGAAATAACCCATAGGGGCCGAAGACTTAATTATCTACGGATAATCCTATTGTAGCCTGGGAAGGCTTTATATATAACCAAACATAGCTTGGGGAAGTTTCATAATACCTAGCCCGGGAAGGCTTGAAAATAACTCAATAGAAGCGACAAAAGAAAAGCCATGAAAGGCAATTGAAGCGACTAAAGGAAAGCTATGAAATGCGATCAAAGCTACTAAAAGAAGATGGGACGCTGACAACATGAAGCATGACAAAGCTACATAAAAAGGACGACCATAGCCCAGCATTCTGTCATCAAATTGTTGTCAAGGGTCTGAAAGGCTCCGCAACCCTATCAGTATAGTCACAGCCATTTAATAGTCCACTCGTTCATTTAGAAGATGCAACAGATATAGAGGACATTATGTATTGCTAAAATGCCATGGCTGAGTTGCAAACTAGACGCGGCCCATGTATTGCAGCATCAAGACTCGGAAAAGTATCAAAAAAAAAATTAAAGGCAAATTGTATCTGGCCACGGCCTATTTTGAGTAAGTGAATCATTTAAGAGTTTTATCAAGAGCATTCAGGCAAGAAATTCAAATGTAAAAGCACCAAAGCATTATTAGAATTTATATTCAACAGGATATAGCCATATTGGAATTTAGGTTGCAGCCCATGTGAATAAAACATTTGTATATTGGTGCCATAGAAAACTCATTCAATCAAGCAATAAAACATTTATACAAGTATGGAGGCATACCAATGAAGTACAAAAAATGTTATAAAGTAGAAGGGGCCGTAGCCTAAGCCTTAAAGTTGGCCAAATATGATTAGAGAGATAAGTCAGGTACATCAAAAGTTGAAGGCTAAAGCCATAGCAAAAAATACAAGTGTTTGATGTTATACACATTAAGGTTGTAGCCATTCAAGAACAACAAAATCTAAAGAGGGATGCAACCTTAAGATGCAGCATCGTTATCTTCTTCTCCCTATCCTCTATCACCAGTTACCATAGTTTTTTTAGCTTCTTTCGCGGAATCTACCTCTGCCCTTAACCTGGCCTTTTCTTCTATTGTAGCCTTGATCTCAGCCACGCACTGCTGATGATCAGTATCTCTAAGGCCCTAGGCAAGAATTGTCTCTTTAGAGCCTGGGAAGTTTTTTATGACTCTATGCCTGAGCTCTTGGTAGTCACAAAGGTAAGCTCTATTGTTGATAAGTAAGAAGTCTCTGGAGCCCTTAAATGACTCCACAGTGCTTTCAATAGACAATTGAAGGGCCAAAGTATTATCCTCTCCCGTCTTCATGACCACCGCATCATGGGCTTCAGCATCCTTGGCAGCCTTGGCCTCTAATTCCTCATACTTCTTCTGCATAAGTTCAAGATTGTTGTTGGCAAACTCTGTAGCCTTAACAGCTTCCACAGTCTGAGACTGAGAAACCTTGAGGGACTCTATGGCCTGCCTAAAGTTCTCTTCAGCATCTTGCTTGGCATATCCCGCAGCCTTAATGGTGGCATCCGCATTCATCTTGCACAACTCAAGGGCCATGGAAGAAGACTTTTTTCCTGCTTCAAATGAAGCCTCCCTAGAATTCTCCAAATCAGTGGAGTGAACTCTATTCGTGACCTCTTTCAGCTTGTACAGGGACTCGTACTTTTTCTTTTGAGAAATCATGACGTCCACAACCTATAAAGAGATTTAAAGTTAGAAGTAAATATAAAATTTGAAAATCAAGCTGAGAAGCTACTTGCACTTACCCTCAACAGACTATGCAAACCATAATCCTCCAAGTCATCGTGGTCTTCATCCACGAGTCTATCAAGGTCCACAGCATCTAGGACCCTCTTCATCCTGCGAATAGCCCTCGCAGTTGTGTCCCAAGAGGATTCAGGATTGGGCTACCTAAGTTGGGGTCGCGGATGACCATTAAGACCAACACTGGCACGATAATGAGGAGGTGTTAGGTTGCCATTAATTGCAGAAATCGATGGTGGAAGGGGAGAATTTGAATGGATTGGACCTTCGGATGTTGACATTAACCCTGACGCGGCCAGATTGGACTCAATGTCATCATCGAAAGTACCCTCAGGCCTCTCGTGAAGGTCCAACTCCTCAACTTAGAGTTGGGGTGTGGCAGGGATAGTTTGTTTCGCAACTTGATTTTAGGTCGCGACAGGTGGATTTTGGTCACTTGAAGGGACCGCGACAAGAGCTTTGGTCTTGGACCTCTTCCTCTTCCTGTGCCTAGCATTTTTATTGAGGAAAGTTGCATCCTCATCCATCTCTGCCAGTTGGACATCCAATAGATCCATATCAACTTCCTCATCTGAAAGAAGAAATGCAGTAGTAAAAATTTGGTTTAAAAATCATTGTCACAGAAAAAATTATTGATAATTATTACCTTCTGAGGCCATCTCTCTAGGAATAGATTTTTTGGGGAAGTAGCCCGCTTCAAAGATAGAGGCAGAAGTTACAAGTGTGCTGAACTTCTTCTCCTCAGCAGGAACTATCGCGGCCTTTCCAATTCTCTTTTCTTGCTTCTTACTCAGCTGAAAATTGTCAAGGACTGCAAAAAAAATACAAAGGTTAGTAAAGAAGAAAAGTGGAGAATAATATGCCACTATAAAGAGGGGATGCGGCTATAATTGAAAAGGTACCTAGTTTAGAGGGACACCACCATTTCCATGGCATCCTAAATGATCTCTCCCTCTCACTCTCTTAAGAGTGGATCTCCCACCCTTCTCCAGAAATGTAGAAGTATTTTCCCTTCCAGTTCTTTACACTGGTAGGCCTCCCAGAGTAAAGGGTCTCAACCCTGTCGCAGATTGAAAAGTAGTAGTACCCCACAAACTTCATGGAATTTTCCTTAGGGCAGTAGAAGTGGAAAAACTCCATGGTAGTAATGTCTCTCTTGAATTTATTCTCCCATAATACGATAGTTGCGAGAATGTCCCTCCATCCATTGGGATCTAATTGGGCTGGGGCTAACCTCATTGTCTGGAAAATTCTCCTAATGGGAATAGGGACAGGCAGCCGCAGCCCATAAATAAAAATGCTAGAAATATTGGCTAAGTACAACTGTTGGGTTCTAAAAACCCTAGAAGTTAATTGTCGTCGGGCATATTGTTTTGAGGGGAGGTTATTTTCTTACGTGACGTAGTCACTATACTGTATGATAAAATGTCGCGGACCCTAATCTGAGAACCCAAGAGTTGTTATGGGCCGCAAACTTTATTTATTACTGGCAGAAGCCCTTATTAACCACATGCTGCAGATGTTTCTTAAACTAGGGATTTTATCACTCCACGGCCACTCATTCAAATAGGTTAGTATTTAATCTTTGTAAATTCAAAGATCAAAAGCCCTAGAATAAGAAGAGTCCTTCTTAAGAACATCAAGAACATAATGGATTACCTAGTTCAAAAATCCTAAAGTCTAACCCAAACCAACAAACTTCGCAACAAAATACATTGAAGATTGATTCAGACAAATCCAAACGACTTATTTGAATTCAAATGGGAAATTGGCAGAAAGCAATAAACATGACTGCAATTCAATAAAAACACATTCAAGAAAGTTTGGTAGATATAATTCAAGATTGGGTGATTCGTAAAGACAGAAATTCAGAAATGCAAAAATTCAGTTGGTGAATTGGTGAATTGTGAACTAGAAAAGCTACTAAAGAGGTTGGTAATTGAAAAAATTACCTGAAAGTGAAGAAAACGACAGTGCTCAGCCTCAGAACCACCACACACTACTTTCGAAAGTCGCCAAAAAAAGCAAGAGGACGAACGAACATAATTTGTCTATCGATGTGCTCTCAAAGATTTGGGAAACGTAATGAAGTCCACGGTCGAAACAATTTATATAAGAGGGCGCGGGAAGATGAAGCTTCGCCTTGAAGGTACCGCGGCTTCTTGAGAGGACTGGACTACTTAGACTCAGCCCCAATCACAATCTCTTGACACTACGACTTAGGGGCTTATTGATAGTACAGATATAGTACCTTACCACGGAATGTGTACAATGGCAAGTGCATAAGCTTATAGGCCGCTGCCCTACTCAGCACAGGGTGCGTCCCTACTCAACACAGGGTGGCACTCATAGTTTTTGTCATTCATACATGCCGCAGCCTTATATTACATAGGGTGCGGCACCCACGACTTCAGCCTAATGCAGGATGTAGCCTTATGCTACGATGGATGCAGTCTTATACTATACAGGATGCGGCACTCAATATTCCTGCCTTATAGGCCGCTTCCCCATCATTCACAGTTGCTCCATACTTGATATATGTTTAGTGCAGCTCACATACCTCCTATAAATAAAGGTCCGCACCTCTAGATAGGGAGGTCAGATTCTACAATACTTGGCGAAGCCTTGCCAAATTCTCTCTATACAACCTCCACATACTGCTTGGGGGCTACTCACCTACACGGTAGTCATATCTCCGGCACTCCCGAAAATGCTATAGTCATGTATTCTTATCTCTCATCTATCTTATATGCCATTTATAGCCTTGTAAACTTGTACATCAACGATATGAATATAATGAGATGGAGGCACCAAAGTGGATGTAGGCACTTTTATAGCGGAACCACTCTATATTTTGTGTTCATGTCTCTTTACTTGTTTTATTTGTATTCTTTACTTGACTTGCTGATATGAGAATGACTTATGGGTGATTTCTCGTATCATCAATTCTTGTGGGAAGAATAAACATACTTGGAGTATTCTACAAAATTCTTTTAAAATTCTATATACAAAATACTGCTTCAAATTATTTGGAAAATGGAGTGACATGCCTCACCGCAATGAAATAATTTCTCATCATGGCGAACCTTATCGCTAGAAGCCTCTTGTTCATACACTAGTTGGTTTTGAAAACAACGCGATCTACCTTGATTCAGACTGCCACAACCTGTCTCACTCTAATGAAATTCTAGAGACAACATCCATTTTTTCAAGTCCAAATTTCCCTTCATTTTGGTGTGGCCAAGATCACCTCACATGCAGCGCAGCAACGAAATTCATTGTTGCAGCTACACTGTAGTCATAACATCAAATCTTTTCCCGAAAGTGAATTCGACCAATAAGATTTTCTTGAAATATGTAATATTCGATTTTTCTTTCATATATTTTCTTATTTGGTGAAGGAACCCATTTTTTGTAATTGATATTGAGTTGAAGGGTTTGGAAAATTATGTCCATGTGTGTAAAAATTTAAAACTTCTACTTAACTCCCTACCTACCTCCACGCAAAATAAGGTTGAACATTGTAAGGTCTTCACTTGCAAAACAAGCTAAAGAAATAATAATTTTTAATAACAAAGACCTTCTTTATATCTTTTAGATAACCTCCTTCATAAATCTAAATTTAATTTTTTGAAGTCTTGAATAACATTTTTGCAAAACTTGTTCTTGAGAAACTTAAAACTATTTTATATATCTCAAATACATTGTGAGTTTTTATAAAAACATATTTTGAAAACTTCCTTCAAACCTTAGGACCCTCACATCCTGGTAGTTTAGAACTCCAAACTGTTTGATGTTCACCTGTTCCATTTTGGAACATTATAGCTTTTCTCCAAAACATTAAAAATGAGAAAGTTATCTCTTTGAGCTTCAAATAAAGAAACTTGTTCTGGACAAAAGCGAAATTATCAACGGAAGTTCACACATGCAATGTGGCAAGTGGTTCTTTCATCTAGAAGATGGAAAAAAGTATTATTTGGGGGTTTTACATTATTGATTTTAGGAAAGTTTTGAGTTTGTAAGTCATTTATAACTTTTGTAAATCTTTACTTATATAGTGGCAGGTGTCTGTTTTACCCGAGGTTTTTCCTGCAAGGTTTTTTCCCTCGTATAAATCCTCATCTCAAGTGCATGATTTATTATTCCACATTTTGATTTATCTTATATTCCTTATGAACATATCTTTTTAAGATTAATCCATTTGTAAATAATTTTTTTGTCACTTAGACATTAGGATTAAGTTTTTACCCAAACTTTAATTAAGAGAAAACATTATCTTTAATTTGGTAATATTTTTTCATTTGGTTATTCCCCTTTATATGCATAATCTTTCAATTAATATCATAACTAGACCTCACTTCATGTTAGGTTTGATCATCTAGAAGTACATACTGTGTGTGTAGAAATGGGTTGATTATTTTACATCTTTGAGGATTCACCTTGTAGTCCATTTGTGTTATCAAACTCTGGTGACTATTCTCCACCTACCTTCACTTGTCATCCCTCCTATGTTAATGAATATGAATCTAGTGACGATGATAGTGAAGATTTTTGTTTTTTAACTCTTGATGATAAATATGATAAAATTACATGAAGAGTCTTTGAATGTTTTTAAAGATAATAGCATATTGCCATCCAAAATCAAAGAATATAAAAAAAGGGAACAATATTTTACATATTAAAGGATTTAAGGTTGATTAACCTCAAGCTTATTATGCTCATATATATGAGAACTTTAAGTTTTCTATTAAAAGCCTCCAAATGTTGATTATATATCAACAAACGTTTTAATAGTAGAAATCGAGCTCTTCAATAAAGGGTCAAAACACTCAGAAGATAAAATTTAGAGTTTTTTTAATGATGTTGCACTAGTCCAAGATTAAAAAAAAACAATTGGTGCAGTCTAGATGCTCAATGCCCCTTCTTCTTTGAAAAGCATCAAAGAGTAAATGTCACTTTTGAGATCTTTTATACTTTTTGGATGAGTTAAAAGATAAGGAAATTAATTCAAAATAAGAGGATGAAAAATTAATCAATTTTAAAGAAGAGAGAAAAATATTTTCAAATATCTTGCAAAATAAAAAAATTGATCTTCTTACATATGAAGAGTCTAAATTCATTTTGGAAAAATGAATGTTGAGAGTCTCTTAAACAATTTTAACCTAGTCGAAAGGTTGAAAGTAAACTTGCGATAGGTTCACAAAATATTGGGAAAGTTATGTCGGTGCCAACCCAAAAAAGTTATGACAAAGGGAAGTTAAGATTTTATAAGTCCAATGTTCAAGCTTCCACTAGTGAATATTTTATTAAATGCTTATTTTTAAAATGAAGCAACATAAAATTAAAAGATTCCTTTAACATTTCAAGATAAAAAGGAAAAAGTTGTAATAAAAATTTAAAAATTAGAATGTATTTTCCATCCCATCCTTGATAACAAAAATCATGATCCTCATCCTAAAAGATGTGAAAAGAGATTTGTTTCTTCTTATTGTCATAAGAAAGGTCACAGAAAGAATTTTTATTACAAGTTGATGTAAGGTCAATATTTTGAGAAAGTTGCTCCCAAAACCAAAACCCAAATGATAAACCATAGCCGTTTAAATGTGATCATTGTCATAAAGTTGATCACTTGACAGAGTTTTTTTTCTTCTCAAAGCTATCTTACCCTTGAACCATGGTAAGGAAGGTAAGACTTTTGCAGGGAACAACAAAGGTCAAAAAGATTTTGATTCCAGAATATTTGGTCCTAAACCTAGTACAAGTCAAATTTGGGATAAACATAATTAAAAAAAAACTTTTAATCATGTGGGTAAAGGAAAAATAGGCAAAAATAAGAAAACCGTACCATTACCCCTTTTGAACCCAAGGTTCTTTGTGTAAGTCAGGTTTAGGATATGAAGGAACTTTCGAAAGGAATCGGAATTGATAATAAGAAGATTCTAAAAGTGGTCCCTCCTACCTCCAAATGTGAAGGGATATTAGTTTTGGTCATAACCTTCTTACATTACAATCTCATGTATCATGTGTTAGGATATATACGTTTTCATATTAGAGATTATATTCCATGCTTATCATCTTTTATGACTCGTGTATGATTTGTTTAGTTTCCTATTTTTATACTTAGGCTTTACATGATGTAAGAGAGCACTTCTCTCTAGGTAGAGAAAATAAGCAATGGATTTCTCTTATCACTTAGGCATTTATAGTAAAACTGAGATGTGACCCGCAATAATCGTGATGGAAAAATATACTTTTACAAGAATGATGATAAGAAAACTTCATAGTGAAGGAAAATGTGCTAAAAGGAGAAAACAAAATGTTATAACAAAACAAATAATGTGGTTCACCTAACTTGGGCTATGGCCATAGGAACTCGAGTTTTATTTCACTTTGAGAATGAAAATCAATGTTTACAGACACTCAATATCAGTAAAAAACAAATTCTTCTGTCAAGTATTTAAAATCTCTGAAGAAGTTTAGAATCAATTATTTCATCCTATTATATGTGTATCTTTTGTCTGGTGTGCCTTATTTCTTTAATGGGATGCTGCAACATATATAATCTGAACTTTAATCTCGTGGTACCTTGAGTGACTTTTCCTCTTTTGGAATCTTCTGTTGGTAAACCACCATCAATTATTTTGTGGGGAATAACCTCATTAATTATGGGTTAAAGTTGGCTTAAAACATAGGAGAAAATATTACTTTAACTAAAAATATGCCCGATTTAGCGATTTGAGTGCACTGCCTAATATATAATGAAAAGTTTGTATGCATGGGATCATGTACAAAATAAATACCCCTTTATGTTAGATATTACCACTGAACATTAAAGCCTTTTACATCTCATCAATACTTGAATCATGAAAATTGATGGTCGTTCGCATAGTGCTCAATCGAGTAAGTTGTTTTGGCATATGCTTAATCGCATGAATTTTTTTCGCTCCCTATATTTTCAAATGTATTTTCCCCCGAAACCTTCCCATCCAGGTTGTTCGATGGAGCATAGAGCTTCTTCAATTTTTCTAGACTAGGCCTTTTGATTATTCTGATTAACCTATCTAATATAACATCAAACGAAATACTTTTTTCGTTGGTGAGGTGATTTATCTCTGAGTATGGAATTTTATAAAGATATCCCTCTTACATTTCCCCCAGTAGAGAAAGAAGTTGTGTAAACACGAAGTGTTTGTACAAAATACCTCATTAAAATAAATTGTAAACCGAAACACTTTAGACAGATAAATATTTAAATCGCATTATCTTCAATCGTAATAACTCATTTAAAAACGTGTCATCTTGGATACCATTCCAAGATATTGGGTTACATAATCATCATTTTGCCCCCAATTTTAAACGAATGCATGGTTAGTGAACCATCAAAATATTTTATAATGACTACTTTATTAAACCCTATAAAGACTTCTACCCTTCATTTAAAAAAAGTTTTACTTACCACCATTAAATCTCTTGAATTTCTCATAGAGAAAATTGTGTTTTCATTTCCCAGTATTTCATATGTTCTTCATTATATTCTATTTCTAGTCATTTCCTCAACATTATATCACTTTTCTTCTCGTAATATTCTTTGTTGTGTGTCAATAGCATCCTCGAGTAATGTTACTGAGATTTTTTCAATGGGAGCTCAGGCAAAGATCTGTCGTCTGAGTTAGGAGAGAGAAAAGCCCAATTCAATAGTTATCATCGTGCTCCATTCTTTGGAGATGAAGATAATTTTTGGGGAAGAGGGTAAGGATTTTCCTGTAAATTTTAGAGGATTAGAAGAACCTTTACTGATGGCCAATCAACGTGAGAATCAATTCGAGGGAGTTAAGCTCCCCTTTATGTTATCTTGAGAGTTCGATTGGATAGAATGGACTTACATTATTCCAATATTGACTTTGAGGCAGTAGTTAGTTTGTGTGAGGGTTTTTCTAGTTGGATGTAACACCCCGTGTTTTTATTAGTTAATTAATTAATTAATTAAGTAGAATATTTGGCAAAAATAAAAATTTTGGATCTAATGTTTGGATTTACTTAATATGTTGGTTTTAATATTAGAATAATAACACTTCAAGCGGAATTAAAATGGATTTTTAATTGAGCTTTTAATTATTTATACTTATACTTTTTTCGTAGGGTATGTGTCAGCAGACCTGATCAATCGATCGATCGACTCCCTTCATCGATCGATCGACGAACTCAGTTATGACTTAAGTCGGTCATTTTATTATAGAGTTTGATTGGGATTAGGATTCCTAATTAGTATATAACCTTATTGATCCATGGGGGGATTTATCATAATCATTTTTCACAAGTTTTTCTCCAGATAACTAATCTAAAATATTTTCCTCTCACCCATAATCATCAACCTCCAACATAATAAAGTTTTTCTCACAAGTTTTGGAAGGCTTAATTGGGGTTTAATCAAGATTGTCCAAAAATACTTCTCTGCTAATTTTTCAAGAGGAATCCATATTTCTAATCAGATTTTCTTCATCTTAATCACAGGCATGAATAATCTATTCCTTTCCTTTAGTATTATGCGTTTTAAGTGTCACCTAAACCCTTAATTGAATGTTTTTTCTTAAAAACCAATTAGTAAATTAATTAGAGAAAGTGGACACTTAATTTTGGGATTGTTTTTTATGAAACTTTTGAATATGAATTAATCTTTGAAACCCTTGGGTGCGTAGGTTAGGTTATTGGATTTTTATGGTTTTGGGGTGTAGGTTTTCCTGTAGAATTTTATGGGGTTTATTATATGCTATATGGGACGTGTACACACTTATAAAAATTAGAGATTTTATAAAAAGATAATGATTATGTCATATTGAATATTTTTGCCATGTTAACAAATTAACATTTTTGAATTGAATTAAATATGTTGAAAACTTCGCCATTGTTATATATTGAATTAAATTAAATTTGGACCTTTATGATTAAATTGCTATGTTGTGCTTATGAATTGAGAATTGTGTGATTTATGCTATTCACTTTTGTCATCGCGGGCTCGAGGGGCTTTTGGGTAGTGTATATCTCACCCTTATTATAGGATGCTTACTCGGTATGGGACTAGTGGGTAGGCCTTGGTTATGATTTATGGTTGCTAGGTATGGGACTAGTTAGTGTAGATTCGTGCGGATTTTATATTCCGGGGGTGGGCTGATTTTTATGTTGTATTATCGATGTGCTAACGTAGGCAGGAGACAAGGACGTTATTATTATTAGAAATTCATCCTAATCATAAGGTAGGACGTATCTATACTTTGGGGATCCTTAGGTGTGGGGATAAGGGATTTTTTGAGGGGCTCACATCGATAATAAGGGTGGGGTAATTTGATAAATGAGAAATTGAGTATATAAATTAAAAATAATGCCAAAGATAATAACGGGTATTAAAATTTATGGCAACATAATTTGTTAGGGACCGATAACTTAAAGGGGTCATCGGACGATTTATGTCGTGTCATGTGTGGAACCTTATCATGGGAAGGGGTCGACAGTTTAAATGGATCAGATGACATTTGACAAGGCAAAGTGTAAAATTTTAGTGGGAAACCACCCGTGGGGGAGGACCGCTATATTTAAGATAAAAATTAAGGATAATGTTAGATTGGGTTAATTTTAATTAAATTAACAACATGTGACTTTGAATAATTAAAATTATATTGTTGTGCATTTTGAAAAAGAACTATTTGGGTAGATATTGAGTTATTATCTTTACACGTAATCATATCTCATTAATTAAAATATTATATTTTGATATTTATCTCGTATAATGCTATTGTCTGGATTCAAGGATCCTATTTGAGGGAGTAGTATTTATTCATTCTCGGGGCTTTGAACTCGTGCATTGACTAACTTTTTCAGGATAAGTTTTAGAGAAGCTACACAAGACTTTTGGAGATTTTCATTTGGATGTGCAGCTAGAGTTCATTTATCTTTACTACTTTACTTAGTTTAGACTTTCCTTTCTGTCGTATTTCATTATGAGACTTCATTTGAGTTTTATTGGGCCATTAGGTTCCAAAGTTGTTTGAGGATTCCAGTTGGTTTATTGTTCAGTTATATTATTTGCTTTTATATTAATTGAGGTTGGATTATTATTTGGAGTTTTAGCATGTGTTGGATTTTTTTTATCACACCATTGGTTGTTATCATTTGGGATTGATTCAGTTATTTATCTTGTGGATTGATTTATTTGTCTCATATCTGTCACATGCTGAGAATGGTAATTAATTTAGTTCGCGCTCGGCATGATTCAACGGTGGTGGCTGGCCACCCTATGTATCGGATCGAGCGGGGTGTGATAGATGGTATCAGAGCATGGTCTTAGGTCTCATTGGTTGTGAGTTCAATTTAGCTTTCGCATTGCTTATCTTTCATTACTTTTTTATGACTTGTACTCTTACTTATTTTGATTCTAACGATGTTATGTCCCTATCTTTTCAGATGGCAAACACTAGGAGAGCTAGAAATAGGAGCGAGGATTCAGTTTCTGGTACTACAACTCAAGAGAGGCAGCAGAAGTTCATTTTGGATGCTGAGAAGTTAGTGGATATCGTGTGTGAGGCTACAGTGGCTGGTATGGATATGGAGAGGCACATATGGGTGACGTTAGAGTCACAGAAGCAGGGTACACTCTTCTCATCTCGAAATAGGGTGAGAACCAGCTTCTTTAAGGGCAATCCTCCCACCTTCGTAAGGGGATATTGTCCAATGGTTGCTCACCAGTGGAGGAGAGACATGGAGAGGCATTTGAGTATGGTGGACTGCACGTATGTTGAATCATATGTTAGCAACATTGAAGCTGACTGGGGATGCCTTGTAATGGTGGGAAAGAGCCACCACGTCGGAGGATAGAGATCACTTGGGTTGTGCATATTTTCTGATAAAGTTTAACAATTAGTATATCCTGTATGCTATTAGGAATGCAAAGAAGAAAGAATTTATGTATTTGGATCAAGGTTGAAAGTTAATTGTCAAGTATGAACAAGAGTTCACTAATTTATCTATGTTTGTGTCAGAGAAGGTTAACACTGAGATGAAGAAGATGGAATGCTTCATTAAGGGATTATCTTGGTCGATTAGGCAGATGGTGTTGGGAAATCAAACGTACACTATTTATGCTCAGGTGGTGGATGTCGCAATGCTACTATAGCAAGAGAAAACTAATTATGAAAAGAATTTTGGAAAGAGACAAGAGTCTAATGGACAGGGAGGTGAGAATAAGGGTCGCAATGACCAACCATAGAAGAAACATAAAACCAATCAGGAACAACAAGGACAAGAAGAAGAGTGAGCGACTAATAGACATTATGAACCTTTTAGAGGTGAATGTTTTGTCTATGGGAAAGTAGGACATCCACCAGCTAGGTGTTACAAGAGAGCGGGATAACAAAACTAAGAGGTACAGGACCAGTAGGGTCAAGTCACACAAGGACAACAAGGTCAAGGTGTACAGGGTCAACAAGGAATGAGGCCTCCAGTTCTAGCAGCAGTAGGTGTTCAAGGAATGATAGTAACACCGGCAGTGTCAGGTAGTCAGGGAGCGACCGCATCACCAATCAATATCGGTTATGGGAGGTGCTACTTACTTCAGCCTCGGGATGAGCAGGCGCCGCAGGAGCCACGACGTGGCTAGTAGAGTATCAAGGTACATAATTATTTTCTATATACTTATATATATAGGTGATATATACATACATATATATATATATATATCGTATTTTGGAATCGAGAGTTTTGTACGTGTAGGATTGGGTGTATGAGCGCACAATTGTAGCATTCTATGGGTAGGCATATGTGAGCCTTATTTTATTTTGTGCAATTTACGTTTGACGTGTATGCATCGTCTAATTTTGAGGATGAAATTCTTTGCTAGTGGGAAAGTATGTAACATCCCGTGTTTTTATTAATTAATTAATTAATTAATTAAAATATTCGAGAAAAATAAGAATTTTAGATTTAATGTTTTATTTATTTAATATGTTGGTTTTAATATTAGAAGAATAAAACTTCAAGCGGAATTAAAATGGATTTTTAATTGAGTTTTTAATTATTTTTACTTATACTTTTTTCATAGGGGATCTGTCAATAGACCTGATCGATCGATCGGTCCACTCCCTTTATCGATTGATCGACGAACTCAGTTATGGCACAAGTTGGTCATTTTATTATAGTGTTGGATTGGGATTAGGATTCCAAATTAGCATATAACCTTATTAATCCATGGGGGGACTTCTCATAATCACCTTTTCACAAGTTTTTCTCTAGAGAACTCATCTAAAATATTTTCATGTCACCTATAATCATCAACCTGCAACATAATCAAGTTTTTGTCACAAGTTTTGGAAGGCTTAATTGGGGTTTAATCAAGTTTTGGAACACTTCTTAGCTAATTTTTCAAGAGGAATCATGAAATCTAATCAGATTTTTTTCATCCTAGTCATAGGCATTAATACTCTATTCCTTTCATTTACTATTACGCATTTTAAGTGTCGCCTAAACCCTTAATTGAAACTTTTTCTTAAAAACCAATTACTAACTTAATTAGAGAAATTGGACACTTAATTTTTGGGACTGTTTTTTATGAAACTTTTGAATATGACTTAATCTTTGAAACCCTTGGGTGCGTAGGTTAGGTTATTGGATTTTTATGGCTTTTGGGTGTAGGCTTTCACGTAGAATTTTATGGGATTTACTATATTTCATATGGGACGCGTACACACTTATAAAAATGAGATGTTTGATAAAAAGTGAATGGTTATGTCATATTGAATATTTTTGCATATTAATAAATTAACATTTTTTAATAGAATTAATTATTTTGAAAATGACGACGTTATTATATATTGAATTAAATTAAATTTGGACCTTTATGATTAAATTGCTATGTTGTGCTTATGAATTGGTAATTGTGTGATTTATGCTATTCACTTTTTCCATCGCATGATTGAGGGGCTTTTGGGTAGTGTATTGCTCACCTTTATAATAGGATGCTTACAAGGTATGGGACTAGTGGGTAGGCTTTGGTTATGATTTATTCTTTCTAGGTACGGGACTAGTTAGTGTAGATTCGTGCGGATTTTATATTCTGAGGGTGGGCTAATTTGTATGTTGTATTATCGATGCATTAACCTAGGCACCAGACTAGGACATTATTATTGTTAGAAATTCATCCTATTCATAAGGTAGGACGTATGTGTACTTTAGGGATCCTTAGGTATGGGACTAAGGGATATTTTGAGGAGCTCACATCGATAATAAGGGTAGGATAATTTTATAAATGAGAAATTGAGTATATAAATTAGAATTAATGCTAAAGATAATAACGGGGATTAAAATTTATGGGGACGTAATGTGTTAGGTACTGACAGTTTAAACGGGTCAGCGGATGATTTATATCGTGTCGTGTGTGAAACCTTGTCATGAGGCAGGTCGACAGTTTAAATGGGTAAGAGGCCATTTTACAAGAGAAAGTGTAAAACTTTGGTGGGAAACCACCCGTGGCTGGAGGACCGCTATAAAAAAGATAAAAATTGAGGATAATCTTAGATTGGATTAATTTAATTAAATTAACAACATGGGACTTTGAATAATTAAAATTATATTGGTGTACATTTTGAATAAGAACTATGTGGGTAGATAGTGAGTTATTATCTTTGCGTTTAATCATATCTCATTAATTAAAATATTTTATTGTGATATTTATCTCGTATAATGCTACTGTCTAGATTCAAGGAACCTATTTAAGGGGAGTAGTGTGTATTGATGCTCGGGGATCTGACCTCGTGTGTTGACTAACTTTTTCAGGATAAGTTTTGGAGAAGCTACACAAGACTTTTGAAGATTTTCATTTGGAGGTGCAGCTGGAGTTCATTTATCTTTACTGCTTTACTTAGTTTAGACTTTCCTTTCTGTCGTAATTCATTATGAGACTTCGTTTGAGTTTTATTGGGCCATTCGGTTCCAAAGTTGTTTGAGGATTCCAGTTGGTTTATTGTTCAGATTTTATTATTCGATTTTATATCATTTGAGGTTGGATTATTATATAGAGTTTTATCATGTGATGTATTTCTTTATGACACCATTGGTTATTATCATTGGGGATTGATTCAATTATTTATCTTGTGGATTGATTTATTTGTCTCATATATGTCACATGATGAGAATTGTATTTAATTTAGTTCACACCTGGCACGATTCGGCGGCGGTGGTTGGCTACCCTGTCTGTCGGATCGAGAGGGGTGTGACATTGAACTACCTATATCTATAAGAAATATGGTAACACCCTTTTAAATGTTGGCCTTTCTAATATTGGTTATAAGGTTGCAAATTTTACTCTCTCCAAAAATAACTTTGCACTCCAACTATTAATTTTAGGTGGAATTATTCATCCCATATTTTGTGGCATCTTGGGGTGATTTAATGATCACCTTATAAGATGTATGTGAATTAATGGTCATAATCCTTGTAGTGTGGTTTATTTTAACGATTAACCACTTGACAACGGGGAAGTTGAAGCTTAAACGGAGCTTGGCAGACCTTGTCGCAAGTGCATTATTGAATCCTCTAAGGACAACTCTATTTAGTAAATTAAGTAGTTTTATAAAGTTCTCTTGAATCTAACTAAAGAACATAAGGGAAAAGGAATTTCTCCGGATGTACCATTCAGTCCTAGCAAAGATCATCCTAAAAAGTTAGATGCCCATACGATGTGCTTGTTTTCTTACCTTTTTTTTTCCAACAAACCCAATGATGAGTCACACGGAGATTTGATAAAAAATTTAGTGAGGTTGAATCATGGAGTAAACATTCCTTTGGATTCTTTAATATTGGTCTATTTATATACTTGTTTAGATAGAGATCATTTTTACATGGATCATTTTGTTGGTAGATATAATGTCTCTAATTTTTGCAACTTGATCCTTTTGATGGGATTTCTTATAGTAAGTTCCCAAATCTTTCCCTGAGGGATCCCAATAAGTAAATTTCCAAATAGGAATCTAAGATTTCTTTCTTATGACAAAAAATAAAGAAATAAAGACTTTCTCCCTCTGATTCATGACTGTAGTGTTTTATACATATGCCTTAATTTAAAAAAAACATGCCAAAACATGATCATTTCTCAAGGATGAAGCTTACACGGTTCGTTTGATCAACTTAAAGTCATATATGATGGAAGATACTTCATTGAATATGGTACTTCTACTTATACCTAGTCGTCTTCCCTCATTTACAGAATGGGACAAAGAAAGTGAGGATTATATCCCTTATCGTTCTTTTAAGCAATTTGGTTTTGACCAAGGTATCCCACCACTAATTTTTCAAAATTATAGAATTGATGATTATTTTTATCTGTATCCACAATTTGTTAGTCCATGTGTATTGGGTGGCATATCTCAATACTCTAAAGTACATTGAATATACATGGTATAACTTGAAGGAGACCTTTATTCATGCATGGAAAAATATGATAAAACACTGTGGCAACTGAATTACTGGTGTATCTTGTTTCTTCGTAGGCCAAAAATACCATTCTCTTTGAATTTTTCTATACATAGGAATACAAGTGGTATCATAATGCCCTTTAGACTTTTCTTCAACCCTTTTTTTGATTCCACTAGGCCAATGCATTCGGCCAACCATCTACCAAGATTTTTTTAATACAAAATTCCATGAAGAAGAAATAATTGTGCTATCTCAATAAGTTTCATCAAACTATCTCTTGTTTCTAATTGATTTTTTATCATCCCTCTCCAATCTGAGTCATCGTCTATGGGAAATAGCTAGGGCACTGAAAACTGAGATGTCCTATGGTGGATTACCACAGTTGTAGAGTTACCTTTCATATTTATCTTTTGGGAAATTGTGACATAATCATTCGCATGTCGGTTCATCATTATTGGATGTCTCTCCACTTTGACTTCATGAAATTGTTCAATCAACCTATATACGATTGTTTGGTAAGGAGAGAGGTTGAGATGCTTTAATGTGTATTCACTGTTTACTTGTTTTACCACCAAGTTAGAATCTCCTTTGATGCATAGTGAACATATGCATCTTCAAAGGGCCTCAAGTAACCCTAAAATCAAAGCTTCATATTTTGCCTCATTATTTAAAGAAATAAAGTCCTATTTAAAATATAGATAAATATTTTCCTTTCCTTTAGATAAAATTACTCCTACTCCTCACTTCCCTTGACCCGATGAACCATCAAAGTCCATGAACCATTCCTACAAGTCTGCCTCACAAATGTTGGCTTGAAAATCACCATCGGGTATATTTTCATAAGGTAGTTCAAATGGACTTAAAGGAAATATAGCCAATAAATCTGTATAGTCTTGACTATTGATTGTGCGAGGAACCACGCATTTTAAATCATACTCTAAAATACTGACGAATCACCTTGTTGTTCTCCCAATTAAGATTGTCCGACTGAGCAAAAACTTAATAGGATCACATATTGTCACTATGTGGTTGGTAAAAGATAGTATATAATTTCAATGTTTTTGAGACAGAAAAACTAAAGTCAAGTAATGGCTTTATATGCTTGTATGTATTGCCTGAGGTCTGTGGGTACTTCAACTCAATTAGTTGTGACACCCCGACTAATTAAATACCGGGTAGCTACTTCTTTATTAAATTAATACAAAATGCCAAGTTGGTCCAGTTAATAGCATCACTGTCGAAAACATTTTAATGATTACTAACCACCTAGTATTTAAAAAAGTAAGTTGCCAAATTTTAAGTCAAGTCTGATTAACATGCAATAAAAGAATAATGGAAGAACAACATGAATCCATTCACCATAACGAAGTAATGAAATAACCACAAATAGTAATAAGTTCGGAGGAAAACTCCTCACAACAATCCCACAACTGAAAATAATATGACAAGTCTGAATCCTGAATAAATACAAACCAAAGTCTGAATAACTGAAATAAATGAAATGTCTCTAAAAGAAATGAGCGATATGCCCTACAACTGATAAATGCTGAATATAGATTCAAGATAGATGAAGCGTCTACAAGCAAAGTCTTGTAACTTCCACAAACAGCTACAGTTCGTCACCTGAATAAGGATCCTAAGCATGGTGTCCTTGTGGCTGGGCACCTAAAAGGGTTTTTACAAAAAATAGATTTGACAGCAAACGGGTCAGAGCCCGAAAGTGGAGAGTATTTTGAAAACAGCAAGTGCTTTAATAACATTTAAAACAATAAATGCAAAATACATGTTAGGACGTGCTCTCACATGAAATACTCACCTCTCGTCTAACTGTGCACTCCTAACGTTCCTGTACCCATTCATGTGTTTTCTCATAACTATCTAGTTCAAAAGAGTTTCTAACACTTCTACTCGGTTCACGTTTTAATTCTAACCTTGACATTTAAATAGAGAGTTCTACTTTATATCTCGGATTCCCAATTATTAACAAAGCCATTTATAGATATCTGTCCGCTTTTATCTTTTCGTAACGTTACCACAACTATACTCACAATTTAACATAGTAAATTCCTCTTCATTTAACCGTATATTTTCACATCATAAATATACAATACAAGCACCCCGAGGCTAAGCTGCGGTACACACATACTCTGCTATCCATCCCGGTACATCACGTACATAAGGATTACAAATTCCGAATCTCTCAGGAATTGTTGGAATAAACACCACACACAAAAATGGAGGCGAACATAATTCAACATATCCATGGTCATGTACATACCTACGCTCCATAGTCAGCTGGCTTATTTACTCACAAATAAGTCGTTCTCTTGAACTATGTCCTCGAGGTACCAATCTAAATCCGGGCAACACAAGGATTAGATGGCCCTAAGCGAACGTAAACCTCCCGTGATAGCAAGTATGGTAGGTATGTCATACACATAAAAATCATATACTAAGCATTCACACATCTTAGATATCTCAATATTAATAAAGGTATACTCTACATCCCTATACCATTATTCCAAATTTGTATATATTAAGTCCCCCGATAATATAAAAGTTAAACTAACAACACGTCTCACGTCGTAGTTTCTTATTCTTAAAGCCTATCTCAAATAGAGTATTAAGTTCCCATTATTCCCACATATAACATCTTTATTCCTAAGGTCCTTACTTCTGCCCCAAACCTCATTTCATCAAATTATTCAAATTTACACTATTAACCCAAATATCTTCACTTATTGAATTTCATTAGATTAGAATAATTCCTCAAATTGAATTCTAATTAAGGTCCAAGTTTCATAATCATGCCTACTGGTCTTCCTTAAGTTTAAGGGTATTCATAAGGTCTCCAATAATATTTTCCAAGGGTTACCACCATTAAAATTTAAATAGGGAAAAACTTTACTCATTCTGGGAAGGTCGATCGATCGACCTTTACCTTCGATCGATCGATGGTGGTCGATTGATCGACTGAAGAACATCGATCGATCGAACGCACCAGGTATGGTTATGGACTGCTTCGTTTTGCAGTTTTCAAATCATCCCAAAACATACTTTTAATGCATGAAACTCTGATATAACTTTATAGTATCATCATACAACCATCCTACAACATTATTAACGTTCTAAAACCAATAATTCATCAACCAAGGGCTATATATGGATCAATCTTCATCAAGAACCCTAGTTTTCTAATTCTTTCAAGAACATTCATAAACCTCTTCTTAAATCCGTTTTTAAATCATTAAAGGTCATAATTTTGAATTCATAATTCGTCCAGATTGTTACTACATGCAGTCCCTAACATAATTCATAGTTTTAAACTTCCAATTCATGGGTCTATATCATCTTCCAAGAAAATTCGATAATTCCTAAACATGGAAAAGTATAGCATTGAATCAATTGTAATTAAACCACTTGCCACTAATCTTTCTCTGAATTTGATGTTGAATCTTGAAGGCTGAGTTGTTCTTTCTCTCTCTCTCTGCAGAATTCTCTTCTCTCTCTCTCTCTACAAGTTCTTCTTCTAAGGATGATGACAATGGAGGTGGGGTTGGTTTTTGGCAAATAAGAACTATTTCTTAACTTCTCCCGTAGCCCAATAAGTCCCTTAGTGTAGTTAGTGGGTTTAGTGGATAAAGAATAAGTCAGATTTTTATATCTAATTTTCGTGGGTTTTAATTACCCAATTTCCGAAATTACCAAAACGCCCTTATAAGTTACCGGTATGGCCCAATAATGCCCCGGGACCCAAACTTAACCCCCGGCTAGTGTTTTCTGACTATTTCGACCCTTCCGGACGCGTTGGCGCACTCAAAATGACCATACGGGTGATAAAAATAAAATTCACTTTTTAATTCAATTAATTATATTCCTGACGCGACTGTCACGCGCGTCACAACAAAATTTCCCAAATTGCCGTATTTCAATCTCGCGACAATTTCAATAATTCCAATATTCATATATTGCCATATATACACATTATAATCAAATACTAACTCACATCTCGTTAATATTTTATCCGGATTAATTTTCAATTAATACACATATAATTCAATTAATCCCAAAAATAAATCACAGAAAATACGGGGTATTACATACTTCCCCCCTAATAACTGAATTTCGTCCCGAAATTCGGAACTAGAAAGTACCTGGTAAGAATAACTCTGGATAACGTTCGCGCATCTCATCCTCGCGCTCCCATGTGGACTCCTTGACATTATGATGTCGCCACTGAACACGCACTAACGGAACTATCTTTTACCGCAGTTTCCGCTCACTTCGATCCAGAATAGCAATCGGCCCCTCCTCGTAGGAGCTATCCGGCTGGAGATCGATGTCCTCCACAGCAATGTGAGAATGAGCCAAATTATCTCTAAGGTATTTCCTTAGCGAGGAAATATGAAACACATCGTGAATCCGATGAAAATGCTCCGGTAACCCTAGCCTATACGCAACCGGTCCAATCCGCTCAATAATAGGAAATGGTCCCACATATCTCGGTGCCAACTTCCCTTTCATCCCGAAACGCATAATCCCCTTCATAGGAGATACTCTGAGCAAAACCTGGTCCCCCACTTGGAACTCCCTGAAGAACCTCTTCGCATCAGCATAGTTCTTCTGCCGATCCTGAGCTACCCAAATGCGACTCCGAATCAACTCTATCCTCGCCGAAGTGTCTTGAATCACTTCCGGCCCAAGTAGCTTGTTGTCCCCCACTTCCAACCAACATGCTGGGGAATGACAAGGTCTACCGTACAACGCCTCAAATGGAGCCATGCCAATGGTGAACTGGTAGGAGTTGTTGGAATAAAACTCCACTAGTGGAAGATACTGCTCCCATCCACCCTCAAAATCAATGGTGCACATACGTAGCATGTCCTCCAACATCTGATTTGTACGCTCGGTCTGCCCATCGGTCTGCGGGTGGTACGCCGTACTCAACCGCAACTCCGTGCCCATGGCCTGCTGAAAACTTTCCCAAAATCGTGAAACAAATATCTTGTCTCTGTCAGACACGATATTTAGGGGTACACCGTGAAGTCTCACTATCTCTGCAATAAAGAGCTGGGCATACTGTCCCGCAGTGTAGTCTGTCCTTACAGGTAGAAAATGAGCAACTTTAGTCAACCTGTCCACAATTACCCAAATGGAGTCGTGACCTCTCTGTGACGTAGGCAACCCCGTGATAAAATCCATGGATATGCTCTCCCACATCCACATCGGGACCTCTAACGGCTGTAGCAGTCCTGCCGGTCTCTGATGATCCACTTTTACTAGCTGACAAGTGGCGCATTTTGATACAAACACGGCAATATCTCTCTTCATCCCGCTCCACCAATACTGACGTCTCATGTCTCGGTACATTTTGTCCCCACCGGGATGTACCGCGAACCGTGAGCCGTGCGACTCTGCCATCACCTCGTGCCGCAATTCCTCCCCTTCCGAAACTACCAATCTCCCATTGAAGCGTAATCCCCCGTCTGATCTAACGGTATAGTATTCGGCTCCCTCTGCCAATAATCGAACTATCTTCTCCTGACAGAACGAGTCATTTGCCTGGGCCTTTACCACCTTCGTTACAATCTGTGGTGTAACAGTCATCACAGACATGAATGATCGGGCCACTGCATCCTGGTGTCCCAACTCCTTCCATTTGGCCTTCCACACATCTGCCACCTCCTCTACTGGTCTACGGCTCAACGCGTCTGCTACCACGTTAGCCTTCCCCGGGTGATATTGGATATCAAACTGATAATCCTTCACAAACTCAAGCCACCTTCGCTGTCGCATATTCAACTCCTTCTGCGTGAATAGGTACTGTAGGGACTTGTGGTCTGTGAATAATCAAAACTTTTCCCCCAAAAGATAATGTCTCCAAATCCGAAGGGCAAATACCACTGCCGCCAACTCCAAGTCATGGGTGGGGTAATTCTTCTCGTGAGGCTTAAGCTTACGGGAAGCATAAGCTATGGCCTGACTTTCCTGCTGCAATACACCTCCAAGTCCTTGTAAGGACGCATCGGTGTAAACTAGATACTCAACTCCCGGTCTCGGCAATGCTAACACAGGTGTTGAGGTCAACTTGTCCTTCAACTCATCGAATGCCAACTGACAGGCATCACTCCAAATGTACGGCACACCTTTTCGAGTCAGATGTTTTAAAGGACCTGCTATCTTCGAAAATCCTCGAATAAACCTCCTTTAGTATCCCGCTAGGCCCAATAAACTACGGATCTCAGTCGGTGTCGTGGGCTGTCCCCACTCCCTCACTGCAGATACCTTCCCCGGATCAACCGATATTCCCCGGTCGGAAATAGTATGCCCTAAAAACTGAACCTCCTTCAGCCAAAACCCACACTTCTCATATTTTGCATACAACTCATTCTAACGTAGTGTCTGCAAAATTTGCCTCAAGTGCTCGACGTGCTCCTCCTCTGTCTGGGAGTAAACAAGAATATCATCAATGAAGACAATGACAAACTGATCTAGGAAATCTCTGAACACCCTATTCATCAAGTCCATAAACACGACTGGAGCATTGGTCAAACCAAAAGTCATAACCCAAAACTCGTAAGAACCATATCTCGTTAAGAACGCGGTCTTCGAGACATCCTCTTCCCTGATACGCAATTGATGGTATCCCGATCGTAAATCAATCTTTGAGAAGAAAGAAGCTCCTCTCAACTGGTCGAATAGGTCATCGATTTGAGGCAACGGATACTTATTCCGTATCGTGACCTTGTTCAACTCTCGGTAGTCCACACACAATCTCAGTGAACCATCCCTCTTCTTCACGAACAACACAGGGGCACCCCACGGCGAAGTACTCCTCCGTATAAACCCCTGTCCCAACAGCTGCTCAATCTTATCTCGTAGCTCTCGTATATCTGCCGGAGCCATACGGTATGGTGCGCGTGCTATAGGTCTCGTATCTGGTAATAAGTCTATGAAAAAGTCTATCTCACGACTAGGGGGTAATCCAGGTATATCCTGAAATACATCGGCAAACTCTCGAACAATCGGAATCGAATCAAGTGGTATCACCACTTCCTTAGAGGTCTCCTCCTCTATATAGTACAAATGAGTTGACGATCCTCCCTCAGAACGAGGCATCGCCACCAAAAACATCTCCTGCCCGGGAATGGCAAAGATAATACTCCTACTGAAACAGTCAATCATGGCTCGGTACGCAACAAGCCAATCCATACCAATAATGGCAGCATACTCGATCATCTCTAGTACTAACATATCTGCAGGTAATACCAAACTACCGATCTCTATCCCCACTCCCCGGCATATAAAGAAAATAAGTGACCCACTCCCCAAGGGTGAGTCGACACACGTCACTGTGCTCTCTGCTGTGGCTAACAACCCTAAGGCTTTCGCATAATGTGTAGCTATAAAACAATGCGTTGCCCCCGTATCAAATAAAACCCGACCCATAGTACCATGAATAGGAAACATACCCTCAATCGCGGGTGGTTCCTGTGGAGCTGCTGCCTGGTGGACGTTATAGACACGTCCATACTGTAACAGTCCCTGCTGCATAGGAACTGCTGGAATGGCTGGTAGTGCTGGCACCTGGGCTGGAGCTGGGAGGGCAGGTGGAAAAAGTGGCCTATGTGGCTCATGTCGAGCACCCTGCTGCTGCTGCTGCTGCTGTGGGTCCCTGCCCTTATCAGGACACTCCTGACGTTTGTGGCCAATCTTACCACAAATGAAACACTTCCCCGGGAAGTTCCCCCCTCTCTGTCCCTGCTGCCCCGGCCCTGGTGGCCGTTACCGTTCCTCCACTGGCCCTGCTGGCCCTGCTGAAACTGTTGTTGACCATTCTGACCCTGCTGGTTCTGATGGCCGTTCGGACCCTGATGGCCCTGCCGGAAACCTCCCTGTCCATGCTTGAAATTTCCCGACCTGAACCTCTTGTGATCCCCCTGCTGGGAACCCTGATCACCCTGCCTCTGTCCCTGAACAGAATGTGCCCCACCGGCACCAATTCCCCCAGTCCTGCCCTGATGGCTGGACTCTCTTGATCTCTTGCCTTCAGCCATGTGAAAGTGATGATCCTGGCAGTGTAACAGCGCAGCGTTAACCACATCAGAATAAGTGGCCAACGATAGGTTCCCCAACAAATGCTGACGGATCCTCCAAGTCAACCCGTCCGTAAATTTATGTATCTTCTTCTCCTCTGTAGGTATATCATCTGGGACAATATTCAGCAAATTGGTGAATTCGGCCTCATACTCGGCCATAGTCTTACCCTCCTGTCGAAGGTTCATCAACTTCCTCCTCATTTCCGTGTGAACAGCAGACGGAAAGTACTTGCGGTCGAACCGCACCCAAAATTCCTGAATAGTAAGAGTATCTCTCTCCTCCACGGTGGTAATAGACTCCCACCACTGCAGTGCAGACCCCACTAGCTTAAAGCTAGCTAGTATCTGCTTCTGGACATCGGTGCACTCATACATCCTCAGGGGCCGCTGAATGTCCTTCCTCCACTGACTAGAAACAACAACATCGAAGCTACCAGCAAACTCCGGTGGATGTGCTTTCTGAAAAGCATCACGTACACGTTCCCAAGCAGACGGGAATGCATGAGGCTGAAATGGCGCGGCAACTGGCGCCTGAGGTGGTTCCTGCTGAACTACGGCTAGTGCGGCATTTACCGCTTGGGCTACTATGGCTGCAACCTCGGCGGCGTTCATCGTGCCCTGAACTGGGGCGGGCTGTGGTTCTGGCGTTGCATTCCTGGGAATCCTTTGTGCACGTCGTGGAGGCATTCTGAAACAAGAATAAAGTCTATAAGTTCGCAGTTATAAACTCAATATAGATGAAGAACGTAGCATATACAAAAGAATACAACAGTCCTAAAATATAGGGCTCTACATCAAAGAAAGCTCAGCGGAAACATAATAAGCCGTTCAGATCCTAAAGGACACTAGAACCTGATGCTCTGATACCACCTGTGACACCCCGACTAATTAAATACCGGGTAGCTACTCCTTTATTAAATTAATACAAAATGCCAAGTTGGTCCAGTTAATAGCATCACTGTCGAAAACATTTTAATGATTACTAACCACCTAGTATTTAAAAAGTAAGTTGCCAAATTTTAAGTTAAGTCTGATTAACATGCAATAAAAGAATAATGGAAGAACAACATGAATCCATTCACCATAACGAAGTAATGAAATAACCACAAATAGTAATAAGTCCGGAGGAAAACTCCTTACAACAATCCCACAACTGAAAATAATATGACAAGTCTGAATCCTGAATAAATACAAACCAAAGTCTGAATAACTGAAATAAATGAAATGTCTCTAAAAGAAATGGGCGACATGCCCTACAACTGATAAATGCTGAATATAGAGTCAAGATAGATGAAGCGTCTACAAGCAAAGTCCTGTAACTTCCACAAACAGCTACAGCTCGTCACCTGAATAAGGATCCTAAGGATGGTGTCCTTGTGGCTGGGCACCTAAAAGGGTTTTTACAAAAAATAGATTTGACAGCAAACGGGTCAGAGCCCGAAAGTGGAGAGTATTTTGAAAACAGCAAGTGCTTTAATAACATTTAAAACAATAAATGCAAAATACATGTTAGGACGTGCTCTCACATGAAATACTCACCTCTCGTCTAACTGTGCACTCCTAACGTTCATGTACCCATTCATGTGTTTTCTCATAACTATCTAGTTCAAAAGAGTTTCTAACACTTCTACTCGGTTCACATTTTAATTCTAACCTTGACATTTAAATAGAGAGTTCTACTTTAAATCTCGGATTCCCAATTATTAACAAAGCCATTTATAGATATCTGTCCCCTTTTATCTTTTCGTAACGTTACCACAACTATACTCACAATTTAACATAGTAAATTCCTCTTCATTTAACCGTATATTTTCACATCATAAATATACAATACAAGCACCCCGAGGCTAAGCTGCGGTACACACATACTCTGCTATCCATCCCGGTACATCACGTACATAAGGATTACAAATTCCGAATCTCTCAGGAATTGTTGGAATAAACACCACACACAAAAATGGAGGCGAACATAATTCAACATATCCATGGTCACGTACATACCTACGCTCCATAGTCAGCTGGCTTATTTACTCACAAATAAGTCGTTCTCTTGAACTATGTCCTCGAGGTACCAATCTAAATCCGGGCAACACAAGGATTAGATGGCCCTAAGCGAACGTAAACCTCCCGTGATAGCAAGTATGGTAGGTATGTCATACACATAAAAATCATATACTAAGCATTCACACATCTTAGATATCTCAATATTAATAAAGGTATACTCTACATCCCTATACCATTATTCCAAATTTGTATATATTAAGTCCCCCGATAATATAAAAGTTAAACTAACGACACGTCTCACGTCGTAGTTTCTTATTCTTAAAGCCTATCTCAAATAGAGTATTAAGTTCCCATTATTCCCACATATAACATCTTTATTCCTAAGGTCCTTACTTCTGCCCCAAACCTCATTTCATCAAATTATTCAAATTTACACTATTAACCCAAATATCTTCACTTATTGAATTTCATTAGATTAGAATAATTCCTCAAATTGAATTCTAATTAAGGTCCAAGTTTCATAATCATGCCTACTGGTCTTCCTTAAGTTTAAGGGTATTCATAAGGTCTCCAATAATATTTTCCAAGGGTTACCACCATTAAAATTTAAATAGGGAAAAACTTTACTCATTCTGGGAAGGTCGATCGATCGACCTTTACCTTCGATCGATCGATGGTGGTCGATCGATCGACTGAAGAACATCGATCGATCGAACGCACCAGGTATGGTTACGGACTGCTTCGTTTTGCAGTTTTCAAATCATCCCAAAACATACTTTTAATGCATGAAACTCTGATATAACTTTATAGTATCATCATACAACCATCCTACAACATTATTAACGTTCTAAAACCAATAATTCATCAACCAAGGGCTATATATGGATCAATCTTCATCAAGAACCCTAGTTTTCTAATTCTTTCAAGAACATTCATAAACCTCTTCTTAAATCCGTTTTTAAATCATTAAGGGTCATAATTTTGAATTCATAATTCGTCCAGATTGTTACTACATGCAGTCCCTAACATAATTCATAGTTTTAAACTTCCAATTCATGGGTCTATATCATCTTCCATGATAAATTCGATAATTCCTAAACATGGAAAAGCATAGCATTGAATCAATTGTAATTAAACCACTTGCCTCTAATCTTTCTCTGAATTTGATGTTGAATCTTGAAGGCTGAGTTGTTCTTTCTCTCTCTCTCTGCAGAATTCTCTTCTCTCTCTCTCTCTCTACAAGTTCTTCTTCTAAGGATGATGACAATGGAGGTGGGGTTGATTTTTGGCAAATAAGAACTATTTCTTAACTTCTCCCGTAGCCCAATAAGTCCCTTAGTGTAGTTAGTGGGTTTAGTGGATAAAGAATAAGTCTGATTTTTATTTCTAATTTTCGTGGGTTTTAATTACCCAATTTCCGAAATTACCAAAACGCCCTTATAAGTTACCGGTATGGCCCAATAATGCCCCGGGACCCAAACTTAACCCCCGGCTAGTGTTTTCTGACTATTTCGACCCTTTCGGACGCGTTGGCGCACTCAAAATGACCATACGGGTGATAAAAATAAAATTCACTTTTTAATTCAATTAATTATATTCCTGACGCGACTGTCACGCGCGTCCCAACAAAATTTCCCAAATTGCCGTATTTCAATCTCGCGAAAATTTCAATAATTCCTATATTCATATATTGCCATATATACACATTATAATCAAATACTAACTCACATCTCGTTAATATTTTATCCGGATTAATTTTCAATTAATACACATATAATTCAATTAATCCCAAAAATAAATCACCGAAAATACGGGGTATTACATTAGTATACCTGTCTTTATCATCCATAATGCACTGATGGACCTCATAGTGGAGTTTAGGTAAAGAATCAAAGGTACTCATGTCTTATGTGGAGTCATCATTTCAGGAGAGATGAGCAATCTCTTAAGTTTGTAAAAAGCTTCCTAGTTTAGTTACTATCATTTGAACTTTGTGGTCTTTCGTAACAACTCCATCAATGGATGAATTATCTCAAATAAACCTATAATAAATCTCCCCAAGTAAGAATTTTTTTTTGATAAAACTCTTCAACTCTTTTCTGGGCAATGAAGAAGGCATATCAAGAATGGATTTTTATTTGCTTTTTCCATCTGAACTTATTGTTGATCAACCACAAAACCCACAAATGTTCCACTAGTTACACCAATGGCACATTTGATTGGGTTCATCCCCAGCTTATACTTTTTGCATCGTTTCAAAATTCTTCTCAGGTCAGCTAAATAATAATCCTCCTTATTTGATTTAATAACTAAATCCACCATACAAAAATTCCACAATGTCATGGAAAAGTCATGAAAACATCCATCATTTTGCTTTTGTATGTTACCCTCGCATTTTTCAGACCAAAAGGAAACACATTATATATAAAATTACCTAAAAGAGTTCTGAAAGTTATCTTATTTTCATCAGTTCGATCCATCTTGATCTGGTTCTAACCAATATAACCATCAATAAAGCTATTCATCTCACGACCATCAAGTTAATCAATCAAACTATCAATTAAAGGTATACGGAACTCACCTTTGTGGAAAACTCTATTAAGATCTTTAAAATCAATAAAATGTAAATCTATGTTTTATCTTTCTTCCCCACCGTCACAATGCCAGAAAAACAAATTGGATGCTAAATTGTTTTGATAAATCCAACTTCTAGTAATCGTTCCACCTCAGCCTTCATTTTGACATTCAACTAAGGCTTGTATGTTCTCGTTGACTTCTTGATTGGTGTAAGGATATGAATTTCCAATTGAGCCCCTGTATTGTTTTGACTTAATTCCGTGAACAAAACTGTGTTTGTATTATGTCATAGGGAAATTTTATTTTGTCACGATACCACTCGATCTATGACGTATTGAAGAAATTGAAGACGTTGCGGCAAAGCTTCAAAGAATTAATCATGTCGAGGTTTAATTGGTGAAAGTTTAATTGAATTCAAGTTAATTTCATTCCAAGATCACACAGGTATGAATGCGTATAATTAATGATGCTCAAAATTGTTTTTATAAAAAATAAGGATGTATTTTTATAAAGAAAAATGTTTTAAAATGTTTTGAAGTGTTTCAAATGGTTTACACTACGTTTTATTCTGATATACTCGAAATAGAGTTTGACTTATTTGTATATCTTTTAAAAGAGACGTACTACTCATAAAGTCAAACTTTTGCGCTGTCGTTCAAACGAGATGCTCATGTCGCGTGAACAACGTGGACTTATCGTTCGAACAACACTGTTTTCGAGGCGGTTCTTAATTACTATTTAAATCGTGTTTTCATCAGATTTTTGATGGTGTACGTTCTGGAAAACTGTTTACGATCCAGAAACTTGTTTGCACATGTTTTCTAAGGTTTAAAAAGCTTAAACACATCCTTAGAGTTTTTAAAGATTCGAGTTATCATTCTTATATGTTTATGTGATCTTGTTGCACCAAAGTTGAGTTTGTTCATCATTGAACACTTGTGATTGCTGGTTTTGTGGTGGAGAAGCGACGAACATTGTGTTCAACATCGTAGACGTATCAAGCTATATCGGAGGACACAGAGACATACGTGGATGCGTGTGTTGTGGACAGGTATCGTGGAAGAAGGAATTTTGGTGTGGGCATGATGAGAGGAGTGGCTGAAGATCATAAGAGCGTCAAGACCCATGGGGATCGATTCATTGAGTGAGTCTTTGTCTGTTCGTTGTAATTCCACATTCATAGTGATTCTGGCTTGGGCTGTCCGAGGTTTTTTTTCCCATTTTGGGTTTTTCCTCGTACATTCGGCGTTGTGAATATTCTTTACCTTACTTTACTTTCTTTAATCACTAGATGCATGTTTAGGATTAATCAAGATAAAATTGGTTTAAAGTAAAAATTGTTTTTTCACAACTTGGTTTGGTGCATAATAAAAAGTTGAATAATTTTTGGTAATAAATTGGTAATTTGAAACACACTCCATAAGGGACCACCCTTTTCAATTAGTATTGCTAAAGGCACAACTTTCAACTTGTTTTATCTCACTTCTTGATCTAACCCTGGCATCTTTGTATATTTCCACGCAAAAATGTCTTGGAACTCCTATATGAGCTTGATCAACTCCACCGTCTTCGGTTATGCCAAAATTTGTCTTTCGATTATTCTTATTAACATCTCCCATTAAACGAAATCCTATTTTCCTTGGTGAGGTGATTTATTTCTTCGGTGGGGTGTTTTACAAACAAGCCCCTCTTACATTTTATCCCTCTTAGAGAAAGTTATTGTGTAAAGAAGATGTTTCTATATGAAACCAGAGATTTTGGGTTTGATCCTTAGTATTGTGTTCAATTCTAAGAGAGAACTTCTCCCTAGGTAGGGAGAAGTAGTGGAAATTTCTCTTATCGCCAAGTTGTTTATATTAAAACTGAGGCGTAACCCGTATTATTGGAGATGGGAAAATATAATTTCACTACACAAAAATAGGCTTTTTGTCACTCTTCACTAGCAGGGAGTTGTCACGATCAAAAATCTTGACTGAAAAACACGGAGTATTTGTCACGATCTTTTACTTGACACGGCCGTGATAGGGAACACAAATTAAAACCCTAATAGTCTCTTTCAATCGCTCCTTTCAGGATTTTTTTCTCTCTCGATCAGCCATTTCTCTCTCTCCCTCTCTCTATCTCTCTCCATCAGTCACTCCACCACAACCACCATTAAAATCGTTCATCCCCCACATTAAGATCTAAATAATGTTTGTTCCAAACCGTTTTTGTTCCAACCCCACTAACACATCATCTCTGCCATAGTGCAGTCGCGTCTCGTGTTTGTTTGACCACGACCATTAAAATCATGCAGTTGGCATAGAGGTATTTTTAGTATATGTTGTGAATAAAAGATTTTACAGTATTATTGTTATATTCCAATAAAACAATGAATGTGTTTGGGAACAAAATTATATGTCTTGGAATTGGAATCAGGATGTTTTGAATTTAAATTCATTAGTAGTTAATTTATGCAATTTTTTTTATTTTCGTTGAGTTCATCAGTAGTTAATTTATGCAATTACCTTATTTTTTGGTTGTGCTTCTGCGGAAAAGTGATCATATTGATGTTTGGGGTTCTTGAATTGTTGCTGACTGATAAATTTGTACATTTAGGTGGCCATTAAGTTGGTTTTCCCTAGGAATTTGTAACATTTAGGGTTGTGATTATGCCGAATAGTGACATGTGATGTGGTGGGAAATATAAATTTTAAAACATTAATTAAAAGTAGGCTAAAGTATACTTAGTTATAAGCCTCTTGAGTTACACATAGTGCCTATACTTAATGAATTTGCAGAAAATCATTAGAAATAATCACTAGCAATAACACAAATCATACACTCAAAAGGTATAAATTTTTAAACATTCAAATCGTACACTATAGACTTTATTTGGTAATTGGCGGTAACATCGCAAACATGCATTGTTTGACATTCAAATTTATAATAAATTATATTTTACCAGCGTGATACAATAATACGGTTCTAGCTCTTATGTGTGCAACATTATTCATTTAAAAAGTACATACTTTTTTAGTGTATGATTGGTTCCTACCGTATTATTGTATAATACAGTTCTAACTCGTTTTCAATTGGGTGAAATTTTTTCATCATATGCTCAATCACATAAAGCTGTTTCACTACCGGTATTTTTTAAAAGCAGTTTCTCGAGGAATCTTCCCAGTTAAGTTTCAATGGAGCATAGAGCTTCTTGGATTATTAAATGGATCATAGAGCTTCTTCGATCATGCTAGACTAGATCTTTCGAGTATTGTGATTAACCTCTTCCATATAAAATGAAATGAACTCCGATTTGTGTTGGTAAGGTGATTTATCTTTGAGTATGGAGTTTTACAAACAAGCACCTACTACACATGCTTTGTTAACCCTAACCTTGTTTATCTCTAGACACTTAGCTTAGGATTACCTTATTTTTTTTATGGAAATTTAAGTGTGCTGGAAATGTTTAGGATTATGTGCTTCGTTTGATATTTTTTTAACCCATTTTAGGTCTTTTGTGGTTGTACATATCTTTAAATGAAAAGGTTAAGAAGATATTTTTTGTTGCAATCACGTTTTTGTCATGTAAGATGATATACTCCATGACATATTTTTTGTATATTAAAATTGCTTGTTTGATCATTTCTTTTCATTATTTGGGAATTCGACATGTCCTTTATGAGATGATTTTGATTTTATTCTAAGTCTTATAAATTGAGAAATCATAAAACAATGAGAATACATTGTCATATCTTGATGCAATTTAGACTGCACTACACATCGAGTTCATGCCACTTGATGAATGATATAGTTTGTAGATCTTCTACAACGCGCTCAACTATTCAGAAGACTTGTGAAAGAGTGTATATCCCCAATATGCCTGTGTGAGGATTTTTTTATTCATGATTTAGGGAAAGTTTAAAAATATAATTATCTAATATAAATCATGAGCGATGATGTGGTAAGGGCTATAGCTTTAAGCCATGATAACTACCTTTGAAATTTGGAAATAGTTCCCATCCCTTTATAATGAAGGAGAAAAATCCTCCACGTGAAAAACAAAATGAACCTATTAATGTATCAAATATTTTTATCTATCCAAAAATTGGGTAACAACCAAAGACATGAGACAAAATATTTTAACTCAAAATTGCTAATTTGAGGGGGGGAAAGTGATAGTTGAAAATGCTCCTAAAATAAAGTGTAAGAGATTTCGCCTAATTTGAATCTTTGTGTTCTTTATTTTATAATTCATTATATTAATTAAAATCGAGCTTGGAACTTTCTCTCAACGATGTTTATTTTTTTTGTTTTGCACGAACAAGATGTGACCCTTTTTTCAATTAATGCTCTCGTCATGTTATTAACCTTTTAATCATATAATTTTTTCATGATAATGAACATTGGATATCATGCTCGAACTTTTGTAAGTGGGATAATAATGTCTATATTTTTCTTACCAATGGTTTATGGGTCTTGGTGTTGCTATGTTATTTCATGAATGCTAATTATGTATGTAAATCCATATACTTGAGATAAGATGTTAGAATTTTAGATTTGCATTATTTGCATCAAATCTTATTCTCTTTCCCCTTGTAGATTATCTTGAAATATATTTAAAACGATTTATTCAAAATTCATGATTAGGGGATATCACCTTTGTTGATTGGTAAAATATTTTTTAATACATATTTTCTTATGCATATGAGTGTGTAAATCGTGTTAATTTTAACTTTGATATTTGAACAATTGTCTTCATATATGTTGACAACTTAGTTATTGCATTAGAATGAAATATGGTACATTATCCCGATGTGTTTGATCATCACTTGTGTTGATCATATTTGATAGATTTCCTTTATATATCCTATATCCATGATGGTTGCTCCTCAAACCTACACACATGCATCACCATTCGATTACAAACACATTTCTTGATACTCGCCACATAAGATCCTTAGGAATCTAGAAAATTCTATCGGCTCATGTACCTCGCGTGAGATACACGCATGGATCATCAACTTACGCATGTATGGTTGGGGGAAGGGATGTCAGTTGCATTTACAATGAAGCGACGCAGTAATGATGATGTTTTGGGGAAATTCAAAAGAAGTTTTGATGAACTTCTAGACCTTATACACTTATGTAAATAAATGGTTTTGGGGAAAATTTTATTGCAAACCATTATAATTGCCCAATCTAATGGATTAAGGACCATAAGCCATTTGAGGCACAAGATCTTCCGAGGAGGAAGAGTTTTAAATTTGCTCGTATGAAAGACAATGTTACCCCCAATTTATTTGTGACAATTTGGTGTAAATAATGTATGTACACAGGGGATTCGAGATACGATGTGCATTCATTTTTTTCGTACAAATATTTCATCAATAAAAAATATCTCTATGAAGGTGAAAATATAGAGGGAGGTCCAGGCTTAAAGTTGATTAAGCAAGGCCAACACTTCACAGGAAAGATCAAGGACGGTCACTCGCATAAGGCTAAAGTTGCTTGAAGGATTTCCCATAAAGATGGTCACTCGCACAAGGATGAATTTTCTCGAAGGATTACCCATAAAGATACTCATTCACACAAGACTTAAGTTTCACGAAGGATCTCACACAAAGATCAAGCCAAGTTGGCAAACTTGGAAAACACAACTTGTAATAGGAACGTCGATGTACTTATATTTAGCTAGCTTTGTAAATATAAAATTCACTTTGCAATGTTGTGAGGTTGCTCGATACCCTCGAAGGGACCATGTTTGGCAGGGCATGGGAGAGCTTACATGCTCTATCGAAAAACCCCATTTTGGGTATCTTGTAGGGATTTGATTTGGAGGATTGGGTGCAAGGCAATATTGGAGGAGACCAACCCCCTTTAGGGTACTTAGGTAAATCCTTGATTTATACACAACATAGCTCAGTAGTCCCTCGAGATACCATCTCTAGGAACCCACTTGAAGGTCCCCAATCCTAAACAGTTGTCCCAAAAGTTAACCTTTGGTGTTTACATACAAATCACAAGTTGCTCAGGCAATCATTAGTCGAGCAACCTTCAATTCGATGAACTACCTTTTTGAGTGATGTGACAGCACATCCTCTGAAGGTTAGTGCTTACCAACTCTTAGACATCAGAATGTATGACATTTAAGAACTCGATAAAATAGCACTCGAGTGAAAATATTCCTAGTATGGTAAGTCCATATATGACACATCACGTCATAATTAATGTTATCACAACTCTGAGAATCCAAATAGTGTTCCCGCCAAAATATCATATCTAGTTCATTTATGTAATATCTTCGATATTAAATATACAGGACTATTGATGTTCAATGTGGTCATACTCATTTAGTACAGACAAGGTCACTCGAATGACCTTGAACTCTTACAAATACCCAAAATTTACATTATTCCAGGATCGCTTTGTTCTAGCCCAGAACTGCTGCCAAAATACTCCCGGACAAGAGAGTTTGTTATGAGAACATTTATTGTGTGACCAATTTCATTTACTCCATTAACGTCGTCATTTAGCATCCATTTGTGTTTAAGGTTACTGCCTTGCCTTTATTGCACTAAAGGTGCTTGTTATTACTCCCTCCAACCAAGTCAACTGTGGGATCCCCCTCATTGATTGTATTATTGTAGCATTTATATTGTAAGAACACATTTAATACAAGAGTTTTTTTATATTGAATGTGTTGACTTGGTGCTTTTATTTATTGTTGTTGGTGATTGTTCGGAGGTCTTAATCACCATCTTAATAAGGGGTTACGCCTCCCTTGACATTAATATCATTTCAAGAACTCACTTCCTACACCCGTATATTCTCCTAAACCCTATAAGTTTTCCCATATTTTCTCCTACAACATACCAATTTTACAGATCAGGCCTTGTCACTTCTCACAAGAGCATGCATTACCATTCGTACCCGTTTCGGAGGAAAAGATATGGAATTTCTAGCGGTACTGAACCAGCTTCTGGTGTTTGGGCTGAAATTTCCCTCAGAAATGACCACTGACTGCTAAAAATTCAGTGCACTATTCTTGGCGGAAGTGGGATCGAGGATTAGATAAATAGGTGGTACCTACTAATGAAGTTAGTTTAGGTGATGTCGTCCAGATTATGGCATAATTATTATGACTGACCGGTGAAATTTGTAGTATGTCTGAGCTACTCGATGCTTTGAAATGTGAAAGAATACCACTTGTCTCCAAGAAATCCACATGCAGCCTTCCACCCTCGGTATACACCGATCAACATTTGTCTTCAGCAATGATCCCCTCGATAATAACAATGGCCAGCTGTAAAGAAACTCTCTCGAGAAGAGTTGTGTATGTAATGATGTAAACTATCTATGTCTTAAATAGATTCACACAAATATATTTTGGGGATGTGTTTTGTAAATCAAAACAGTTTTTTAAACTCAAAAAGTTGAAAACTTGCAAAAGGTGTGCAGAAATAGTTCTAGCAAAACTCTTAAAAAATCTAAACACAAAACAGGTATTTATAGGCCGTTTACAATTTTCAAGGCGGTGACTCGTTCGAATGAGAATATAAATTATTTTGAACAAAATAGAATCTCGTTCAAATGAATGTTCCATCTCGTTTTAACGAAGTTCAAACGACCTAAAACAGTCTGCCCTCGTTCAATAAAAACTTCATCTCGTTCGAACTAAAATGTGATCTCGTTCGAATGAGAACCTCATCTCATTTTAACGAGGTCCCCGAATTTTGAAAAATGTTTAAATATAAAATTCGCCTCGATTTTTTAATTTAAATATCCTATTTCAGATTAAATAAAAATCAAACATCCCAAAATACATTTAATGAATAAATTTAAACTTTTAATTGCATTATACCTTAATAGTGTGGAGATCCTTGAAACTTGGAGATGATGGATATTTAGATCTTCATGACAGCTCGAGTCGAAGTGTAACGGGATATGCCAAACTACATGTAAGCCTAAGATATGAGCAATGACAGAAGAATTTGATGTTAGAGAGCCCAGAAGCTCATGTGCAATGGTCGTTTTTAAAAAATCTTAAGTTTTGATCCTCAATTTCTCAAAAGTGTTTTCTGGTTTTAGAAAAATGAAAAACATCAAATTCTCCCTAACAAGACCACCTCAATCCTTCAAACCAAAACCAAAACCCTGCTTAAGATAGAAGAAACCCAACCATATGCATATAAACCATTTCCATATTCAGTGAGCTTCGAAAGTTTGGTCAAATTTTTCTAAAAAACACACAGTATTTATAACAAGATGAATATTGAACCTCAATCCACAAAACTTATATTTTTGGATTCCTTGTGAAAAATTAGGTTGGATTGGTTCAATAATTATCTCAAATGGTTTAGAAAATCAGGAGTTATTGAAAGTTAAAGTTTTTTCAAACCCTAAATCAACTATCAAGAGGTTGAAGGTGAATTTTTCAACCTAAAACCTTAACCAAGCACATGAGGGCGCGTGGCCAATCAAAATTTTTATTTTTTTATAAATTTTTATTAAATTTTTCTTGTCAAAATGGTATAAGGTAAGGTAGTGTTTGGTTAATCCTAGCTCGTGTTATAGAAAATAAGGGTTTTAGGTTATAAATATTTTCTCATAATTATAATTTGACCCCTCTTGACTTTTTCAAGTTATGAATTTTAACCTTGACTTTTTCTTACATTTACTTTGATAGATTTTGAGTCAAAAAGTGTTACCAAGTTTCAAATTTGACTTTAAGCCGTAGATTTTAAACCCCCTAAAATATTATTAAATTATCCCCTAAACATTAACAAACACAAATTTTTTAGTTATTTTTACCAAAACCAACATTATTATCAATTACACTTACTTACAAAGGTGTTTGTATACAGATAATCAGTACCAGCCCGTCCCAATCTCCTCTTCAATCATACTTAAGCTCATCTGATACTACGTGCAAGTAGGTTTTACCCTTTTAATATTAAATTTTAGTGTATTTGTGTTAACTTCTATTGATATCAGTATATGATAGTCATACTTTATTCCTAGTATGTGTATAAATTACCTTACTAATATGTTATGATCAATTGGATCAATTTTAACCCTTCTCATCTAATAAATGATATCATGACAATCATTGTAATAATCGAATAAGTTCACCCTGCACCTCTGTGATTATTAATTATAATAGAAGCATCATTATAAACTAGGGATTAAACATCCTTGTTGTCTCACAATTTTTTTTACTTGGAATAAAGTCTCAGATATTTCAGAGCATGGATTTTAGATACATACATCACTTTATTAGTGTGCCTAGCCTATTTCTATTCTTTAAGGGTTTTAGGTTTATTAAAATTATTATACTAATGAGGCTTCATTTATTTTTATACCCATTTGTATTATGTTAATTATGGGGTTATCAACTTAAATTACTTAACTTTCTAATTATACAATAGTAGAATGTTATTATACTGAACACTGATTTTTATACACACCCCAAGCTTCTATCGACATATAATTTGTTATAAAATTGGTAAGATTTGCCTTACATATTTGTGTTAATTCCTTTTTCCTCCAGATTCCCTAGCATAAAGAGGATAGTGTCCCCTCCATTTTTGTGCTATACACAGACCACATATTTTATCATTTAAGTATATTTGTGGAGACCAAAGAAGATGGGATCAAGGAGTGACGGTTTTCGATGACCCACTTAATTTTTCGATTTGAAAATAAAATGTAATTCACCCCTATGGTTGTAGTACAATAAATGTGCGACATTACTTAATAAATAAATTTATGTTTTCCGCCTTAACTTTAATTCATTGGTTTATTACTCTCTTTTACATTCATACCAAAAAATAGGGTGTGAGAAGTTGGTATCAGAGTGTGTTCAAAAAATAATAATACGTCGGGTTAGATTCCTATACGGGTAAATTTTATAGCATATTAGTTATTTTACATTTTTCGTAACTTATTTACCTTTATTACGTATTAAATACTATTTTGCAGCATGAATTAGTGGGATTCACTCTTATTTAGTTTGGACATTTTACCTAACAATCGGTGGGAAACTACAGCTAGAGAATAAGCTTTTATATGACTTAGTGCAATGATCAGGACAATCGATGAAGAATGTGTTGACTCCAGCAGTGATGTGAAATGACTGGTATTAAGAAATAGTGTTTTAGGAGAAGAAAAAGTCTTTAAGAAAAATCCATGAGTATGTGGATGATACGATTGTTTTACAAGAGGCGATTAATCTTGATTTTGTTGATGTTCAACGACCTCCTCCACTTCATCCTAAAGCTACCTAACTCATCGGGATTTCCTTAAATTCTAGTGACTCTACAGATGATGACCCTTCTGAACCAGATGATTTTTCTATTATTCCTGACACTGATCTTTTTGAGACGGATATCATAGCCCCCAACTAGGAAAATCTAAGCAAAAATGTCCCACCCAATGTAAAATAATGAATAAAGTTGTGTACATAGTGTGCCATACTACTGGCATAGGAGGATAACTAACTTTGACTTGTGTGAAATTAGACCATATAAGCTGTAACATACTACTCTAAACTCTCTTGTATAATATATCTAAAGTTGTTTTATATTTTATTTTAAGAAATGTTCTTAAACATCTTTATGACTGTTTATATTATATTTTAGGATGGTTAACACTCAAATTCCTTCCACCGAAACTCAAACTGACCAGACCCACATTGAAGGGATGATGTGATGCTTTCAAGAGCTGACATCTCTAGCTAGACCACAGTAGGTTCCACACTTAACTCTAGAAGAAATTTTAGATGAGACTCGTCAAATAAATGCTCTCAAAGAATTTTTTACACAACGACCCCCTCCATTTTTTGGAAATCCAGGCGCCAGTGAAGATGAAAAATGGATGTGTTAGATCACGAAAATATTTAATAGGGTAGGAATCATTGTCAATCACTGAGTAACCTTGGCATCATACATGTTTGAAGATGAGGCTGATTTTTGGTGGCAAGCTGTAGCCTGCAGTCGCATTGTAGCCATGTTAACCTGGTTACGGTTTGAAGAAATCTTCTTCAAATAGTACTTTTTTCTATATTGAAAGAGATAATTTTACTCTAAATTTCTTCAGGTTACAACACCTAAGTATGTCTGTGGCTCGGTACGAAGCCAAGTTTACTAAATTATACAGTTATATAGTTGAGTATATGCATACTGAGACAAAAAAATGCAAGTAGTTTGGGAGAGGACTACACCTAAGGATCAAAACTTCTATCACCCCTTTAGAGATTCAAGATTTTTCCCAACTCATCAAAGTCGCATCAATTATTGAATGAAATTCCCCTAGATATGTTCATTACCTCCTATCATCGGGAATAATATTGTTATTAGGACTTTGCCTCAACCTCGACCTATCACACCCCGTAAAATTCGACAGACGGGGTGGCCAGCCACCGCCGTCGAACTAAGTCGGGCGTGAACTAAATAAATACCATTCTTAGCATGAGACAGATATGAGACATAAATCAATCATTCCATAAGATAAATAATTTAATCAATCTCAAATGATCATAAACAACTAAGCTAAAAGATCCATCACATGTTAAATCCAAAAATTCAATCTCCAATAATGATTAAATAAAATTTGAATAATCCCAACAGAAATCCTCTAAACAACTTTGGGATCGAATGGCCCAATAAAACTCAAATGACGTCTCATAATTAAATACGACTGAAAAGGAAAGTCTAACTAAACTATTCCATAAAATGAATAACTCCAGCTGCACCTCCAAATGATAACTTCGATAAAGTTATGCAGCTAATCCTGAAAAAGATTAGTCAATGCATGGGTCAGAGCCAAAGCCCCGACCAAGAATACACACTACTCCCCTCAAATAGGATCCTTGAATCGAGACAGTAGCATTATACGCAATAAATATCAGAATAGAATATTTTAAATTAAACGAGATAATTAAACGCGCTAGATATAAATCACTAACTACCCGCAGAAATCCCCATTTATAAAAGCACATCAATATGATTTTAAATTTCCAAGTCTCACGATGTTAATTTAATTAAATTAACCAACTTTTATTATAGTTCTCACTTTTATTAAAGTGTCACACTTCCCCTTGTCAATCGCCCTCAGACCCGTTTAAACTATTGGCCCCGACACATGACAAGGTTCCACACACGACACGATATAAATCGCCCTCTGACCCGTTAACTGTCGGCCCCGACACATTATGTCGAGACAAATTTTAATACCAATTTTTATCTTAGGTATTAATTCTCAATTTCTCAATTTATAAATTACCCCACCCTTTAATCAATATGGGATCCTCAAAATACCCCTTAGTCCCATAATTAAGGGCCCCCAAGTTATCAATCCGTCCTACCCTATGTATAAGATGAATTTCTAACGTAAACCTCAACCTAGTCTCATGCCTAGGCTAGCTTAACGACAATAAAGTACCAAAAATCAGTCCACCCCGACATAATAAAGTCGCAATAATTTACCCTCACTAGTCCCATACCTAGAAGGCGTAAATTATCAAAACAAAGGCCTAACCACTAGTCCCATACCTATAAGGCATCCTAAAATATAGGGAGAGCAAAATTACCCAACAATACGTCGTCACAAAGGCAGTATAATAATACCAACAAGTCACACAAACAAGCATAATTAATCAACGTATAAAACTACGCATGATAGTCCAATTTAATTAAATTTTAATTTAATTATCACCTCTACAGAAACATCCAATTAATCTCATTTGATTATTTAAATTAAATATACCACTATTTCATCATTTAAATTATCAAAATTCTAATTTCATTGTTTCAACACAAATTACATGAGTTATACGCTCCCAAATTCATTTATTTTAAAACTAGGATTTTTTTGCATGCCACCTACACTAATAAAATCCAAAATTCACTCATGAATCCTAGGCACCCAAGGGTTATGGATATTATTCATATTAAGAGATTTCATAAAAACATCCCCAAATTTATGTGTCCACTTTCTCTAATTAGATTCCTAATTGATTTTAAGAATAACATGAAATTAAAGTTTAGGCAACACTTAAAATACATAATACTAAAGGAAAGGAATAGAGTATTCATGCCTGAATAAAATTTGGTTTAGAAATCTGATCTTGAATGTGTATTACTCTCAAAATTTTGACAAAGATTCGTTCTTGACGCGTCTTGAGAAAATCCGGTTAATCTTGACAAAACTTGAGTTGAAAGTTATGTATAATGGGGCTAGGGTTTGGAGGTTGAAGAAGATGAAGAAGATGAAAGGTTTCTGATTTTTGAGAAGGCTAAAATGTGTTTTAAAAGAGCTAAACTCGTCACTTTATGTTTATATACCAAAAGAATTAGAGTCATAATCAAATACAAATACTCAAAAAATCATTACGGACGATCGGATCGTCAAAATGACTTGAAATTTAAGTATGTTGTAGCGAACGGCGAGACAGGACTGCTGTGAAAAATTCAGCTCGATCGTACGGTCGGATTTCTAAAAATATTATTTTTACTAGAGAGATTTATGTTTTGAGGACTCTTAGAGAGTTTTATATTTTGAGGACTCTTCTATATAATAAAAATTCAATTAAAACTCCATTTTAATTTCGATTCCAATTCTGTTTGAAAATTTATTTTTCAAATATAAAAATCAATATTTTAAATTAAAAAATTTATAAAATGCAAAATTTCATTTTTCTCCGATTTCCAAAATTAATTCAAAAATTCCCATTTAAAAAATTCGGGTTGTTACACGACCCCAACCTTATCCTAATACTGCTGGGCAACTTTATTCCAAAATCCTCTATAGAAACACCCATCCTTTGATTCTTTGTCACAAAAGTCAGGAAATAAGGCATATTCTCCCCCAATTCCCTAAGCAGAACCCTTCTGCAATCTGTCGTCAATTAGATAGTCCCTTAAGAATTTAAGAAACACGTACTTTCCAAAGTCAGTACAGGCCTAACCCTATCAGGAAACCTGAACGAGTCTCTTGTCATGGAAATAATTGTGCCAATACTGCCTATATGGAATTCATACAATGTGATAGAAGGTACAATACTCTTTCATAATTTTTTTGCTCATATTTTATTTAATTATGGTTCAACACATTCATTCATAAACCTTAAACTAGCTAAAGTTTTACAAATTTTGTCTATGTCCTTAACTAATCCGTTGGAAATAGAATTACTTACAGGTGAAATTAATACACCTACCCAAGGGTATGAAAAATTTAAAATTCAACTAGGTTTAGGAATGCCCTTTGTGAATTTGATAATTTTAGATATTTGCGGATCCGATATCATTATCGGAATGGATGTATTGTAAAAAAATCATGCTTATATATATTATCATGCAAAGAGAATATATTTTCGAGACCAAGAAATTTGTTCTTTTACATTTTAAGGTACTCGTGATTCCGAGCCATCAACATCCCAAATCCAAAATTCCTCTTCATCCTTAATTCTAAGAATTTTAAAATAATTCGAGGATGTTTTCCCGAAAGAATTTCTAGGTATACCCCATTCCTGAGAAATAGAATTTACCATCAATCTCTACCCAAAAACGTCTCTTATTTTGATACCTCTGTATCGAATGCCTCCTTTAGAACTATGTGAACTTCCTACCCAACTAGATGATCTCTTTTAAAAATATTTTATTCGCCTTAGTTCATCTCCGTGGGGATCCCCTGTGTTATTTTTAAAGAAGAATGATGGAAAATTTAGATTATTCATAGACTATCGTAAGCTGAACTGAGTGACAATTTAGAAAAATTTCCGTTACCTAGAATTGGAGATTTATTCGATCAACTTAGAGGAGCAAGAGTCTTTTCCAAAATAGATTGCGATCTGTTTATCATCAATTATGGGTAAAAGAAGAATACATTCAAAAACTACTTTTCGAACTTGTTATGGACATTTCGAATTTAACTTAATGTCTTTTGAATTAACCAATGCTCCCCCAACTTTTATGGACCTTATGCATCGAATCTTTAGACCTTTTCTTGACTAATTTGTAATCGTATTCATTGATGATACCCTTATTTATTCTCAAAGTCATGTAGAACATGCAAAACACTTAAAAACTGTATTAAACACTTTGAGAAACCATAGACTATATGCCAAGAAAAGCAAGTGAAACTTCTCGATGAAGGAAGTAAAATTCTTAGGAAATATGATTTCTGAAAGTTGAATTCAAGTTGATCTAACCAAAATTTCAGCCATTTTAGAATGGAAGAACCCCCCCCCCCCCCCCCCCCCCCAAAATGTCATTGAGATAAATATTTTTCTCGAATTAGCAGGTTATTATCGACACTTCGTAGAAGGATTTTCTCGAATCGCTCTACCACTACTAAATCTAACTAGGAAGAAAGTACTATTTATATGGACTACTAAATGCAATCAATAATTCCAAATTTTAAAAGATAAATTAACTATTGCCCATGTCCTAACTATTCTTTCTAGTGATGTAAGCTATGATGTATATATTGATGCCTCGTTGCAAGGCTTAAGTTCTGTCTTGATGAAACAAGGAAGACTAGTGGAATATGGATCACGACAGCTCAAGACTAATTATTGTAATTATCCTATATATGATCTTGAGTTATCCGTCGTGGTCTTTGCTTTAAAGATATGACATTATTACCTCAACAGTGAAGAATTTCAAGTCTTTTCAGATTACAAAAGCTTAAAATATATCTTCACTGAAAATGATTTGAATCTTAGACAAGGATATTGTATGGAATTTTTGGAAGATTATAAGTTTAAATTAGACTACCATCCAGGAAAAGGTAACATGGTAACCAACGCTTTGATTCATAATCCCATTGGTAGACTTCAGACCTTAATCTCTTATGATATTCCTACTACCGTAGAGTAATATAATATTCAACCAACCCCGCCTTTCTCAAAATTCTCCAACATAATTGCTTATCCAGATCTGAGAAAGAAGATTCCAGCATAACAACCCCAAGATCCTTTTGTAGTTAAATAGAAAGATATACATGAAAATTGAGACCTCTCATATGATAAAGAAGAAGGCTTATGACTTAGAAATAGATTATATATGCCTGATGAATCATCTTTACAAGAAGAAGTATCACAAGAAGCCCGTCATTCTAATTTCATGATTCACCCCAGAAGTTCCTAAATGTATCATACACCGAGGAAATAATATTGGTGGCCAAATATGAGGAATGACATTGAGAACTTTGTGAGAAGATGCCTTACTTATCAGCAAGTAAAGATAAAACACCAGTGTCCCAGGGAACTTCTCTAACCTCTACCTAGTTCATAATAGAAATTGGATCATATCACCATGGAGTTTGTTAGTGGACTACCTCAGGGTCCCAAGGTTACAACTCCATTTGGTTGATAGTAGATTGACTTACCAAATCTGCCTATTTTATGCGTAAAAACCATCGATTCTATTTAGAAGCTTAGTAAACTTTACATTCGAGAAATTATCTGATTACATGGAATTCCCTCATTCATAGTATCATACCGATATTCTCATTTTGTAGGAAGATTTTGGCAAGCACTTCAACCTTCAATGGGTACTAAACTTCATTTGAGTATGGCCTTTCATCCTCGGACAAATGGATAATTTGAACGTGCAATTCAAATCTTAGAAGATATGTTACGAGCTTTTACGTTAGACATGCCCAATAACTGGAGTGAGTATTTACCACTCATTGAGTTTTCATATAACAATAGTTAATAGTCAAGTATCAAAGCCACTCCGTTCAAATATTTGTATGGAATACCATGTCTATCACCCGCATGTTGGACTGAATCCAAAAAAAACAAGCGATTTGGTCCCAAAATAATTCAAAAAACCACCTAGAACGTACAGTAGATCAAAGAGAGACTTAAGACAACCCAACATAGCCAAAAGAATTATGAAGACCATTGTCGAAAGCCCTTAGAACTTCAAGTTTTTCATAAGGTATTTCTATAAGTTTCTCCTTAAAAAGGATTTTACGTTTCAGAAAGAAGGAAAAATTATCACCGAGATATATTGGACCTTTCATTATCATTAAATGCATTGGCTTTGTAGCCAATCAGTTAGAATTACCAGTGGAGTTATCTAATATTCATAACGTATTCCAAGTATCCCAGTTATTCTAGTAAATTCCAGATCTAGCCCATTTCATTACGTGGCAGTAAATTTATGTTCAACCCAACCATGAGTTTTAAGAACGCCCTATTCAGATTTTAGATTGTCAGGTGAAAATCCTCATAAAGAACGAAATTCCCCTAGGAAAGATACTTTAGGAACATTAAAATCAGCAAGAAGCTACATGGGAACCAAACATCATCATCATTACCTTAATCCCATCATACGGGGTCGACTACATGGATTCTCCTTTTCCATTCTAATCTATTATATGCATTATTATCATTCAAGTTTAATTCCTTAAGGTCTCTTCTAATAACTTCATCCCACGATATCATAGGGTGACCTTATTTCTTTTACCCTCTATTTCCAACAATCTTCCTCTTGTTATATGGGCATCTATTGGTCTACGCAACACATGTCTATACCACCTAAGTCTACTTTCTCTTAATTTATTGCTAATAGGAGCTACTCCTAACTTTTCTCTCACGTATTGATTTTTAATTTTATCCTTTCTAGTAATTCCTACCATCCACCGAGCATCGTCATCTCACTAACATGGAGGCTTTGTTCATGTTTTTTCTTTAATACCCAACACTCCACTCCAAACAGGGTCGCTGGCCTAATAATTGTTCCATAAAATTTTCCTTTTAATTTATTAGTTATCTTCTTATCACATAACACCGCACTCGCTTGTCTACATTTCATCCAACCAGTTGATATTCTACTCATAACATCCTCATTAATATCCCCATTATTTTTTAACATTGAACCTAGATAACGAAATTTATTATTTTGGCTTATCACTTTTTCTTGAATGTTCAACATTATGTTACTCGACGCCTCATTACTAAATTTACATTCCATTATTTCGGTTTTATTTCTATTGATTTTTCTCTTTGACTCTAGGGCTTTTCTCCAAGTATCTACCCTCATCGCTAAGCTTTCCTTTGAAGTGTATACTAAAACTATATCATTTGCAAACAACATACACCAGGGAACATCTTCTTGTATTTCCTTAGTAATCTCATCTAAAACTACGACAAATAAATAAGTACTTAAAGTCGATCCTAGATGTAAACCCACTTTAATCATAAAGTCATTAGTTTCTCCGCATATAATCCTTACTCTAGTCTTTGTGTTATTACACATATCTTCAATAACTTTAACATAACTCATAGGTATTCTTTTCCTCCTTAAATTCCACCAAATTATATCCCTATATGCTCTATCATAAGCCTTTTCTAAATCTATAAATACCATATATAAATTTTTATTCATACTTCTACATTTCTCCATTAACTGTCTCAATAAGTAAATGCCTTCCGGGGTGGATCGCCCTAGCATAAATCTAAATTGATTGTCCGAAATAGTTGACTCGTTTCTTAATCTTTGTTCTATAACATTTTTCCATATTTCATAGTGTGATTCATCAGTTTGATTCCTCTATAATTACCACAGTTTTGTATATCCCTTTTATTTTTATACAAAGGTATTATGGTGTTGTTCCTCCACTCATCTGGCATGTTTCCTTCTCTTAAAATTTTATTATATATGCCTGTTAACCATTCAACCCCTAAAATTCCAAAGGTTCTCCACACCTCTATGGGAATTTTTTTCGGGCCAACCTCTTTATTATTTCCCATTTTTCTTATTAATATATCCACTTCTTTTTCAGTAATCGGACATACCATTCCTACATTCAGTTCAAGATTCTCGACATCTTTTTTTTTGGATATTATTCATTCAATAGTCCTTGAAAATACTCTTCCCATCAATCAAGAATTTTTTTTATCATTAGTTAATATATTTTGATTTATGCCTTTAATACACCCATATCCCTTGTCAGTCTACCTATATTCTTTGCCAATTTATATATTTCCTTTTCACCTTCCTTAGTACCTAATTTATTATAGATATTATCTAGTGCTTTTTGTTGCGCATTTCTAACAATATTTTTTACTTCACTTTTTAACTTCTTATATTTTTCTAAATTTGCTTGATTTTTACTCTTTTGTCACTCTTTAAAACTTACTCGTTTCTTTTGTATTATTTTTTACACTTCCTCATTCCACCACCAGGTCTTTTTTATGAATATTTAACCTTTACTCTCACCTAAAACTTTATTACCTATTTTCTCTATATCATTCTTTGTTCTTGACCAAATATTGTTAACAATATCGTTCCAATTCAACTTCTTGTTTAACAGGAACTTCCGTCTAAATTCAATCTCTTTGCATCCTTTTAAATCCATATATTCTATATTTTGAAAACCTATTTTTTTATTTTCGGTACTTAAATCCTTTAATAGTTAAATCTATTACTAATAGATAATGTTGATTTTTTAAGCTTTCACCTGGTATAACTTTACAGTCTTTGGATGTGTACAAGTCTCTTCTTCTAAGTAAGAAATAGTCTATTTGCATTTTACTCTCTCCACTTTTGAATGTTATTAAATGTTCTTCCCTTTTTAAAAAAAATGTGTTTGTTAATGCTAGATCATATGCCTTCGCAAATTCTAAGATCATTTCCCCTTCTTCATTTCTCTTACCAAAACCACAACCTATGTGCATCCTTGGATAACTATCCCGTTCTACTCCTACATGTCTATTTTAGTCACCTCCCAAAAACAAGCAATGAGAAAATAATATCCTCACCGCTTTGAAGGTAAAATTGGAGGAGGAATTTTCTTTTTAGGTAGGTAGATTGTAACACCCGTTCATTTTAACTGAGCTAGTTAGTATCAACAATTATGTATATATTGTTCAAATTTGGAAAAACTCCTAAACAACGATGAAACTTCATCATGAAACCTATAACTTTGATTGATTACCCAAGTACCCCCTAAAGTTTTAAATTTATTAAAATACCCCTTGAACTTTTCAAACATGCATAACTTGGCCTACACTTAACCTCTAGACCCCAACTTTATATCAAATTAAACCTCTAGACTTAAAGTAATTATAATTTATAATTCCAACCAATAAAATTTCATAAAAGTATAAAAACACCCCTAAAACATTGAAAATCCCATATTTAATACCAAATAAATATAAAACTTTCAAACCACAGACTAAATCTTAAAACCCAACATTTACACATTGCCCCTGTGCCACAGCAACCTCCACATGGGCATAAGAATACAAAATCACATCGTTATAACATGTAACCATGTATAGTTAAAGTCCCCACATCTTTATATTCTTAAACAAATGAAGAATCCACATCCTTTCTGCTCTAGTGACCTCACCACACCTCTTACTATAAACTCCCCACGATCACCAGCAACAAAGCCCACCCCTTGAGCCTGTCCAAAGTTCAAAATTTTCCCTCCAATCAGGCATATTATCATTTTATGTGTTATATATTGTTTTTTCAATTTCAATTTCCTTATGTGTTTTTATTAGGATCATAACAATAAAAAAATACAAGATTTTACGTTTGAAATAACCCCTGTTTAGAAAAAAATATTAAAAACTCCATTAAAGTTTGAGATTTAATGGTGAAACTTGATCTATTGATCTGAACCGATTTCAAAGTGAGTAATAGGTTATTTATGATCCTAGGAGCTCAAGTCCAATGGTCGTCTTAAAAAAAGTTTTAAACCTTAATTTCTCAAAAGTGTTTTTTGTTTCAGAAAAAAGAAAAAACTTTAAATTCTCCCTAGCCAGACCACCTCCATCCTTCAAACCAAAACCAAAAACTTCCTTAAATAGAATAAACCGAGACATATGCATAGAAACCATTTCCATATTCAGTAAAGCTTTGAAAGTTTGTGTAACACCACATATTTTTTATTATTTAATTATGGGATTAATTTAATTTAAAATGGGAATTAATCCGGAATAAAAATAAACATTAATTAGTGAGGCAACGACTAATATTTGTTGATGCGAATTATATTGAATATTACTTAGTGAATAAATTAATAAATGATTATGAACTTATTTAAAAATTGTGGCAAGTGAGAATACGACGGTTATGATAATTAAGTCGGGACGCGCGTGTCATTTGTGTAGGGACTCTTTCTAATGAAATAAAAAGTAATTAATCTTTAAGTCATCCAAATGGTCATTTTGAGTGCACCATTAAGTCCGGAGGGTCGAGATAATCAGAAATCTCTACCCTGGGGTTTAGTTTGGGTCCCGAGGCACTTTTAGGCCACATTGACACCCCTGAGGGATATTTTGGTCATTCGGATTTTTGGGAGAATTAGACCAATGAATTTTCTAATTGTTAAATATATGATAAAATAAGGTAACTAGAGTTATAAAGGTGAGAAATTAAGAGAAGCTACAGAAAGGCCGTAGGAGGAAGAGGAGAGGAATTTCAAGGGTAGAACCACCCTATTGCACCACCACCGGATTATAGATCGGAAAGGCAGGAACACCACTAGACACATCATTTTAAATGGATCAGACCTACCATATTAGTCAAGTGTTTAAACTTATGAATCTAAAGAGCATAATATATCCATGTTATGATAGGAACATTGTTCATAAGATTATATTGAAATTGGGTTAAATTGGAAAGGGAATTTCATGATCTTCAATCAGAAACATGTTAGGTTTAATCATATATTGTATGTAGGATGAAATTAAGGTCTTCAGGAGATTTAAAATTATAAGAAATCGGGGTTGTTCTATGTTCTTGAAGAAAAACTTAAAAAATTAGGGTTTTGTGTAAATTAAAGTTTTGATCTGTTCTTGAATGAATTTCTATGGGATTTAATGTGTTATTTACGTTATAAGTTGTCCCTGTAACTTTAATGAATGATGGGTTAAATTGGTTAGGTGTTTGGATAAGTGTAATGGAGTTTTGGAGAAAAACGGTTATGGAAAAATTACAAAAACGTAAGGAAGATGATGAACAGTACCATTTCGAATTGATTCGTCCCAAGGCGAATCGATTCGGCTATTTGCCAAAAAATGAAAATTCTATATTTTTTCATTATGATCGGGTGAGCGCTGACCTCGTATTTTTCTTATTTTTTTAAAAAATTAGTTATGATTTTTCTACGGGAGGGAATCGATTCGACTGCCAGTTTCGGCCAATTTTCTCCTTTTGTTTAAAATCTTTGGGAAATCATTTGGGATTAAATTGTGGGAATTATTTTATTATATTTGGGATTATATTAAAATACCAGTAGGCCTAGGTTGGGTGTTGGGCTTAGTCTTATAATGGAGAATTTATTGCTAGACATAATTAGGCTAAATTGAGAGAATTACCTAATTTAATGAATAATTCGGGTCATGGGGATTCGAGGGAAACGATGACTTAAACCAGTAGGTTATAGTGAGCTACCTGTAGATATTATGTGTAGAATAAAGGATACCCTTTTTGAGTGGTGAGAAATACCCGGGAGCGTAGGTTGAAAAGTAAAATTATAATTCATTAATACGTGGGATATTCGGGATAATAATATACTACGTATGGGAATTATGATATGGGATGTGAGTATACCTATATCTATGATATAAATATATAAGTGGTGTGATTGCCTATTCCAAGATTTATTATTTGTATGACATACCTACGCTGCTTGCTATCGGGGGAGGTTTTCGCGTCGTGGACGGTCTTATCCTGATAATCCCATTGGGGGGATTGTAGACTTGTACCCAGAACATAGGACCTTGGAAAAGTACTATCCGAGTGTATGATAGTTCGACGGTTTAATGCGAACGTAGGTACGTGCGGACCTATTTGGCTGGGGATTTTGTTTTCTTCCAAAGTTTATGTGATTTGTATTTATGATTTGGGAGATATACCATGCCAATTGTCCTTCTTTAGTGCGAGATGTACTGGGACTTGATAGTAGAGTATGCATGCACCAGGAGCTGAGTCTAGGGGTGTAGTATTAGTATATATATGATAGTGTGCTGAATATATATATATATATATATATATATATATATATATATATATATATATATATATATATACACCCTTATGCTATATTCTACTGTGCGGACTTGGTAGATGATAAAGATGAAGGAATCTAAATTAATTTAAGTTGTGAACACTTAACCATTACATGAGTACGTATCACTTGAGTTGGAAAGTTATAAAAATACATAATAATGCATTATAAGGGTTATACGGGTGAATACGTTGCGGGATAGCTTAGAAGGCTTATGATTATAACTAGTTTGGTGTGTCAACATTAACTAGAATTAGTTAGAGGTACGTTAGGCATGAACAATAGTTGAGAGGTGAGAATCTCAATTGAGAGCCGAAAAAGCTAACATTTTTATAGTATTTGCTTTTAAGAAATTTAAATACTTGCTAAATGTTTTCAAACCATTTTACACTAAGACTCTGACCCGTTCTTGCGAATCTATTTTTCCTATGTATATTTTTGTAGGTGTCCAGCCATAGGGACGTCCAGCTTAGGAGTTCACTGAAGATTGATGTGCTCTAGCTATTGTGGAAGTTGGAGGTCCTCATTATTAGATGCCTCCACTATTTATCCATTCAGATTATGATGTAGTGATATAAGTCAGGTCATGTCGCACACTCTTAGTTTAGCTATCTCAGAGATTGTACTCTTTTATTTCAGTTTTGGATTTAGTTTTATTCAGATATTATCGTGTTGGATTTTAGGCTGGTGCATTTTATCCAGTCTCAGTTTATTATTCAACTATTTGTTATTCTTCTTATAGATTGAATGTGGTTTATTATTTAATTTAAATTATTGTAAAGTGATTAAAAAGATTAAAAGTTTTTTACACTAGATTAATTACTTATTAGGTGATTAATAAAGTAAATGTTTTTCGACAGTGGTGCTATGAATGAACAAACTGGATATTCTGATTTAATTTAATAAATGAATGATCACCAGGTATTAAATTGGATTGGGTGTCACATGTGGTATTAGAGCATCAGGTTCTAGACTCTTTAGGATTTGTGCGGCTTATTACGTTTCAGCTTACAGTTCTTTGATATAAAGCCTTATTATATGATTATTGTATTCCTCTACTTATGCGATTTACGCTCTCCTGTGATTAAGTATAGTTGATCCAAATTATATGCGAGTTCGATTGGGCTTCGTACACCGAACAATATGGGATGACCAACGAGGGCCGTTAGAAGGACTGCAGGACAAGAGGCACATTAGGAGATATGGAGTATTCGGAAGATGATAAAAGGGATAAGGACTTGGGAGAAATGAATTCCCAAACACTGTCGTAGATAACGTCAGTGAAAATTCAGCCTCACCCAGCGTAGTCGACAAAATAGAGAGGTTGGGGAACTCTTTCGAAGAATCGCCTATAAGGATTTGAAAAAGATATGAATTGTGATGGGCCAATGGAAAGAGAGAATCCAAAGGCAATGGTGTAGGACAGAGTGCAGTGACACTCAGAATAAAATTTTGGGCAAAATTGTTTAGCTCATAGGAACAGCATAGAGCGGTGATAGTCAGTCATCACGTATAAAGCAGTATATATAGAATTGAATGAGTGATTGGGTGCGGTTTGACCGTAAGATCTTCCATCTACTGTTCAGACAGAGATGCGAATGGAATTATGAACTTGTCACAAGTAGGTCGGGTAGAGACCGATCGTGAAAGATAAGTTAATTTGTTTAGCGAACTTGATAACTGAAGAAGGGGATACGGAGAATAAAAAGGGTCCGTAAGTTTAAAATGGACTCGTGGGTAGAATACACAAGCATGAATGGGAGATACGGCTAAGGTGACTAGTTTCAATGTCGTCAAAGTTGTACGTGTACAAGGGTACATCGACTCTTCCAGGAGAAGGGATCCAAGAGGATTGGAGAATCTAAACAAAGAGCAACATCGAATTTAACGGTACCAGTGAGGCACCATAAGAGGGTATACCTGGTACAGGACCCATTTAAATGATTTATATCATTTAAATTCTTACCAAGTGAAGGTAGATTTAGTTAAGATCATCAAGTCCAGTAACAAGTTCCATCGGGCCAGCAGAAGAAAAGGGACAACGGGGGTAGCGATCAGGGCGAAGACTACCAGGTTCGAGATAAGGACACCCCGATAAGGCCACGAGGCTAGAGATAGAGGAATGACACATGAAGGTGTCCTATGTGTGGTGAGTAGAACCACCTGCACTAAACTAATACACGACAAGAAAGTGCTACAGTCAGACTGGGAAGTAAATGGAAATGATACTAGTGGAGCATATTAGCAGCATAAGAGAAATTCCCAATAGGATAATCAGGCTAAGAGATTCAGACCCAGAGGTTATCAACCTGAGAAATCGTTGGGATCAGGTAGGACCAACAAGGTCCTCCAAAGTAACAACAACATTCTTATTCCTCAAGACCATCAGGGTCGAGGAGATGGCGAGGGAGGCTAGTAGGGCCAGGGCCAGAAGTAAGAGGGTTTCTCTGGAAAGTTGTTACGGTTATGGAGTGATGGGCCGCATGAAGAACAATTGACCAAAGCAGGACATAGGTCAACCACTAGATGAGATCTTGTAAATGCAACTGTTACAGCTGAACAGTGGGTCAATTTCGGTATGAGAGTTATGCTCAGGACCCGTTGACCATGCAAGGTAAGTAGCAATTGGAAATAGAGTAATTTCCTTATCCTTATAAGTAGGAGATGACGTTTCGGGTGACATGCGTGAGTCACAATAATTTATTATTAACACTAAAAATTCGAGTGTGCATCGGGTTTAGTGGGTGCACTGGCGGTAGTAGTCTTGTTATGTACATAATTACCATTAGGTAGCGAAACGTTTTATGCCAACTATGGGGAGGAGTAGGTGTGGACACGAAGAAAATTTTTCAATTACGTAGTGATTTTTGCTCCTTTTGGGTGTTATAATAGTAAAGCATATTATTATTATATTGTGTAGTGATTGAATAACATGTTTTAACGATAGTAAAATGTGTGATAAGACTATTGTACTCGTTATTTCAGGATTAAATATATTATTTTACGAGGCATCGCCTGAAAGAGGGTTGAGCCTGCATATATATTGTATTGTATCGTAGACTTCGGTGAGTATATTATCTTATTATATTCGATCCCGATGAGTAGGGACATTTACAGATGTGATTCAGAGTATATTGATTTATTGTCGAGCGGAGAGATATAGCTCGTTAATTATATAGCGCTGAGAACTTAGTGATAGTGAGAGCGTCGTGTCAGAGGTCGTCTTAAAGACATGAGAGTGGACGAGTAGACTGGTACATGTTATGGACTAAGGACTTGACAGATCTCAAAGACCAGCAATGTGAGATAATAGTGTATCGAGGGGGTTCCATGTTTGGATTTCGCTTTGTGAGACATTCCATGCATGAAACTTAGAGAACATTAGAAGCTGATAGATGTGTTTCCTTTAGTACTTGGTTTAGTACCATAGTTATTACACGTATATATAGAAATAACTGTGAGTTAATAGTTATATTATGAATTAAGGATGGTGGAGTCGTATATGGTTAAAATGCGAAAATGTTACTAATCGTTGACACCACGAGAAGAACAGTGGGACAACCTAAAAGATAATTAAGTGGAAAATGTAGGGTGGCTGAGTATTACCTTACCAAATAGTAATGCCAAGTATGTGAGGCATAGTTTGAGATAAATGTAACACGTCTAGTATGGTTTTGCATAAATTCACAGAGTATAGGGTGTATAAGCGCCTTAGTTAATCGTATCTTCAATAACATTTAAGGGGAGAGGGTGTGAAAGGGTAAGAATACACATAGATAAGATCTACGTCATAATAAAATTTAAAATATTTTGAAGTAGGTCATGAGTAGTACGGTATTATTGCAGATACCCCCATGAACAGATGGATCACGAGTTCAAATATTAGTGTATAAACCGTTGGACTAAAAAGTACCTTTAATGAAGGGACTCAAGGGAGAATGTAATGTTCCAAAAATATCAAAAGAGGTGTAATTATAGGTGTGATGATAACAAATGATGAAGGGAGTTAACACATGAGAATATTAGAAAAAAATTCTTCAGTATACAAAATACTTTAGCCGTGCGTATAGAGGATCATATTAGTGACAAAACAGAAATGAAATTTCAAAGTGTAGTGAAAGCACCGAGGTGAATTATTAAATTAAAATGATGGAATATTTCGATATGTGATAACTAAAGAGAATTAGTCACTAGAATGGAACGGTAAGGGAAGACCGTTGGATGAAAGGATGTAGTTAGTAGAGATATAGGGAGAACATCAGAATGACACTGAGATAGTGAAATTTAATAGGGTGCCACTTGATATTGTGTCCGACCTGGACAATATTTTCAAGCCCCAATTTCTGGAAGAGTTTTCAAGAGGCTATGAGTACTGAGTTGAGGGTGAGTACGGCTTATCACCCACATACTGACGGGAAAAACAGAGAGGACCAATCAAATATTAGAGGATATGCTACCGATGGGTATCCTTGATTTTATAGGATACTGGGAGAAACATCTTCCACTGGTGGAGTTTGCACACAATAACTCCTATCAGTTTACTATTGGCATGGCTCCATTTGAGGCATTGTATGATAGAACTTGTCGTTCTCCTACTTGTTGGCTAGAGGTGGGACACAACAAGCTAATTGAACCAGAGTTTATTCAGGATACTTCGTCCAGGATAGAGATGACTCGGAGTCAGATATGGGTAGCTCAAGATAGAAAAAAGAGTTATGTCAATGCCAAGCGAGGTTTTTTGGAGTTCAGCGTAGGGGACCAGGTGTTCCTACGTGTATCTCCTATAAATATGATAATGAGATTCGGGAAGAAGGGAAAATTGGCGCCAAGGTACGTTGGGCCATTTCGTATCATCGAGCGAATTGTGCCATCAATTTATAGCCTGATGCTTCATACGAGGAGAGTCTAGCAGCTATCCTAGATCATAGATAGAGGATATTGAGATCGAAGGTAGTCCCGCTAGTGCGTGTTCAGGGGGAACATCATAATGTCGATGAGTCTACTTGGTAGCACGAGGATGAGATGCGTGAAATTATCCAGATTTGTTTACTCTAGGTATAATTTGATTTTTGAATTTTGGGATGAAATTCCATTATAAGGGGGAAGTATGTAACACCTCGTATTTTTTATGATTTTAATTATTTGATTAATTTAATTTAAAATGGGAATTAATCTAGAATAAAAATAAATATTAATTAGCGAGGCAAGGATTAATATTTGTTGAAGTGAATTATATTGAATATTACTTAGTGAATAAACTACTATATGATTATGAACTTATTTAAAAATTATTGTAAGTGAGAAATATGACAGTTATGATAATTAAGTCGGGATGCGCGTGTAAGTTGTGTCGGCACTCTATTTAATGAAATAAAAAGTAATTAATTTTTAAGTCATCCAAATGGTCATTTTGAGTGTGCCATTGAGTCCGGAAGGGTTGAGATAGTTAGAAAATTATACCCGGGGAGTTTAGTTTGGGTCCCGGAGCACTCTTAGGTCATACTGACACCCCGAAGGGGTATTTTGGTCATTTCGAATTTTGGGAGAACTAGACCTACGAATTTTCTAAGTGTTAAATGTCTGATAAGAGAAGTGAACTAGGGTTATAATGATGAGAAACTAAGAGAATCTACAGAGACGCCATAGGAGGAAGAGGAGAGGAGTTTCAAGGCTAGAACCACCCTCTTGCACCACCACAGGATTGTGGATCGAAAAGGGAGGAACGCCACTAAACCCATCTTCTTCAACGTATTAGACCTACCATATCAGGCAAGCGTTTAAAATTGTTAATCTATAGCACATAATGTATCCATGTTACTATAGGAACATTGTTTATAAGATTATGTTGAAATTGGGTTAAATTGGAAAGGGAATTTGATGATCTTGAATCAGAAACATGTTAGATTTAATCATATATTGTATGTAGGACAAAATTCATGTCTTCGGGGGATTTTAAATTATAAGAAATTTGGGTTGTTCTATGTTCTTGAAGAAATAATTAAGAAACCAAGGTTTTGTGTAAATTAAAGTTTAATCGGTTCTTGAATGAATGTATATGGGATTTAATATGTTATTTACATTCAAATATGTCCCTATACCTTTGATGAATGATGGGTTAAGTTGGTTGGGGGTTTGGATAAGTGTAATGGAGTTTTGGAGAAAAACTTTTATGGAAAAATCACAAAAACGTAAGGAAGATGATGAACAATACCATTTCGAATTGATTCATCCCAAGGCGACTCGATTCGGCTGTTTGCTAAAAAAAGAAATTTCTAGATTTTTTTATTATGATCCCGTTGGCACTGACCTCATATTTTTTTTATTTTTTTAATTAGTTATGATTTTTCTACGAGAGGGAATCGTTTCGACTGCCCAGTTTCGACCAATTTTCTCCTTTTATTTAAAATCTCTGGGAAATCATTTGGGATTAAATTGTGAGAATTACTTTAATATATTTAGGATTATATTAAAATACCAGTAGGCCTAAATTGGGTGTTGGGCTTAGTCTTATAATGGAAAATTTAGAGTTAGACATAATTAGTCTAAATTGAGAGAATTACCTAATTTGGAGAATAATTCGGGTCACGTGGATTCGAAGGAAACGATGACTTGGACCAGTAGGTTATAGTGAGATACCTACTGATATTATGTGTAGAATAAAGGATACCCTTTTTGAGTGGTGAGAAATACTTGGGAGCGTAGGTTGAAAAGTAAAATTATAATTCATTAATACGTGGGATATTCGGGATAAGAATTTACTACATATAGGACTTATGATATGGAATGTGAGTATACCTATATCTATGATATAAATATATAGGTGGTGTGATTGCCTATTGCATGATTTATTATTTGTATGACTTGCCTACGCTGCTGGCTCTCGGGGGAGATTTTCGCGTCGTGTACGGTCTTATCCTGATGATCCCATTTGAGGGATTTTAGACTTGTACCCAGAACAAAGGACCTTGGAAACGTACTATCCGAGTGTATGATAGTTCGACAGTTTAATGGGAACGTAGGTACGTGCGGACCCATTTGGTTGAGGATTTTGTTTGCTTCCAAAGTTTATGTGATTTGTATTTATGATTCGGGAGATATACCGAGCCAATTGTCCTTCTTTAGTGCGAGATGTATTGGGCCTTGATAGCAGAGTATGCATGCACCAGGAGCTGAGTCTAGGGGTGTAGTATTAATATATATATGATAGTGTGTGTAATATATATATACTCTTGTGCTATATTCTATTGTGCGGACTTAGTGGATGATAAAGATAAAGATAAAGGAATTTGAATTAATTTAAGTTGTGAACACTTAACCATTAAATGAGTAATTCTCACTTAAGTTGGAAAGTTATATAAATACATAATAATGCATTATAAGGGTTATACGGGTGAATACGTTGCGGGATAGATTATAAAACTTATGATTGCAACTAGTTTGGTGTGTCAACATTAACTAGAATGAGTTAGAGGTACATTAGGCGTGCACAATAGTTGAGAGGTGAGAATCTCAATTGAGAGCCGAAAAAGCTAACATGTATATGGTATTTTCTTTTAAGAATTTTAAATACTTGCTAAATGTTTTCAAACCATTTTACACTCAGGCTCTGACCCTTTTTTTGCAAATCTATTTTTCCTATGTATATTATTGTGAGTGTCCAGCCATAGGGACGTCCAGTTTAGGAGTTCACTGAAGATTGACGTGTTGCAGCTACTGTGGAAGTTGCAGGTCCTCGTTATTAGATGCCTCCACTATTTATCCATTCAGATTTTGATGCAGTTATATCAGTCAGGGCATATCGCCCACTCTTAGTTTAGCTATCTCAGAGATTGTACTCTTTTATTTCAGTTTTGGACTCAGTTTTATTCAGACATTATTGTGTTGGATTTTAGGCTGGTGTGTTTGATCCATTCTCAAATTATTATCCAGTTATTCATTATTCTTCGTATGGATTTTATGTGTTTTATTATTTAATTTAAACTGTTGTATGATGATTAAAAAGATTAAAAGTTTTTTACACTAGCTTAATTACTTATTAGGTGATTAATAAAGTAAATGTTTTTCGACAGTGATGTTAAGAATGAACCAACTGGATATTTTGATTTAATTTAATAAAGACTGATCACCCGGTGTTTAATTGGGCGGGGTGTCAAATTTTGGTCAAAATTTGTAAAAAACACATAGTATTTCTAACTCGGTGAATACATAACCTCAATCCACAAAACTTATATTTTTGGATTCCTTGGGAAAAATTAGGTTGGATTGGTTCATGAATTATCTCAAATGGTTTAGAAAATAATAAGTTACTTAAGGTCAAAGTTTTTTCAAGCCCTAAGTTAACTGTCGAGATGTTGAAGATGAACTTTTCAACAAGAAACATTGACCAAGCGCGTGAATGCGCGTGGCCAATCAAACTTTTCTAATTTGTTTCCAATAATTTTAAAAAAAAATCTGGTCAAAATGATATAAGTTAAGACAATGTTTGGTCAATCCTAGCTCAAGTGATAGAAAATTAGGGTTTTAGATTATAAATATTTTCTTATAATTATAATTTGACCCCTCCTGACTTTTTCAAGTTATGAATTTTAACCCTAATTTTTTCCTACATTTACTTTGATAGATTTTAAGTCAAAAAGTCTTCTACCCCAACTTCCAATTTTGACCTTAAGCCTTAGATTTTAAAGCCCCTAAAGTATTTATAAATTAGTCCCTAAACTTTAACAAACACAGTTTTTTAACCATTTTTACCAAAACAATATTATTATCAATTACACTTACTTGCAAAGGTGTTTGTGTACAGATAATCAAGTACCAACCCCTCCCAATATCCTCTTCAATCATATTAAGCCCGTCTGACACTACGCGCAAGGAGGTTTTACCCTTTTAATAATAATTTTAGCGTATTTGTGTTAACTGCTATTGATATCACTATATGATAACCTTACTTGATTCCTAGTATGTGTATAAATTACAATACTGATATGTGATTATATCTCTAGTTACTTTTACTTATGATCATTTGGATCAATTTTAACCTTTCTCATCTAATAGCCGATATCATGAAAATCATTGTAATGATTGAATCAATTCACCATGCACCTTTGTGCATATTATTTATCGTAGAAGCATCAATATTAACTAGGGATTAGGCTTGCATGTTGTCCCATGGAATTTTTCTACTTGGCCAAAGGTCTTAGATGTTTGAGAGCCCCAATTTTAGCTACACACGTATGAGTATCTCTTTATTAGTATGACTAACCTATTACTATTCCCCAGAGGTTTTGGGTTGATTAAAACTTTTATATTGATGACACTTCATTTATTTCTTCACCCATTTGTAATCTGGTAAGTATCAAATTATCAACTTAAATTCCTTAAGTTTCTTATTATGCAATTATACCACATTATTATACCAAACAGTGAATTCTATACACACTCCAAGCTTCTATCTAAGTATAATTTGTTATAAAATTGGTAAGATCTGCTTAGCATATTTATGATAATTCCTTTATCCTCCAGATGTCCGAGGAGAAAGAGGATAGTCTCGCTTCCTTTTTTTTGTAATACATAAGGACCACATGTTTACTTATTTAACTATATGGGTGGAGACTAAAGAAGATGGGGGCAAGGAGTGGTAGTTTTCAATGACCTACTTACTTTTCAGTTTGAGAATATAATGTAATTCACCCCTATAGTGGTAGTACCATAAATGTGAGACATTACTTAATGAATAAAGTTCTATTTTTTTCCTTAACTTTAATTCATTACTTTGTTACTCTCTTGTTCATTCGTAACAAAAAATAGGGTGTGACAATTGCATAATATGAATCATGTCCTATGAGATCGCGTAATAACTGAAGATTGTGAGAGTGCTCAATTTTCTGTAAGGAATACTCAAATTCCTTCTTGATTTCCATAACTTAAAATTCAATAAGATTGTTCGTGCTGACAAATACCTTGTCATAGGATAGTTAAGAACCATACAAGTTGATCTTAAGTTTCACATGGGCACCTTCACACTAATTTGTAGTTTCGTTGCCGCTGTGTTTTATCATATTTGTCGATGCATGAATGAAGGTCTCCTTTAAGTTATACCATGTAGATTCGATGTACTTTAGAGTATTGAGATATGCCACTCAATACACATGGACAAACAACTAAGGTTTGTTAAAATCGTGCTTTATTAGGGATTCAACTGAAGGAACCCAATCTCTTAAGAATTTTTTTAGTAAATTTTCGTCACGAATATCTTTTCGAACATGGTTTTCCATGTTGCGACAAACTTGGAAAGTGCACAACATTTATCTAGACTTGGGGAACACCACCCGTAATGCACTCACACATGCATACTACTAATCAGTGATGAAGACATTAGGGCATACAAATGGATCGAATAGCATTTTCAATCGACCCAAAGCCCATCGGTAGTTATCTTCTATCTCTGTTACTAAAAAGGCAAACACAATGTTAAAGGTTTGTCCTCATGAAGTTACACATATCATCTCAAATAACGACATCTTGTACCAGTTCATCTCGTAAGTAGAATCGACAATGACAGATGGAGGAAAAGTTTTCCAATAAAATGAAGTTCAGACTAGCCTAGAATATGTATTCCACCTCCATCGTAGACTCAATTATGCGATACAAATAGACATAATGCTCGTCGCTAAGAAATTTCATTAATTGTTGTATCACCGTTACCCCATCGCGTTATCTGATCCTAAGCTTTGACTTATCATTATATATTGTCTTCACCATTGACACATCACTTAAATGCCTACATTTTATTATCGTTATAATTGTGGGTGGCTTCACACCAATCAACGACATCTCTTCAATGATTTTTCTTTCCTTCTCATTAAGACGCCTTGTATATGGATGCACAACTAATGTTTTAGGAAAATAGTGGTTATGAACTCCATTTATAACTTACAGTACACCATATATAAAAGACACGAAACTTGACCATGACTAGGCCCTTAGGTCACGACTAAGGTCCCTGACCATTTTTGTTGTGACAAAAAAAATATGGTCACAGACTTCATCTATGACCCAAAGTTAGGGTCACGGTCTCCTTCTTGGGACAGTATTTGGCTTTGGGGTCATGAACCTGGGTTGTGACTATGGGTGGAATGATGTTCAAAGTGGGTCACGGAGCTAGAATGTGACCATAGGTGAGATGCTATTGATAAGGGGTCACCACCCAAATCCCGACCCTTAATTTTTTTTTAAAAACAAATGAAAATATGGTCTCGGTCATGGGCCACACATTCCATGATTACGCGGTCAGTTCTTATGAGTTACATTGGTCCCGCACAAGGTGTTTGTGCCTCTTACGAGTCTTTTTGGGTTGTTATGGGTGTTTACCCTCTAACAACATGTTTTTAAGTCCCAATTTAGATATTTTCAAATTTTAGTCATTTTCTCAAACCGGGATCCCGTGACTATACAATTGGTTCCTACGAGTTACAGTAGTCCCATGAGAGGTATCCGTGGTCATTTGGGAGATTTTGGGTTTTCTTCATCTAACGACATGTTTTTTACTCTAAGTCTAGATATTTGCAAATTTTCATCATATTCTCAAACTAAGAGTCTTGTGACTACATGGTCAGTTCTTACGAGCTCCAATCGTCCCCTACGAGGTGTTCATGCCTCTAACGGGGCCGTTTGGGGGTTGTTTTTGGGTTTTCACCCTCTAGAGGCATGCCTTTTAATCTTAAATCTAGATATTTTCAAAGTTTATTCATATTCTCAAACTGAGCAGCCCTTGAATATGCGATCAGTTCCTACGAGTTATATTGGTATCATGCAATGTGTTTTTTCCTCTTAGGGGCTGTCTAGGGGTTATTTTAGTTTTTCTCCCTCTAGCGGCATGTTTTTAAGCCAAAGTATAGATATTTGCTAATTTTAGTCATATTCTCCAACTAGGAGCCTGGTGACTACTCGGTTAATTCCTATGAGTTACATTGTCTAGTGCGAGGTGTTCGTTCCTCTTATGAGGCAGTTTGGGGTTGTCTTAGGTTTTTACCCTCTGGAGATAAGCTTAAGTCTATATATTTTCAAATTTTAGTCATATTCTAATACCGGGAGTCTCGTGACTTTGCATTCAGCTCTTACGAGTTACAAAGGTTCCGTGTGAGGTGGTTGTGCCTCTTACAAGGCCATTTGGGAGCTATTTTGAGTTTTCACCCCCAGCGGCATATTTTTAAGACGGAGTCTATATATTTGTAAATTTTTATCATGAGAATATTAAGATTCTATAGAATGAATCATATATTACTTTGCCACATACAAATTCAATTTTACCAAATTTTATCTTTGATTAAATTAGGTGTGTACAAAGATGTAATCCCAATTTTAATTCAACAAACAAAGCGTGAAAATAACACAAAAAAGTAAGGAAAAATCCCTTAAAACGGAAAAAACGATATTCAGCACTGTAGAGTAATCAACAGATGACTTGAAAAACACTGAGATCGAATAAGTATAATGCACAGAGTCTTTAATTTGTTTTACATCATTTGATCATTTGAAAGTCTCGTTCTAATGATTCACTCTATCTCATTCAAATTGCTTCTAATGAGACTTTTAACAAGATTCCAAAACTTGACCAAAAAGGTTACGTTATATATTTCGTTCGAACCACGGGAGATATAGTGTAGTTCATTCGAATGATAAGCTATTCTCGTTCTAACGAGATAGCACATTTTTTAAAGTTTTCTTCAAAAAAAATTAAAAATCATTTTGAAATAAAAACTCTTAAAAATTATAAAACCTCCGGAAAAATAAAGTAAAACTTTACCAAATGAATCCATAATTTCTTCTAAAGTTGTTGAGATGTAAGATTCTTCAATATTCCAAAAGTCCTCAGATTTGTCTTCGAATCCATGGAAGTCATAAAGGTGCAGTGTACCTATAACAGAATATGTAAAAATAAAAATAAAGTGAGCAATTATAAAACTTGCTCTTAAAAATCTCCCCCTTTGTCTCTTCCAGGACAAAACATAAATTGAAGACAAATTGAATCCTAAAGACTAATACAATAAGTACCATCCCAAATCAAGAAGCGAAATGCATACTTGTATAAGTCTTCAACTGAAATTGATCTTCCCCTTTAGCTAGATTTATTTCATCTTGTGCGGGTCCAAGTGATCATCATCTAGGATGAATGTCCTACACACACAAGACAAACAAAATACGTGACGCATACAAGTTTTAATTGATAAATAAAGCTAGATTTATTTCATCTTGTGCGGGTCCAAGTTTTAATAGATAAACAAAATACGTGACGCATACGTGACGCAAACAAAATACTCTTCATCTTTCTTTGAGTAATCTTTTCTTTCTTTTCAAACATTTTCTTTTCTGATTTATATTTTTATCTTTCTCAAAACATTTCTTTTCTCTGAATTTTTTTTTTCTAAGTTTGATAAATTTTTTCATTTTTTTACTAAAAAGGGCCAAATCATCCAAGTCAAAATCATACTCGGAGTCAGATTACACTTCCTCTTTCCTTTTAGATTGTATTTTTAACATAATTCTCCTTTCCATAGGTTTAACTATTTTGAGAAACGTATCTATCTCATACATATGAAGATCTCCTATGATTTCTTCTAATCTAATAGTATCTAATATCCCTAACGAATTTAGCACAATAGCCTTAGGAATAAAACGGACCTGAAGTGATCTCAAAATTTTCTTAACTACACGCCTCTCCGGATTTTTCTCACCTAAATTGAAACTAGAGTTTAATATTTTTATCAAACATGCATAAAACTCATCAAATGACTCAGACTCTAGAATAGTGATCGTCTCAAATTGTGAGGTGAGATTTTGAACCTTATAATCTTTTACAGCATTACTACCCTCGTGAGTGAGTTGGAAAATATCCCAAACTTTTTTAGACGTAGTGCACGTCATAATGCGAAAGAAACTGCCAGGGGTGACGGCTCTACAGATGAACTCAGACCGCGTGAGTTAAAATTGCTCCATTTAAAATCATCCTCTATCCATGCAGAGACAGGTTTTAAACCTATGGCGTTGACATTGGTCACTGTGGGTGGTGTTAACCCTTTTTCAAAAACTAGCTAGACACGTTCATCTTTTAATTTTACAGTGGATCTTATCCTAGCTTTCCAGTAAGCATAATTTAACCCATCAAATATAGGAATCCTATTATACAAATTATATATAAAATATAAAATCTGAAAGATCACCAAATTTTAATTCAACAAAATAAGCATGCAAATAAGGGAAATATCCCTTAAAATGGTGAAACCTATATTCAACACTATAGAGTAATTAATAGGCACAAAAGGCTTACAAATCACTTAGACTGACTAAGTATAGTGTGTAGAGTCTTCAATTTATTCTACAGAATACGACCCAGTCCAGTGTCGTCCACATGAAGCGATCTTCCCTCGATATCCACTGATCAACCTTCTTCTTCTTTAGAAGTGAAACCTCGGTTCCACAAATCAGTGGAAGTTATTACTCTCGACAAGGGTCTTTGAACTAAAAAAGTTCTTCTTTATTTGGTAAAGTGATCTTTAGGTTTCCAAGGGGTTTGGAATAATATTGAAGGAGTTTGATCACAAAGAGAACTCAAAAAGGTTGAAAAAAGATATCAAAAAGAGTTTCTAAAGTCTCTAATCCCATCTCTCCTTTTATAAGGAAGTTTGTTACAAAAGGAGAAATACTAGAGATTTGGATCAGATTTAATATTAAAAAATAAAATCTTTTGCATTCGTTCGAATGACACACCCATTTTCATTCGATCAGGTATCTGATGACATATCAAATGGGATTCTAGAGCTTGATGAAAAAGACCTCGTTCGACCGTTTGAAAGTCTCGTTCTAACGATCACTTTTATCTCGTTCGAACGACTTTTAATTAGTTTCCATAACTTAAACCAAAAGGCTACGTTCTAGAAATCATTCGAACCAAGAGAACTTTGTTCTAACGACATAGTGTAGCTAGTTCAAATGATAAGCTATTCTCATTTTAAGAAGATAGCAAGTTTTTCAAAGATTTCTTAAAAACATTTGGAAACCATTTTGAAATACAAACTCTTAAAAATTAAAAACACCCTGAAAAAATAAAGTAAAACTTTACCAAATGCATCCATAACTTCTTTTAAAGTTGTTGATATGTACGATTCTTCAATCTTCCAAAAGTCTTCAAATTTGTTTTAAATCCATAGAAGTCATGAGGATGCAGTGTATGTTTTAAATCCATCCCACGTGCCTATTAATGACGTCAGTCCGTGATCCAAGGCAAATTAGTTTTTTATTTTGATAAGCATGTGTATTCAGATGTAACTGTCTGACTTATAAGGGCAATCCACCTGTCCTCTTAATATTCTCGATGAACCACCTATAAATAGGTAACAAATCCACCTGAAAAGGGGATTGAAATCTCTCTCTATATAATTGAGCTTTAAACGCAACCCTAATTGTATATCTGGGAGAATAGTAAATATGACACGAGAAACACCTGTGGACGTAGGCCACCATACCGGGCTGAACCACATAAATATTATCTAACTCTCATTGCTTCTCATCCTAATTCTTGATTATTAACTACAATATTATATTATTTCATTATTTGTTATATCCAGTTTTGGACGTTAACAAATTGGCATTGTCTGTGAGAACTTCACGATATGCCATTATGATTCCTATATAAATACATTCACTCAAACATATAAATGAAACATTCTATAATGGTGAATAATCAAGAGAGAGACCGTATGGCAGAAGTCCAAACACTGCCCACTGCCATTGGGGTGAGCGATCTACATATCATATTGATGACCCTAACCAAATGACAAGAAGCAATGCAGGAAAGTGTCAAGCAACTGACACATACCTTCCAAGCAAGATTGGTGCAGACCAGTCCAAACGCCATAACCCCCGGACCATGGATATCGAGGAGCAACGATGGATGACTCCCCCCAGCGCCTCACAAAGAGCGGAACCAGGAGTACTGCAGGCAAGGGATGGATAATCCCAGGAGGTTAAACCTGGAATCCTATGGAAATACCATCTTCTTATGATGTACAGGGTCACATAGGGATCGATCCTATCGCCCCAAAGATACCTCCTCCATCCACTCACCCAGCCATTTTGATGACCAATCATACTCTAAGGAGCATCCTAGTATACTAGAAAGGTTAAATCGGGGCTCAATATTTGATCGACTAGGCCCATGCTACAATCATTGGCAAGTGGCGGTGGCCTCATATGACCACCTCTGGAGAAGTGAATTAGACAGATCCATCACTAGAGGCTCCCGTCGCTTTACTAGAGCATCGATTGAAGCTGAGAAGACTTCTCAGGAAACGATCTCGGTCGAAAGTCGTAGACGAATAGAAAAATCAACCAAAGGAAAGACCCAAGGTGATAACTAATAATGGAAAGGGTTTATCCCACGTTTGGAGGACCGCCTTGGTGAGATGGTCAAATCCAAGAATCCTTTGTAGAGGGATTTTACAAAAGGATCACCATTCGTATCTTCTATCGTGGCATACCATCCTCCAGGCAAATTCAAGCCACCGGTTATCAGGCCAAAATATGATGGAAAGATGTATCATGTTTTGCATATCGAGCAATATCAAGCCGTTGCAGACATTTATTCCATCCCAGATGAGATGAGGTGCTGAGCCTTCTCCAGTACTATCATTAACTCTGCCCAAATCTGGTACAACAGTCTTCCCAGAGGATAAATAAAAAATTTCCAGTAACTGGCCAACCAGTTTGTTAACAACTTCTGCTTCTGTGCAACATCGATAAAATAGGTCGCCCATTTTCTTAGTGTTCGGTATAGAGCCGATGAGAGAACCCATGCTTATATCACACGATCTAACACTAAGAAGTTGGAAGTGGTGGATTACAATGACTCAACTTCCATAACATCATTGATGATCGGGTTACGGTCGGGGAAGCTATTTTGGGCATTAGCTATGGATCCACCCAAGACTATAAAGAAACTGATGCCCAAATTAGGAAAGATCATGAATGTCGAAGAGACAATGGCGGCTAAGGAATACGACCACCCAAAACCCCCATTGGAAAAATCCTCCGGTAAATAAGAACAAAAAGATAGTAAGACTGAGAAACTAAAAAAGTAATACGAGTAAACACTACTCACAGTTGGCGTCCACCATATTCTGGAGGAAATTCGAGGAATCAAAGACCTCAGATGACCAGGAAAATTGAGGGTGCTAGCGAACAGGTGGGACATAAGCAAGTACAGTGAGTTCCACAATGACCATGGTCACAATATAAATAGTTTCATAGCTTTGAAGAATGAGATCGAGATTTTAATTAGGAGGGGCAAGATATCCAGATACGTGGATGGAGATGGTCGACCAGATCCTAAGGAGAACAATGCTAGAAGACTATAAAAATTGCCTTGCTAGAGGGCGAACGACTAGAAGAGGGAGAGGGAAGACGACTCAAATGATGACCCATATCTCCCCCCCCCCCCAAAAAAAAAAAACGTGTGCGACGTCGGCATGATATCTTTTGATTGTCATTTCATCATGGGATAAGGCACAAGTGAGGGAGAAGACCCTGCATAAAGGAAAGCCTATCTGAATGAGACCTAAGCTTGCGTACATACAAAGCAAATTAATCTAACAGACTATTAGAACAAACGACCTCGCAATATGAACAAAGATAAACTGACCATCGACTTTTCAAAAGATGACTTATCTGGAGTATTGTACCCTCACGATGACCCTCTGGTCATCACCATGGTCATCCATGAAGGTCGGGTGGATAAAATACTGGTGGATAATGGTAGATCCATAGACGTAATGTTCTATATCTATTATAAGAAATTGAAGCTTCAAGATATCGAGCTAATACCTTATCACCTCTGATTAGTTTCTCAAGGGAAAAGGTGTATCCACTGGGAACAGTGGAGTTAAAATTCGTAGTGGGTATTTGGCTAATCAGTCGGATAGAAAAATATGTTTCTTTTTCCTTGGCAAGAACATGTTGTCATCCTGCAGCATGATATTTGGCAGGATCGATCAAAATTTTTTAAAGCTTTCCCATCTATAGTGCATCAATGCTTAAAGTTTCCAACCCACTTCGGAGTGGGAGTCATCAAAGGCAACCAAAAGGTAGCACGTGAATGATATTACATCTCTACAGACCAGGAATAGCATAAGAAGTTGATGACAATGTATCATATCGAAACTATTGATCCTCGAGATGAAGTAAAATTGGTCAAGGGGCAGCCTGCTAAAGAAATTGAGACAGTTCCAATTGACGGTGATCGCCCAGAACAAACGGTTTAAATCGGGTCATCATTAAACCTGCATTTGAAGCGGGATCTCATAGAATTCCTGCAGAAGCACAAGAACATATTCACATGGATCCACGAGGATATGCCCGACATAGATCTTCACATCATTTTCCATGAGTTAAGTGTGGTGGAAGGAGCCAAACTGGTCAAATAGAAACGGAGGGTTTTTTATGCTGAGAAGAACCTTATCGTCCAGGAAGAGGTCCACAAGATTTAGAAGTCTAATTTCATCAACGGTGTCAAGTATCCAAAATGGTTGGCTAACTTGGTTATGGTGCGCAAGAAGAATAACAAATGGAGTATGTGTGTCGATTTCACCGATCTAAACAAGGCATGTCCTAAAGATTATTATCCACTACCACGAATCGACCAGTTGGTCGACACCACCTCGGGCCATGAACTTCTTAGCTTTATGGACGCCTACTCTAGAAATAACCAGATCAAGATGAAGCCTTTTGACAGAGAAAAGACATCATTTATAACAAACAGAGGTACTTATTATTATAATGTCATGCCATTTGGTCTTAAAAATGCAGGGGCACTTACCAAAGACTGGTGAAAAAAGACTTTGAAGACCAGATCGGGGTCAACATGGAGGTTTATAAGGATGATATGCTCATTAAGATCAAGGTAGCAGTCAACCACATTAAGGACCTGGGGTAAACCTTTGACAAGTTGGAGAGGTACCAAATGAAGCTGAACCACACAAAATGCGTCTTCGGGGTAAAGGAGGGCATGTTCCTGGGCTTTATTGTCAATCAACAGGGTATTGCAACCAACCCCGACAAGATCAAGTCTCTCCTTAACAATAAATCTCCTACAATGAAAAAAGATGTGCAAAGGCTAACAGGGCGAGTGACTGCATTTAACGGTTTCATTTCTAGAGCCACATATAAGTTCTTACCTTTCTTCAAAGTTCTAATGAAGTCATTTGAATGGAATAAAGAATGTGAAAATAATTTCCTAGAATTAAAGGATTATATGGGTTCCCCACCTCTCTTATCACGCACCGTCATTGGAGAAAAACTCTACATATACCTCGTAGTGTCCGAATCATCTGTTAGTTCAGTACTGGTAAGGTAGGAGGAGGGAGTCCAGAGGTCAATTTACTACATCAGCAAAGCATACCGAGGAGATGAAATCCGGTACCCACGAATGGAGAAATTAGCCTTGACATTGAGGGAAGATTCACGAAGAATGAAGTCGTACTTCCAGGGCCACACCATTATGATCTACACATACCTATCTTTGAGGCAAGTCCTACATAAGCTGGAAAATCTAGTCAGCTCATGGCTTGGGCGGTTGAACTTGGTGAGTACGATATACAGTACGAGCCCATGACCTCCATAAAAGGGCAGGTGTTAGTGGACTTAATTGCTGAGTTCACCTATGAGGATAAATTATCAGAATAGTCTCCCCCAATAGAGAGTTTGATTCTTAATGAAGAGCAAACTTACTTGGAAGAAACCTTATCTCGTAGTAGCATTGAGAAGAATCCCATTGGAGAGAGCTCTCCAAAGAGTTTAAGGGACAATATGACGAGTCCTATAAAAAGATTTTGAAGTTTGGTAAAATTGAAGAAGCAGATTTCGACCAAGGCAGTGTTATCTGGAAGTTATATGCTAGTGGATCATCTTGTTCGGCGGGCAGTGGCGCAGGCATAATCATCACCACCCCAAATGAAATAGATGTGGAATATACTCTGCGCTTTCAATTTGAAGACTCCAATAATGAAGCAGAATATGAAGCTCTGATTGCTAGGTTAATCTTAGTTTCATCATTGTGAGCTGACCACATTGGGGCACATAGCAACTACTAGTTAGTAGTCAACCAGATATTGGGATCTATAAAGCTAGGGAAGAGTCTATGGCGAAATATTTAGCCATTGTATGACAGACGTTGGAAAAGTTTGCGAAAGTGAAAATATTAAGGATCTCCAGGTTAGAGAACATCCGAGAAGATGCCCTGGTAAGACTAGCCTCGGCCACATGAACATCTTTAATAAAGAAGGTACCTATTGATGTACTAACACATAGGAGGATAAAGGAGGATAGCCTGAAAATAATAGAGGTAAATCTGGGACCATCATGGATGGACCCAATATGAGCATATATTGAAGTCGGCGAACTCCCCACTGATCCGAAAGAAACTAGAAAGCTGCACGAAATGGCAGCCCACTATGTGGTAGAGGTAGGAATATTGTACTAAATAGGGTATATTATTTCACTACTGAGATGAGTTCATCCAACGAAAGTCAACAAGCTTATTAAAGAGGTACAAGAAGGATGCTGTGGAGAACAGTCTACCGAAAGATTATTGGTCAAGGGTACAGCAATTGAAGGTTATTACTGGTCAACCATGAAGGCTGACTGCTCGGATTATGCAGGGGAAATGTGACAAGTGCCAAAAATACGCGAAGATCCACCGCACCCAAGGGGATCCACTAACTCCGATCCCATGGCCTTGTCAATTCGTGATGTGGGGAATCGATCTGGTTATCCCATTACCGAGAATAAAAGGGCAATACAAATAGCTGGTGGTGGCAGAGGACTACTTTACGAAGTGGGTGAACGTCGAGACTCTGGTAGAAATACCTTATGAAAGGATATTCCTGTTTATTTGGAAGATGATCATATGTCATTAAGGCATGCCCTTTGCATTCATCACAGACCATGGAACACAGTTTGACATCTAGGACTTCGAAGATTACCGTGCTAGATTAAATATTCAAAAGTTGCACTCCGCCCTAGGACATCCACAATGCAATAGCCAAATAGAGGTCAGCAGCAGGACATTTTTGAACGGGATTAAGAAGAGGGTTGATGATGCAAAAGGGAATTGGATCAACGAACTCCACATCTTGCTTTGGGATTACAGAACTAATCCATGAATAGTGACTAGAGAGACGTTGTACATGCTTGCCTTCGGCACAGAAGTTGTCATCCCCATTGAGATAGGACTCCCTAGCCATAGAGTCCTCAATTTTAATTCTCCAAAAAATGATATGGCGAGGAGATTAGACCTTGATTTGTTAGAAGGAGTAAGAGAGAATTTAGCACTTTGTGTGGCCGCCTACCAATAAAGGACCGCACATTACTATAACCGCCGTGTGAAACCAGGCAACTTAAAGAAGAGGGACTATGTCCTTAAGAAGGTGATCCAAAAGAATAATAAGCTCGAGCCTAATTGGCACGGGCCTTATCATGTAACAAACATTCTAAGGCCTGGAACTTACCGCATTGAAACTTTGGAAGTCGAGCAGTTTAAGAACCCTTGAACTTCGGAACACCTTAGGAAATATTATCAGTAATGTCTTAATTATTTCATTCGTGTATCTAGCACTTTTGTATTAATAAGATTTTATTTTCAGCCCTCATTTTACTGTTTTGTTTCTAGTGTAAGACATATGCAAACATATCTGACTACAAAAATTATATGGCCCTGCTAAATACAATAAACCACGAGCAGAAATACTTGCCATGTGTACAAACTTGTTCTCATAAGTTTGTGAACAAGGAGCTCGGTCTAACCCCTGTACGACCTCACGGGTCACGAACAAGGTGATCATCCAAAACTCTGTACGACTTCATAGGTCGCAAATAGTTGAACTTGTACAAACTTATTCTCATGAGTTTGCGAATAAGGTGAGCGGCCTATAACTCTGTACGGCCTCACAGGTCACGAATAGAATGACATCAAATACAATTTTAAAAGAATAAAGTTTTATCATTCTCAACAAGCATCTAGCAACAAAATATAGGCAAGAAGAATGATTAGCAACATTTAATTAAAAAGATATTGATACAACCACAAAAATAGTTTCATAAATACTGTGTCATTAATTTGTCAAAAGCCCAACAAACTCATAACAGGGCAGATCAACATCGAGAATATCAAAATAAAAGATAACATGAGAAGAAGCTTCATAATAATTCAGTTAGGAGGAACGAGAAAGTAACTATCAGCTAGAGCATCACCACATTCTTATCCAGCTAAAGTCATGGCCTCTTCATCATCCCCTTGCCACTGATTCACTGTTTCGGTGATATCAGGGTAATGGGTCATCACTATTTTCTTCAATTCCTCGTATCCATCCAAGAAGAAGCTAATGCACTATGTGGTGAATTCAATAGAGGATTTATATGCATCAAAAATTGCTTCTCTAGTAGAGGCAAGGGAGTCACGAGTAGCCTATAGCTTCGTAGCTAGGGTATTCTTCTCTTTCCTAAAAGTTTCATGTTCAACCGCAAGGGCTTTATTCAGAATTTGGATCTTGGAATCATCGGTATCAGATTTCTCCTTGAGGATAACATTCTCATTTTTACCTTGATTAGATATGTGGTCTTCGCCATCAATTGATCATCCTCTCTTTAAACTTCATAGACACATTACCATGCCCAGCCTTCAACATCTTGTTCTCCTTATTCATCTCATTATAAGGAACATGATTCACTAAAGACTTATCATGAAGAACAGTGAATGCCATGGACACCTATAAAACAAATGAAAGAAAGTCATTAAGTCACAACAAGCAGCATGAAGTCATAACGAACAGTCTAAGAGAGGATTCTACCACCGATAATCTGTGATGGGCCAATGCCCACAAATAATCTGGGTCAGAATATCTCAGAAACTCAAAATCATTCACGTCACCACGATAACTGATCAGATCAGTAGCATTCTTTGTATTATCTTCACCACGACAGACAAAATGGATGTGGAATATGCTATGCACTTTCAATTTGAAGCCTTCAATAATCAAGCAGAATATGAAGCTCTGATTACTGGGTTAATTTTAGCTTTATCATTGGGAGCCGACCTCATTGCGGCACATAGCGACTCCCAACTAGTTGTCAACCAGATGCTAGGGGTCTATAAAGCAAGGGAAGGGTCTATGGCAAAATATTTAGCCATTGTACGATATAGATTGGAAACGTTCTTGAAAGAGAAAGTAGTAAGGATCCCCTGGTTGGAAAATATCTGAGCAGATGCCCTAGCAAGACTTACCTCGACCACCCGAACATCTTTAAGAAGGATGGTACCAATCGAAGTGCTAACACATAAGAGCACCGAGGAGGATAGCCTAAAAATAATAGAGGTAAATCTAGGACCATCATGGATGGACCTCAAACGAGCATATATTGAAGCCAACGAACTCCCCACTGATTCGAAAGAAGCTATAAAGATGCACTACAAAGTAACGCACTATGTGGTGGAGGCAGGAGTATTGTACAGAAGAGGGTACATTATTTCACTACTGAGATGTGCTCATCCAACGGAAGTCAACAAGCTTGTTAAAGAGGTACATGAAGGATGTTGTGGAGCTCACTCTGTCGGAAGATCATTAGTCAAGCGTATAGTAACTCAAGGTTATTACTGGCCGACCATGAAGGCTGCTTGCATGGATTATGCTAGGAAATATGACAAATTCTAGAAATATGCGAAGATCCACCGCACCCTAGGGGCTCCACTAACGCAGATCGCATCACCTTGGCCATTCGTGACATGGGGAATTGATCTGGTCGACCCATTGTCGAGAACAAAAGGCCTATATAAATACCTCGTGGTGGCAGTTGACTACTTTACGAAGTGGGTGGAGGCCAAGACTCTGGTAGAAATTCCTTACGAAAGTGTATTCTATTTTATTTGGAAGATGATCATATGTCATTACGGCATGACCTTTACATTCTTCACGAACCATGGAATGCAGTTTGACCCCTAGGACTTTAAAGATTATTACTCTAGGTCAAATATCTGAAAGTTGCACTCTGCCCTAGGACATCCATATTGCAATGGCCAAACTGAGGTCACCAACATGACACTCTTAGATGGAATTAATAAGAGGCTTGATGATGCAAAAGGGAATTGGATCAATGAACTCCACACCGTGCTCTAGGATTAGAGAATTACTCCACGAACGGCGACTGGAGAGACGCCGTACATGCTCACCTTCGGCACAGAAGTTGTCGTCCTTACTGAGATAGGACTTCCCAGCCACAGATTCCTCAATTTTGATTCTAAAAAAAGTGATCTGGCAAGGAGATTAGACCTTGATCTGGTGGAAGAAGTCAGATAGAATGTAGCGCTTCGTGTGGATGCCTACTAACGAAGGACCATGCGATACTACAACCGTCGTGTGAAACTAAACAGCTTGAAGGAGGGGGAATATGTCCTCAAGAAGGTGATCCAGAAGAACAATAATCTCGAGCCTAATTGGAACGAGCCTTACCGGGTAACAAGCATTGTAAGGCTTGGAACTTATCGCATTGAAACTTTAAAGGGTGAGTAGTTCGAGAACCCTTGGACTTCAAAACACCTCATGAAATATTATCAGTGATGTCTTAGTTATTTCATTCGTGTAGGTAGTGCTTTCGTATTAATAAAATTATATTTTTAACCCTCATTTCACTACACCAAATCTGCCTAATTGTCACGGTCATTGACCTTGATAAGTTCAGTATGTCAAGGTCAATGACCGTGACAATTCTGGGCGAGACAACTTTTTTTATCACGGACTGGTCACGGTCAATGACCGTGACAAGTACGTTAGAATTGTCACGGTCATGTCACGATCCCTGACCTTGACAAGTTTTTTCACGGTTAATAACCGTAACAAAGCCTTGGCCCTTTTTTAAAAAATTGTCACGGTCAATGACCGTGACAATTCTGGGCAGAATTGAAAAAAAATCTACTGGGCAGTATGGCCACTGCCCAGTAGTATATTTGTACCTGTTATAGCAACGTTGTACCTGTTCAAACATCATATATCCAAATAAACTAGAGATAATGCAAATATACATTCAAAATAGAAACAATATACATGACGATATAATCCAATTATAATTCAAATGTACCAACTTAAAAATAATGTCACTACATGTCTGGGGTAAATGTGAGGAGGTGAGTAAGCCACACGATATACGAATTAACACACCCACAAATATACATCGTGCCGCATTGTTCGCGCAACCACAAAGGGGAGTTCTCCTTCCCGGGTATCACATGTGACCGAGGTGAAAAACCGAGCATCCGTGTAAATACGCTAATCGTTGTTATTGGCTTCCGACCACAATACAAAAACCTAAACTTTAACTACACTCTTGCGGAGTATAGCGGCGAGTCTGGGTATCGAATCCACAGGGAACTAGGACGAGTGAACGTGACGACAAAGGTAAGACTGTTAACCCTAACTTGACTCTAAAAAGAAAGAAAAAATGATTTGGTTTTGAGAATTGATTACAACTAAATGCAATTATGAAATTATGAAAAGATGCAATTATACTAAATTACCTAAAATATGAATGAAAGATGATTTGAAACTTTTGAACTAAGTGATGAGAAAAACAGGACGGGAATACAATCCCCCAACCCTAGTGTATTGCAGTTATAATACTAATCATGAATTTAACTGATTAATTTTGACCCGAAATTTAGTACTCCCAAGCATTACGTATACGAGGTTCAAGCCCGCGTCATACTTAATCTGAGGATGAGTAAATCAGTATCACGATAGTGACACTCGAATTGCATTCTAAATCATCACGGTTACCCAGAGGCAAACGAGATATAAAGACCTACAATTGTTGTGTTCCTACGCAATACAGTCGTATTCAATCACTAAATTCAGAGGATTAATGTTATAAACATACAATTAACACATCAGGCTGGGTTCATGTATCCCGGCCTTAGAAAATCTAGCCTAGCATGATGAAAGTAATGAAAACAGTGATTGATGTGCAGTAATTCATAATTACTCTAAGGAAACTTGTGAATAGATGTAGAATAGAATTGACAAGAGAGAATTACTCACTAATTTTTACCAAGGCAGTAACAACAGCAATGAATAAAATTGGTAATCAAAGAAATCATGAATAAAGCTTCAATCTTGGAAATAAAATGGAAATTGTATCTAAACTAGGGTTTGCTGAAAAAAAAAGAAAAATCTATTGTTCTCCCTAAAATCTTTTTTTTTAAGAATGATAATAAAATGGGTTTATATACCCTACAAGACTCCTAGAGTTTTAGCAGCACTAGGACTCTCTATTAAAGGAAAATTAGAAAATTAAAACTGCGACAGCCGGACCGATCCCCCTCCTCCCCCGGACCTGTCCCAGGGCGGACCGTTTCTTTTTAATTTCTTCCTTCTTCGGTTTTCCTTCGGTCCTGGGTTCTCTGGAATGTGGCAGTGCGGATCGGTTCTTTTAATTTTTGGGCGGACCGGTCCCAGGGCGGACCGATTCTTTTAATTTCTTGGCGGACCGGTTCTTTTAATTTCTAGGCGGACCGGTCCTCTCTTTATTTGACTTTTTCTTCTATCTTTGACTGCTCATAACTTTCACACCGGGACTCTGATTGAGGTGCCATTTTTTCCAGTGTTCTTGTAGTTGAAAGCTCTTCAACTTTCAAGTTGGCCCCACCTCCGGAATAAGGCTGAAAAATTATGAAAATGCCCTTTACTCCCCATTTCTTGGTTTTCTTTCACTGTTTTGAGTTCTCTTTGGCACTAACTTGCATGAAGTACCTGTTGAACACATAAGAGATACACAAAATACGAAATACTTGTCAAAAAGGGTTCGTAGCATAAATATAAGTCAAATCCAATCTATTTACACCGCACAAGATCATAAAAATACCGAAATTAAGGGGATAAATGTGAAGAATTTATGCCTCATCAACATGCGTGACGAGCACCTTGGACTCGATCTCTTGAAGCTCACATCCATTAACTATTACACCCTAGACGATATTCGGGTCCCTCAATCCCCGCCCTATTCGCTAGCCATCAAATACGTCCACTATGAACACGCTCGGCTAACCAAGTATCGACATCGGTCTGTTGAAGGGAGCCAAATAGGGAAGTGGATCATCAAAGTCCGCACGTGTCGGTGATGAAGCACCGAGGTCCACATCCTCGTCATCCTGCACCTCGTCCTCCTGCACCTCCTCCTCCACCGCCTTCTACTTCCCTTTCCCCTTACGGTCTCCGCCCAACGTACGCTTCATGAATGAGAACATATCATGGATCGTCGCCTCTAAACGGGACAGCTTCGCGTCATGTGAATCCACCGTTTGAGCCAACCCGGTGTCGCTCGTCTCTAATCCGATGATCCTAGATTTGGCCACCCGCGAGCTCACCCCCTTGTCCTCCCTTTGCGATCATAGCCAAGCAATTGGCTGAGTACGTCTGTGGACAAAGATGCCTTGTCGGTATCAGACTGCGACTCATGCACTTCTTTAAGCTTTGCCTGAAACGACAAAAAGCACATGATTAGTAAAATAACTGAACTAAAAAATTATAACGTAATTAACAAAAAGTAAAATGTCAGATTACTTACAATCGTGGCCGCGACACTCGGGGACACCTCCTTGTCCTTCCCATTCTTTGTCCTAAGAGCCATATAAGTATTGAGCCTATGTGGCTTACCCCCAGGGCCACTCCCTATCCCCTGAAATAAAATAAAGTAAAATTAGTATCGGCCTCGCAAAGTATAATAATGAAAAATAATATATTTTATGTAGTTATAGAAAAATTAAATCTTACCATCATCCTATGCTCCACCTCGGCGTAAGACGTCCGACCAGAGTAGTGCAAGTCCGTCTTTTTTGCCCGGTTTTCCCTTCCCGATTGGCGAGATGCCAATTGTCGCTCCCCGATCTCATTGTCAATGAACCTTTGCCATTGTGCCAATGAGATCGGCTCCTTCAGCGGGACGGATTCACGCCATTGGATAATGGACTCTCGTGTCTTTCCAAAGTACCGGGTACGCATATTTTTCTTCCACGTCTTGTGTTGCTCCCTCAACTGCTCCAAGGAGGAATCGCATAACTTTGGATCCAGGTTGAATTGTTCTTGTCCAACAAATACAATATTAGTTGCAAATAAATATAAATATAAATATAAAATGAAATTGATATCGAAATTGAAATTGAAATTGAAATATTCATATAAATATAAATATATTACCTGTAGTGCCACCCAAACGGCTAACTTGATCTCATATGGCACCTCCTTCCAACTAATGTACCCCAGGACGATGATCGTCTTTACCAGCATCAGGGATCTCGCTAATAACTCCGACTTGTTCTCGATGGGAATCCCTAATTTTCCATATTTGGGGAGACTAGGGGTCGAGGAGCCCTCGTCGCCTCCACCTCCGCTACCACCGAGCCCAGATGACATCATCATAACTAGCATCATCATCCTCGCCTTAATACCTGAAGGAGACATTTGCTGTAAAAAATGTTATTAGTACATATCAAAATGAATAAAAAGAAGACATGCAAATATGTACAAATTAGGGATGCCACACACGCACACACATGCATACCCCCCCCCCCCCACCCATCCCTGCCCCCTCCCCCCCACCCTGCCCCACCCCTACCACCCTATCTCATGATAATATATAACGGAGTATATTTTCTCCACAATTAACATGTTACATGATAATATAGAGCAGACTATATTTTGTCCAAATTTTAATATAAAATTAACTCCTCTAATGAACTTGGCACATGTCACTCACGTTAGGAATAATAATAACAATAATCCCACCCCCTACTCCCACCCTGCCCCAACCCCCTCCCCACCCCTCACCCCACACGCACAACCCCCCCACCCCCCCTCCCCACCCCCACTCACCACACATGCACACACACACATACACACACACATACACACACACACACGCACATATATACACCCACCCACCCACAAGTATGTTTCATTTAATTATCATACTATATATATATTGTTCGATATACAAAGTAATTTTCAAAAAAAGTTGAAAAATCCCACCCCCATATGGACAATAATCCAGTGGTCATGCCACTTTTAAAACTAACTAACCCAACATTTACTAAACAAAATAATCCAACAGCAATGTCAACAACAAATGTGTATCCCATACTCCTTCTAATTCATCTACTCAATTAATTCATTTCATCAATTAAACTAACAATTAAAGTATACAATTATTAATTTACTAATTTACTTTCATCTAAAACTATACAATTAAAATTACAATTAAAGCTATAAAATTTATTAATTAAAGTTATGCAATTGTTAAGATTTCCCCACCACACACACCCCCACCCCCTGCCCCCCTCCCCCCTGCCCCCTCCCCCCTCCCCGCCCCCCGCCACACACACATGCACACACCTGCACACACACACACACACACACCCCACCCCCTGCCCCCCCTCACCCCACCCCACCCACACCTGCACACACGTACACACACACCCCACCCCCTGCCCCCTCCCCCCACCACACACATATAGACATACACATACACACACATATAGAAATGAAAGAGAAAGAGAGGGAAAACCAAAATCGATGGGAAAAAAAGAAAGCATAGGGCTTTTTTACTAAAAAAATTGTCACGGACGTGTCACGGTCTTTGCCTGTGACAATATTATACGCATTGTCACGGTCAATGACCGTGACAATCCTTTGTCGCGGTCTTATCAAGGTCAATGATCGTGACAAAAAATGCGTATTTTTTGTCACGGTCATTGACCTTGACAAGGGTGGCCGGCTGAAAGGTGATAATTTGGTCATTTTGGTGTAGTGTTTTACTATTTTCTTTCCAGTGTAAGATATATGCAAACATATTTAACTATGCAAACTGTATGGCTTTACTAAATACAACAGACTACGAACAAAAATACTTGCCCCATCTACAAACTTGTTCTCATAAGTTTGTGAACACGGAGCTCTACCTAACCCTTATACGACCTCACGAGTCGCGAACAAGGTGATCGGCCAAAACTTTGTATGACCTCATTGGTTGAAAACCATTGAATTTGTACAAACTTATTCTCATGAGTTTGCGAATAAGGTGATCGGATTAAAACTCTGTACGACCTCATAGGTCGTGAACATAACGACATCAAATACCATTTAAAGGAATAAAGTTTTATCATTATCATCAAGCATCTAGTAACAAATATAGGCAAGAAGAATGATTAGCTACATTCAGTTAAAAAGACATTGATGCAACCATAAAAATTGTTTCATAAATATTGTGTCATTAATTCATCAAAAGCCCAACAAACTCATAACAATTTAGATCAACATCTAGAATATCAAAATAAAAGATAACATGAGAAGATTCTTCACAATAATTCAGTTAACAGAAGCGGGTAAGAAACCATTATCTGGAGCAGCCTATTCGGCTGCCCTACCAGCATCGACCTGTTCGTCCCAACTTAGTTTTTCCCAACGCCAACTCTCTTCTGCCTAGCCAAGGCTAGGGATTTACGATTAATATGGTGAGGAGCCATTCCCAACGTCTCTTCTGATGGATGCTCTTCTACACTTAAGAAAAAATGAGCAGATGAATTAACATACAAACTTGAAGTGTTTGATGATAAAGAATAGGGTGCTAGTATTACATGATTACCTCAAAGTTTCCCTCTCCACCTGCAGGATGCTCACCCACATCAATATGGGTTTCTTGCAGCACCTTCCAAAGGAACCTCAAATTATATGGGAATAAGACCACCAGGGGTATGATACCCAGTAGCTAGTAACTTCTCAGTAGAAAATAACGCTTCAAACTTTGGAGGTTTCTTCTCGCAGTACGTATCAATAAGGTCAATCAAAGATCGGGTAAGCCCGGGGGCTCATTTCACTGAAATAAACAAACAGAACGGAAATATCAGAATGATAGAAGACAGAAAAGGAGCAATCAAATGACATGAAAAGTTTTTACCTATGCGATTGGGTCAATTCCACTCCCTGGGGACCCTACACGATCTATCCCGCTCATGGGACCTAAATTCCCAATCTCCTTTAATAAATGCATACCATTATGACATGAAAAGTTTTTACCTAGTTGTGATTATTAGTTTGGACTACGCTAACCATTCTATTTCGAGGCTTTCACGGGGAAATAAAGATATTGAGGGGCTTTAGCATTATCTTTCAAACCATGAATGTATCTAAAGATATCCCCCATTAAATTAAATCCTATCATGAGCTTGCAGAACATCACAACTCCTAATATAGTCCTATAGGCATTAGGGGGAATTTGGGTCAAAGTCACACCATAACCCGTCAGTATAGGGTGAATAATAGGATGGAAAGGCAGCTTCAACCCCACTTGGAGAGCCTAAAAGGGGAGGAAAATATCGTCGGCATCCCTCACAAAATAACACATTTACTCAACATTGGGCACTCTAGTCTGGATGGATATAGGAAGGGAAAACTTTTATCTCAACATATCAAGCTCTTCCTAAGTAATAGTGCATCGATACAATTGAGCACCTGTCTCAAAAGGATTATAGGAGTCAGAGGACCCAACAGAGACCTCTTCTTCCACATTGAAGCCTCATCACGAGACCCATCAATGAGGGATATAGACGGGTGGGGATCAACACTCTCAGGCCTGATATCCTCGTCCATATTAGTAGCAGCCTCCTCAAAAAGAGAATTAAGATTAATAGGGTCCATGGACATAGTATTGCAAAATCACCCTCGGTAAAGGGGGGAACAACAAGGCTAGTAGCAAGAGTATCTAAAGCAGGGGAGTGGACGTAAGGTACACCAGGATAAATGGTAGAACCACAAATGGACTGAGCTCTGGGTGTGTAATGGGGATGACCAGGATCGTCCTACGGTCTAACCACCTACAAGGGGCGTGGAAACCTCCTCTCAGTGATACCGGGGTGTTCTGACTCAAGTTCACTAATAGAGTTATAAATTCGTTGAACGTGTGGGGGGAAACTCATAAGAACTCCTAACACTATTTGCAAAACTTAGGCCAACCAACTCAATGACTGTCTAAAGCTACAATCTCCAAACAACAATAAATCACCAGCCAACAAATTGAAGAATGGAGAAACCCTGGTAAGAATAAGTAAAGGCGTACCTAATAAAATCAATTAAACACGAGGGATTAAAGCAATGCACCAGATTGAGGGCAAGGAGGAAACCACATAAATACTTTTGGCGGAAAACAAATAATCTCTTAAGAACACTCTGAATAACGCATCTATCTTTCTCTGGCTCTATGAAATTATCAAAACGATGATGATGAATAGGACTTGTGGCGTGCATTTATACTTTCGATAAGGTGATTGAAAGGATGCAGCAGAAAATACATTAGAAAATCTACAGAAATGGAATGATGGTACAAAGCATCTACGCACGCGCCCTGCCATAATTGTTTTTACAAAGAAGAGGCTTCAATTTCTGGACACATGTCCTTAAAGTTTTTTAATAAACCCAAAGTCAATCTTCTCGGCCCAGGCCGACCCAAAGAGAGCTTATTACAATCACCTTGATATGAAAACGCCTCATTCAATCACCCTGCATAAAATCATATAGCTTATGCAAGAGGTCTTGGGGGCTTTCTTTTATACCCTTATAATCCTAAAGTTAAATAATTTCTAAATCAAACGCAAAGAGGATTAATAATGTGTTCGACCCACTTCAAAATGAGGTCGACTCAGTGTTAATCTGTTTGGCCCACTTACCTGACATCTGTCCCATATATGTGAATAAAATCATTCACACCATACACGCATATAGGTGCATGCATGTCAAACACTCCTCACCAGTCACGTGGGGATAAAGAGAATGTGGCTGTTATGAAATAGTTACCCACGCGCCTATTAATGACGTCAGTCCATGATCCAAGGCATATTGGTTTGTTATTTTTGATAATCATGTATATTCAGGTGTAACTTCCCGGCTTATTAGGGCAATCTACTTGTCCTCTTAATATTCTCGATGAACCATCTATAAATAGGTAACAAGTCCACTTAAAAAGGGGATCGAAATCTCTCTTTCAATCATTGAGCCGCAAACTCAACCCTAATAGTATATCTGAGAGAATAGTAAATACGACACGAGAAACACCCGTGGACATAGGCTACCCTTCTCGACTGAACCATATAAATATTGTCTAACTCTCATTGCCTCTCATCCCCATTCTTGATTATTAACTATTGTATTACATTATTTCATTATTTGTTATATCCAATTTTGGACGTTTACACCCCCTTTGGCTATTCCAGTACAAAACATAAATCGAAGCCAAATTGAATCCTAAAGACTAATATAATAAAACCCTCCGAAAATAAGAAAATAAAATACATGCTTGTATAGGTCTTCAACTGAAATTGATCTTTTTCTTTAGCTAGCTTTGTCTTCATCTTGTGTAGGTCTAAGTGATCATCATCTAGGCGGAACGTCCTATCCACAGGAGACACAAAAAAAATCGTGATGCATATGAGTTTTAACAAATAAATAAAACTCCCCCTCAATTTGGTCTCCCCCTTTTTGTTCGTAATAAACAAAGGAGTATAAATAAAACATGAATAGTAAGCATCACATGAAGAAGCGAGATATCATTACAAAGATATTAAATGAAAGCACATGTAATGATAATCTCAAACGGCAATTTTTTTCCGCCAACTATTTTTGAAAATTTTCAAGTATGAAGTACAAAACGTACAAATACAACACACCATGGAATAATACTAAAAGATTCGAATCGAGATGCGGAATGAAATTGTGTGAATATTTTTCATAAGTAAATCAACATAAAAGTTCATGAAATAGGTGCACGAAGTCATGAGACACTTGTAAAGAAAGAACTCAAAGTCTACCTTAGGTGTAAAAATAGTGAACTCATATGAAATTAACTTAATTTAATCAATATGCCATGAACTTAAATGATTCTCACACCAATAAATTAATCAAATTTGATGTAAACACATAGGAAGACTCGTATAACACTCATAAAAAATCGTAATAATCCCTCTCAAACTCCATTCTCAACTACTACTAATAATAAGTTGATTACGAAGATATGGGGAAACGCCTATATTTATAATCCTAACAAATGTTGTTGTTAAAGGAACTAAATATATAATATAACCCAAAACATAAAGAGATGTTTGAAATTGCTCCTTATTAAACTTGCACCCCAAATTCATTAATCATTTCACTCACCCCCTGTTTTTCAAACTGTCAACCAACCGCTAAAAATCTCCATACTTTGGAATTAGACATACACTCGGGAATTATTTATTTTTCTTGAGTTCTAATTAATGGGATTCCTAAACAACCCTAGTTAATTTAGGTATTTTAACACACACACACACACTCACACACACACACACACACACACACACACACAATAACCTTAGGAATAAAGCGGGCCAGACGTGATCTCAAAATTTTCTTAACTACACGCCTCTCAGGATTTTTCTCACCTAAATTGAAACTAGACTTTACTATTTTTAACAAACATGCATAAAACTCATCAAATGGCACTCAGACCGCGTAAGTTAAAATTGCTCCATTTAAAATCATCATCTGTCCATACAGAGACAGATTTTGGACCTATAACATCGCCATTGGTCACTGTGGGTGGTGTTCACCCTTTTTCAAAAAGTAGCCAGACACGTTCATCTATAGATTTTAAAGTGGATCTTATCCTAGCTTTCCAGTAAGCATAATTTGGCCCATCAAAAACAGGAATCCTATTATACAAATTATCCATAAAATTTAAAATTTTAAACATGACCAATTTTATAAAAAAAAAATTATATAAATTTTTTTCGTAATAAGGATCACACGGTATTTTAATGCCACCAACTCTGATACCAATTTGAGAATAGTAAGATTGTATGAAATGATTCGTATATTAGTTTACCACATACAAATTTAGTTTTAACAAATTTTATCTTTGATTAAATTAGGTGTGTATACAAAGATGTAGTCCAAATTTTAATTCAATAAACTAAGCATGCAAATAACACGAAGAAGAAAGGAAATATCCCTTAAAATGGTAAACTCTATATCCCTCCAAAATTTTGAAAAATATATTTAAAATTTTCTAATACTCTAAATTCTCATGAAACCATTCTTAAGGCTTCTCGAGCCATTTTAAAATTTATTTCTGTTTAACCCGTACGATTGTTAAGGTTTCTCAAACCATATACGTAGGCCTGTCAATGGGTCGGGTCTCGACCCGGACCCGACTCGAACCCGATCTGTATAATAGGGTCTGAGCATATTTTTTTGGACTCGAGACCCGAAGACCCGAATAGTCGAAGACCCGTTTATTAAACGGGTAGGGTCTGGATCTTATACAAGACCCGGATCCGAAGCCCGACCCGAATTGTACACTATTATTTTTTAAATATATATACCTATACTATAAATTTATATATATTTATAAATAATATATGTTTTATTTATACTAATAATATTCTATAATACATTATAAAATATTTTAATTTAAGATTAAAAAATAAAGAAGGGGGATAATATAAAATAAATGTATATATTTGGCCAGAGCCGGACCGAACCCGAGACCCGAACGAATCCGGGTCTAGATCCAATATTGTAGACCCGATGAAGATCCGAACCCGAACCCGATGAAGATCCAATTACACGGATCTGGATCTCCCTAAACCCGACTCGGCCCTGACCCGTTGACAGACATACATATACGGTTATTTTAGGGTACAGCTAAAAACACTCCATAAATTCTTCATACACTCCAAATTTTTGTGAATGGGCAATATTACCCTTTATCCTTTATTCTTTACTCTTACATCAAATCCCATTTGATAATTAAATCCAATTTAAGCAAAGAATTTTTTTTAACTTTAAATAACAATTATTAACACCTTAATCATTAATTGATTTATACTTTAGTGCTTACTTATTTTTTTTTACTAAATATGAATATAATTCAGTTAAAATGCGACACAACACGAAATCTTATTTTTCATCTAACAAAAACACAACTCAAATAAAACTGACATAACACGAAATCTTTTTTTTTTATCTTAAATGAGCACGAAATATTTTTTTAACCTAACGCAAACAAAATCCAAGTAAAATAGACACGAAATGACACGAAATATTATTTTAATTTATTTACAAAAACAGAAACACGACCGAATAAAAATGCTATAAAATACGAAATATTTGTTTACAAAACACAAATATGACCAAGTAAAAGCGATACAACAGGATTTTTTTTTTCAAACACAAATAATAATTTTTTGATAATTGTTTTTACCAAATACAAACACAATTAAAATGCGACACAATACGAAATGTTTTTTTTATCAATATGGCCAAGTAAAAGCAACACAACATGATTTTTTTTTTTTTTACCAAACAAAAACACGATTCTATGTGGTGTGGTGCTTATGTTTTACTTCGATCGTGTTTGTGTTTGTGCTCGGTAAAAAAAATGTGTTTGTATTTGGTAAAAAAAATTATTATTTGTGTTTGAAAAAAAATATCATGTTGTATCGCTTTTACTTTGTCATATTTGTGTTTCTAAAAAAAAAGATTTTGTATTGTGTCGCATTTTAATTTGGCCGTGTTTGTACTTTTGCAAGAAAATTAAAATAATATTTTGTGTCATCTTGTGTCTCTTTTATTTGGATTGTATTTTTGTTAGATAAAAAATAAAATTTCGTATAATTTTGTATCGTGTCGCATTTTAACTGGATTGTGCATTATAATTAAACCGTGTTCGTCTTAGATAAAAATGATTTTTAAAAAAAAGACTTCACCAAAGCATTTTTTGTTTTAAAAAATAAACAAATGGTTATTGAATTTTAAAAGGAAAAAAAATGCAAAATTGCATTTTTATTAGATCGTGTTCATGTTAGATAAAAAAAATAAAATTTCGTATCGTGTTGCGTTCTTGAATCAAGTCATGTCGTGATATATTTGGATGTGTTCTTGTTAAGTTAGCAAAAAATATTTTTCTTTTAGTTGCGTTTTAATTGGTTTGTGTCATGTTACGTTTTATATGGTTTGTGTTCAATAAAAAAAGTTAACTGCAGCAACGGATTTACCAAACACGAATACGACCCAATTGTCAAGTTGCGTTTTAAGTGGATTGTGTTCGTATTTGGTAAAAAATGAAATTTTTTGTTGTCTCATATCACTTTTATAGGACTCATGTTTCATTTTAGGCAAAACTAAATTTTTAGGCGTGTCGTTTCCTTTTTATTTCTGTTGGATTCGTGTTTGGTTAAAAAAAATAATATAAATTGTGACGTATCACTTTTACTTGGGGCATGTTCGTGTTTATTAAAAAAATAATATTTCACATTGTGTCGTATCACTTTTATTCATATCGTGTTCATGTTTGGTTAAAAAAGAAAATCATGTCGTGTCGTATTGAATTGTATTGTTTCTATGTGTGTTGTCTCGTTTTAATTGGTCATGTTTATGATTGATTGAAAAATAAGATTCCGCGTGTCGTTTGTATGATTTCATGTTCTGTCGTGTTCGTATTAGATTAAAAAAATAATATTTATTTTCATGTTATGTGGTATCACATTTTAATTAGGTCGCGCTTGTATTTGATAAAAAAAATAAAAATAAATATGTTCAAATTTAATATTCATAATTATTTTCATATGTTGTAAGAAAGTAATTTATATTTAGTTACTTAATGGATATTAAATATTCTAATTACATATGAAAAAGAGAATTAGATCTTCGTAATATCCTTTTGCTTTTAAACAATAAATTATTAAAACAATAACATATAATTCATAAGGATATTTTTGTCATTGTGGTAAAATTTGGAGTGTCACCATATTTGAAAGGAGCGGCAATTGCCACTCCCTTATTTTAAGGTCTCTCAAACCGGTACCATTGAAAAATATATTTTGGTCAAACCATTTTAAAATTTAAAGTTTTTAGAAAACGTTATATTTTTAAATTATTTTGGTAAGATAGTTCATTTTTACCTTACATTGATTTTGAGGTCAATGTCAATCAAAAATTCTCTTGAATTTATTTAACAATGACTAAACAATGTAATCCATATTCTTTAAGTCAATCAAAATTCACTAACAATTGATATTAACAAAGATTCCAATTTACTTTTTCAAGCAAAACCTTCCAGGAGAAACTTGATCATCACAAAGGTTGTTGGCAGAACCTGGGCAGAACAAATTGTTTTGCTATATATTCTTTCCTTTATGGGGTTGATACGTGTGTGTGTGTTTGTGAATGCCTAATTCTATAAGAAATTCTGACTCAATTTGTTGACTTTCTTATCTGATGTATCAAGTATGCATTGGGTGGTGTTTATACGGACCCCAAAAAATTTCTTCAAAACATTCAGCCACAAAGTGAGTGTAATGCAAAATTGATAAATGTATATTTTTTACTTATGGATTAATTTTTTGATAATTTATTTTGGAGGTGATCGATTCATCTTCACCAAGTTTGGTTAAAACATTCATTCATTTACCCTTCAAAAAAATTGATCCGTTTTTTGGAGTCCGGTTAGGAGACTTCTTGTATATATATGTGTGTTGTGTGTCTGTTAATTTGTTACATTTTCTGATATTTAGGAACGCAATGGTTCATTAAACAACAATAACATAGGCCGACTTGCTTAAGGCTGTCTTGAGAAAGACCTAATGAACATCGAAGATGATAAACTCTGTTTGCGTTGCGGGAACTCAGGACATGAAATGTTCTCATGTAGCAATGATTATTCCCCTGATGATCTAAAGGTATTAATTGTCAGCACATTTGATTGTATTACGTACCCTTTTTCGAAATACTTCTGAACAAGCAAACACTATATATATACATGTATGTATTTAGGAAGAAAAAGATAAAAGAAATTAAAGAAGATTGTTTTGGAATTTCTTTTGTGTGAATTAAGGGTGCTTTTTTTTTTGGAATTTCCTTTGTGTGAAGATTGTTTTAAAGAAGATTTTTTTTTTGAAACACTATAAAGAAGATTGTTTTGGAATTTCTTTGATTGAGTCAATGGTGTCAAAGGTCCTATTTTGCCAACTCAGCACATTAAAATGACAAATACACCCAAACTATCTTTGACAGTTGTTTCCTTGTTTTTTGCAAAAAAACCCCATCAAATATTTAAAAGTCCATAACTTCAAATCTACTAATCCAAAAGTCACAAAATTTATATATTTGGAATCTACTCATCGAGATCTATCAAACAACACCCACATTCGATATTTTTTGACGAAAAAATCGAAACAGATAAATTTATTTGTTTTCGTAAAACTTATATTTTTTCTGGCGAAAACTCCATTTTTTCTGGCGAAAACACTTCTTCTCCAGCTTGAGTGATGGTGTTGCTGACGTGGACTAGAAAAACAAAGAAATAGACGAAGAGAGTGAGAGACCGAGGAGAGAGAAACATTCCGACGACCTTCGATAAAATTTTCTGGTGGGATGTTTTCGGTGAGTCTCCGGTGGGGTGGGGTGGGGTGGGGTGGGGTGGTAGTGGGGTTAGGGCCGCTAGAGTGAGAAAAAGTGCGGGGTTATGTGTTTGTTTTTAGAGAGAGAGAGAGTAAGTGGGTTTAAAATGAGTATATGTGAGGGTATATTTGTCTAAATATATCTACTGTATAATAAAAAAGAACATGATGAATTAAAAAAAATCAATGAGATTTTATGCATATTTGACTCCATAAACGGGACTAATCTTGAATTAACCGAAAATTAAAACACACGAAAGATGAACCTCTCTCTCTCTCTCTCTCTCTCTCTCTCTCTCTCTCTCTCTTATACACACAAAAACACAGAGAAAAAATATACCCAAATTTGGACCCCCAATGGCTGGCTCAATCTTCTTACTATACAATCTCTCTCGCCGGAGAGTTTTAGACTCTATTAAAGGCCTTTTTTTCATACCCACATGCTTAGCTCTCATAACCTCTCTTTGCGTTCTTTTTTACATCTCCTCAACTTCAAATCTCTTTAACCATCCTCACCAAACCCCTATTCACTTAACTATTTCCCCCACCCATTAACCCAATTCTCATGATTTCATCGTTTGATTCAACAAGACCAATATTTGATGAAGGGTCAAGCCAGCTCAAATGGTATTCAAAGTTTGGGTTTGTTGCTCTATGTTCTTGTTTTCTGTATTCAATTTAATTAGAGAGACCATTTTTCGTTTGCCTTTTTTAGTGGTAGTGGTGTCTCAAATGGACTCATATAAATTACAAAACACGGCCAATGTATATTTGACATGACACGTCAAGTCACTAACAAAAAATAGTCACGAAAAAGGGTCTCCCTTGTATTAATCCCTAACCTAATATTACTCTCCAGTTTTAAGACTCAATTTTGAGACAGTAACGTGTCATTATTACATTGGGTGGCGTGTGTCACATGGATTTCACTAAAATATCACCCCAATGTGATGATGACACATCACTGGGTTTTAAAATTGGGTCGAAAGCTGTCTCTCCCTAGCATTTTCCATTTAATTAATATGTTTTTTGCTGAACTATTTTACGGGTTGCAATGTGATGATGACACTAAGTTTGGATTTTGGCCAAGCCAAAGTCCAAATCACCCAAAATTTCACCAACTGTCCGTTTGGTTCGGGGTGAAATACTTTTAACCACGGTGAAAAGTTCAAAGGTGAAATGCTTTTTATATATTTAAAAGTAATTTTTTATTGGTTTGAAATTGTGAAGAAGTCCATATCCTATAATTTTGCAATTGTAAACAAAAATATTGAACAAAATTAACTATATATAGGTGAAAACACATTTAACCATTTTATTTTTTACAGCGGTGAAACCCTGAACCAAACGAATGTCATTGTGGGTGGCAAAATCCCAAGAAGTGAAAATGTTAGGAGGTAAAATTCATTATCAAAAAATTAATGGAGACTAAATCCCAAATAACCATAATTTATACTGACACAAGAAATATGAACTAACCACTTTAAGACACATCTCTCTCTCTCTCTCTCTCTCACACACACACACACACACACAAACACAAAAAATAAACACAGAAAAAAACAAATTCAAATTTGGACCCCAATGGAAGGCTTTTTCTTCATACCCACAGGCTTAGCACTTATTACCTCTCTTTGCATTCTGTTTTACATCTTAACTTCAAATGTGTTTTGCTATCCTCTTCACTTAACTAAATCAATTGGGTCTTCTTTATTTTCTCCACCCATTAACTCAATTCTCAAGATTTCACCTCAGGAAAATAATGCTAATATTTTGGTTTTTGAGTGGCCCAAACCGGTTGTTTTCCTAGAGGAGTAGTATTTGATGAAGGGTATAGTGAGCTCAAATGGTAATTGACTTTTTAGGTTTTGTTGCTTATGTTCTTGTTTTCATTCCGTAAGTAGCTTAATGTGTTTTGGTTAGGACAATGTTATGTACACTAACAATTGGCAAGAATTTTCAATAAATGTACAACATTCAATTGCACTAATTTGTTAGTGCACAGATCATTTTTATATTGTTTAATGGGTGCATATACTCATTTGGAGTGCCAAAATTTGATTCATAATGGCAAAATATATGTGAGCTCTAACAAAATCTAATACTCACACAACCGTTGTAGTGCCGCTTTGGACCAATATTTTTCCATTATATTCTTTTTCTAATCTTTTGAAATAATGTTCATATACATGCTGAAATAATATAAAACTTAACCGTAACATATATTTAAATAATTCTCATTATATAAATCCACAAAAAGTTCTATACATATACAAGTGCAAATTTATGGGGCATTACCTGCAACAACGGTAAGGTTGCCCCATTGTGACCTGATGGTCACAGGTTCGAGTTGCAAAAATAGCCTCTCTGCATATACATATACATATACATATACAGGGGTAAGACTGTGTACATCTAACTCCCCCAGTACCCCGCAGTGGCGAAAGCCTGGTGCAGTGGATTTGCCTTTTTTTTACCTGGCTACTACGTGCAGTTATGTGCCTCATTCACTGTCTAGCCTACACTGACTTTGCACATTCTTAGTCGACTAGTTTTGGAAGCTCATCTACACATAAAACCTCTAGCTCGGCCTTGTAGCGGAAAACTGTAGTGTGAATATCCACATCTACATGTGCAGGTAATCCGCAATCCCTAACCTTCCGATCACCTGTGACCATGGTTCAATGACAAAATGTTTCGGTCATAAATTTGACTGTTCAATTTTTGGCTTGGTATCAGAATCAGTAAAGGTGTCGATTTCGGGGGAGGCAAAACAATACAATTTTTAAATAGTACAACTCTTGGATTGATTTGGTGAATCTACTTAACGAGTTCCCAAGGTTTCACCACATCAAGTTTGTTTAGTTAATTAATATATAGGTATTGATGGGTACCCAAACCTAGTCAACTCGGCCGTATCAATTTTGTTTCATCAAATATGTCCGTGACATATGATAACCACCCATGTATATGTGATGTATATGGGATTTGTAGTGATACGTGGCGCGTGGTTGTGCCTACGGGAGACGACTATCTTTTATTTTCTTTTTTTAGTTTAGGGTTTATTGTCATTTTCCTTTATTTTAGTCTTTTAATTAGTCTCCAATCATGTTTGGGACTAATGGGTCATTTTAGGTATTAGTTGTCCTTTTTGGTATTTTTGGGTAATAGCTTGGCTAGCAAGCTAACTCTTCCTAGGCCTTTTGACCCTCATTTGTACTTAACCTTGAATATTGAGAATTGCGAAAAAAAGAGAAAGAAACCTATTTCACTAGTCTAATTTTTTGTTTTTGTTTTTGTTGTTGTGTAGTGTAATAATAATAGTTCTGCATTTGAAGATTTACATCAAATTGGTATCAGAGCGAGGTTTGTTCTTGGTGTTCGTCAGGTTGCGTGAAGCGGTCACGAGTGGAGATTCCAACTCCAGTACCCCTTCAATTGAAAGATTGATAAATGCCCAAATGAGAATCGAGGGAATGGAAACCCTAAATTCCATCACCACTAAAAGAGGGGATACCAACTCTTTTAGCTCTTCCACCATCCATCTCCACCACCACCCTCCTCTATCTCCACCTCCTACCGCCACAGAACCACCACCCCGTTGACATGAATTTCCGTCTTCAATTTTTACCCAAACCCTCACCCAAGAAAACCCACCACCCCAAAATACAAACCCTAACCCTCAAGAAATCAAGAACCTACAAACCCTAATCAAGAAACCAACAAATCCTGACCAAAATCCATTTTCCCCCCTTTTTGGCCGCCGATCACACCACCCCCATTCCGACCTTCTTTCAGCCCAAAGCAACCCTAACCGAACAAACCACAGTGGCCGAAAATACACCTGAAAGGCCGGAACCTCCTGCGAAACAGGGCCGACTACTGAACAGGTTCAAACCAGCTTGTTTCTTCTCTGATCAGGCCTCTCCCACCCCTGTTCAACCTCAACACCTTCCCCCTACCACTGAACCATCCCAACAGCCCAATCAGCCCTGTTTTGACCCGAAAAACACCCCAGCAGCCCCTCCCCACTCCGGACAGCCTCCGACCAGACCCTCAGCCCTTTTCCGATGCCGATTCCCTTCCCAAACCCCCTGAACAGCCCCGCCGACCAACTCCAGTGATCGGACCTGCCCAAAAACGGGCTGGAACCCTCCCACTTGCTGCTACAGAGACTGGACAGCCACTTCCAAGCCATTTCAGGTGATGATTCCCTTCCCAAAAGCCCCCGAAACAGCCCCAATAGTCCAAACCAGCCCCCCCCCCTTACCCCACTGCCCTGCTCCACCAGAAACCCATATTAAACCTACCAAATCAAGCCCTAACCCTATTTTTAAACCCAAAACAACCTTACCCCCTCTTGACCCCATTTTTACCCCTTTTCCCACTCATTAATGCCCAACCACAAGTAAATTCAACCCAAAACGGGCATACCCTACTTTGAGCCGATCTCGCCTCCCTATTGACCTCTATTCTGATCAATTTTTAACACAACATATGACTTCCATGAGAAATGTACCCACCGGGGATACATTTTCTAACTATTTGCCATCGGGGTTGTCGTCGTCTTCATTCCTCTTGTACCGTGCGGTTGGATTCAAGGATCCACCAAGCCAAGTTGCAACCATGTGCTTATGTTGTTGAGAAGGCGGAGTGGTCGTCAGTTTTTGGTTGCTCGAATTCTGTAGGGAGACATCTTTGAGGTTCGGGTATATTAAACCCACTTGTTGAAGGTCCATATGGGTCTAACAAAAGTTTAGCTGGTCCATTTGCGTGTTGGATTTGATTTGGGTTTTTCTTTACTTTGAAAGATAATATTTGTACCGTCACGTGTTCATGTGGCATGGATGAGTCACTCTCCAAGCTTGAGGACGAGCTTTTTCGAAGACATGGAGAGTGATGTATATGGGATTTGTAACGACACGTGGTTGTGCCTACGGGAGACGACTATCTTTTATTTTCTATTTTTAGTTTAAGGTTTATTGTCATTTTCCTTTATTTTAGTCTTTTAATTTGTCTCCAAGCATGTTTGGGACTAATGGGTCATTTTTAGGTATTAGTTGTCCTTTTTGGTCTTTTGGGGTAATAGCTTGGCTAGTTAGCTAACTCTTTCTAGAAATAGGCCTTTTGGCCCTCATTTGTACTTAACCTTAGCCTAATTTATTTGTTTTTGTTATTGTGTAGTGTAATAATAACGCTTCCGCATTTGAATATTTAAATCAATATGTCTGTCATTGTCTATCAATGTACCCGGACTTTGATGTATTCATTACACTGGTTGAAATGATAAAAGATGAAAAAATTTAATTTTTAGGTTTTGGGGTTGAGTAGAGAGAATCTGAGAGAGGGTGGTAGGGGAAGTAAAGTTCGTAATGGAAGTCAAATGGTCATTTTACAAGTTGGTGTCGCATAATTTGAAGTGCCCCCTTTAAGTGTTGCACCACCAACATATAATTCACATGACCAACGTGCAAAAGTGTTTGCTTCAACTATTTCTGTAATGGAAATTTCTAATTACCTTAACCCCTTGTTTTGCCTATGTGGCAGGCAAAAGTGCCCATAACTACTGGAGATGGTCTAAAGGGGCTACTTGAATAATTTATGTTTTACAAGAAAATTTTGATTTTTTTTTAATGCAAAACCCCCTAACTAGGCATTTATTGCAATTATCCCTCTAGTGACTTTTGTAGCGATAATAGACCAATTGGAAAAATGGCCGGCTAGAGCTATTTTTGTAATGGCAGTTTCTATTTGCCTACAACCCATAATTTTCCTATGTGGTAGGCAAAAATACCCACAACTAGCGGTCCTAGTGGAGATTATGTAAGGGGCTACTTCAATTATTCGTGTTTTGCACTAAATATTTGAATTATTTTTAAACGCCCCCCCCCCCCCCCCCCCAACAAAAAAAATGTACATTTTCTTGCAAGTACCCTATGGAGACTTCTTAGAGACAAAAAATAATGTGTTTTCTTGGTTCGAAACTAAGTTCAGGTCATATTCGTTGTGATGCTCACTATGGTTTGCTGGGATTCCATGTTTTTGGGGTTGGTGTGCAGCAAATGTTTTTTTCGTTGTGGTGTTCACTATGCTTTTTAGTTTGTTCCGAATGATAGTGACATAATGTGACCAAATGGAATTCAAGAAACATACACAAGACTATATCTCTTTCTCTCTCAACTATATGGTGCCTCATAAATTAGGAGGATACAAGCTATTTATAGCATGACACTATTCGCCCTAGGAAAACACCCAAAAGAGTAAAAAGACACTAAAGGATATAAATAATCAAGGGGCTATATTTTCCAGAGAATTGGGAGTTCCTATTTTAATGCGCGACTATGTAACGGGGATTCACTGCAAATACTAGCTTGATGATGGCCTACTTCTTCACATCCATCATGCCATGGATGCAGTTATATGGAAAGTTAATAAATCATCATATAATAATCGAAATTGCAATAGAAAAGAAAAAAGGAGGTTTGTGATGATTTTAAAATCTTTTCTACTAGGTAATCTAGTATTCTTATGCATGAAGATAGTCAATTCAGTCATTGTGGTTGGACTTTATTATGGATTTCTGACCACTTTTAAGGTTTACATCACTATTAATAGAAATTCATAAAAGACAAAATACCCATAAGCAATATAGAATACCGAAAATGACAAAACAACTCATAATAGTGGCAAAAGTCAAAATTGCCCATTAAGGCATAGGATTGATCCCATCACTTCCCCCAAATACGAAAGAGCTTAACCATGAGTTCTAAGGGGAATGTCTTCCTCATCGTGAGCAATCCGAACGGTGTGCATAACCAATGCCTCTCGAGTGATATCATCAGGAGCCTCCACCTCATACTCATCTCGTAAATCCATGGCCAAAATAGGAAACCTTTCGTTCTTGGGACACTCTACTGCCTTGTGACCCGATTGTTCACACTCGTAGCATTTGAAGGACCCAACTTCCCCTTCAGGGGCCTTCAAAGGTGCTCGCATTATCATTTGATTGAACATGGTGGTATTTGAGACTAACCAAAGGTAATCCTCCAATCTCTGAGCATACTGGATGGCTTTTGCCATTGTGGGGATGTCCCTCATGGAAAAATCTTTTCGGAAGCATGTTGTAGGCATTGGATATATCGAGCGATGAGATGCTCCTCATCTTCCTATCACTCGATAGCAAAGTAGTTGCTCCTCATCCTTTTATAATTTCGCTCGAGAGGAAAGTAGCTACTCCTTATAATTAACAACGGACAATGTACCAGTGTTTTAAAAGGTGTGCCTAGATGCCGGTGGGTCGGACCCTGGGCGCAAGACATGGTGTAGTCGCCTTGCCTAGGGGCTAGGCCGCAAGAAAGCAAACCAAGAGAAAAAAATCGTCATTTAAAAAAAATGCCCAATTCTACATAATACTACAACATCATATATATATATATATATATATATATATATATACATATGTAGGTATATATCATATGTATGATTGTTGCTCTGTACATATACAATAATTATAGTAGCATTTTTTACATGATATTTTTAAATGTTACTCAATTTTATATCTACAATAGCAATATTTATTCTAAGTAATATTTCTATTCTTTGTTTTAGTAATCAAATATCATTGCATAAAATATTTTTGTGTAATATTTATATTTTTTTATCTTAGTGTTAGAAATCTTTTATTCAAGTATAGCACTTCAAAGAGATGTTAGTGATGTTAAAAGTGTAGGGATTTAAAGTATTGTTACAAATGTTTATGTGTAAATCAATATTGAATCCTTTGTAATATAAACTTCAAAGCATACTTGGTGTTGTTTGTTAAAAATAAAACGCCTTGTCAGCACTAGGCTGCGTGAAAAAGTCTAAGCAATAAGTCTTGGGTATGAATGCCCCTCACATTAACTGCTTCATCACTAGCCATGAGCGTACTAACTCCGATCTACCCACCTCATAGCCAGTGATAGGGTTAAATTGACACAACGATCCATTCATGAAATGGGGTAATTCCTGATTATGAATAACCCTAAAACTTGGTAGCCAGTAATCGTACACGCTAAATGCCTTTCAAGTTTTTATATTTGAAGTCCTACTCCATGGTATTTAACTAATCCAAAAACGTATCCGGTTTCATCCAGTCACCAACATCGAAACCTCCACACGAATGTGACCAGGTAAGCTCTTGGCCAAAAGTTGTTAGGGACAACCTCTCTCCTTATCTCTTCGGTGTGTTCCTCCTCTTCCCCACCCTCCTCAACAACGATATGACCCAAAGCACATGGCCTCCGACCTCCTCAATGCTGCCTAGGCGCCGCCTCAGTTGTCATACATCCACTACACTCACGATTTGAGCATTCATCTATCTGAAGCCCCTTCCTTGGCATAGAAAGCAAAGACGTTGCTCTTGGTTGTACCTTGGGGCCCAATTCATCAGATGGAAATCGTCCCTCTTTTAATTCGACTCCCCGTGGCTGCTCTATATAATCATGAATAGATCGTCGTGTCAATGGAACCCGGATTAGAATGTGGTCAAACAGCATCCTCATAATTCGTTCCTACGAATTCCCCAAATTCGATCTTTCTTGGGGGGCACTTATTGCACCCACCCCTTGGTTCTTTGTTTCCCTTAATCCCTATTGTATAATCCGGAGTCCGACAGAGTTGAAATGGTTGATTGAGTGTTAGTAGGAACCTTAGGCAGCTTGATAGGAGCCTTTCCAACTGCTAAATTCATGTCAAGGGGCATAAGAGGTGGAGGAGGACCTGCTTGGTTCGGGCCTCTCAAAGGGTTGTCGGCAGCTGTGGGTGGCTGGGAACACCACCAGCCCTAGAGGTAATGCCGCTAGAGTTTAGGGGTATGGATGGGACTCAGACGAGAGGTTTGTAAGTATAGCGAGCCTTACTCTTGTCACAAGGCTGGTGAGGCTTCTGGAGATTGTGATCCGACTGAAAGGAGACCCACGGTGGGTTGATTGGGTGCGCAGGAGGCTCACGAGCCTTGGGGTTATACAATTGTGTGTGGGGGGGTGGAGGGAGGAGAAGGCTGTCGGCTGGTGCATGCCATCTCAACTGGGTTGGAGTTTTGGATAGTTGGTGGAGGGGCCAAGGCTGGGGTGGCTCATTGAGAAGAGAGAGGACAGAGTAGACTATGGATGTCGGTGGTCAGTAGTTAAATGGAGTCCTAGAGAGAGGCTATACGATGATTCGTGTCGGCTTGGTTCGATTTCTTGGGAGCCATTGTGAAGGTCTAACGATTTTATAATAACTTTTTGTTTGAAGCAGTCGTAGCTCTTACACCAATTTGACATAATGTGACTCAAGAAATAGGCACAATACAATCTCTCTCTCTCAACTATATGGTGACTCATAAATGAGCAAAATACAAGATATTTGTAGCATGAAAGTGTGTCCACTAGGGAAACACCCACAAAGAGTAAAACGACACTAAAGGTCAAAAGTAACTTCTAGAATCAACCCTTTATATATAGGGTTTACATCACTAGAAATGCATAAAATTCAAAAATACCCATAAGCAATCTAAAATACCAAAGTTGACAAAACAACTCATAATAGAGACTAAGTCAAAATTTCCCATTAGAGCTTAGGGCCAATCCAATCAGAAGAAACACTAGAATTTTTTGAGACAGGAAGCTACAAAAGGAAGCTGTTGGTAAAAGATAAATTCTCGGCGTCAAGTTGGTATTTCTTCTCTCCGCTGTTTAAATAAATCCCTCTTTGTAATTTGTACTCTTGTGTTTCTCTTCAGCCTTTATTAGAGTTTGTTTCAATTTTATATGGTACATGGGTCCCTCTGGTATGCAGTACGGAAAGAGATACGGGGTACGTTGCCTGTATGCGGTACGTTAGGGGTAGGCTTAATTGTTTCACCAGAAATGATTATAATGATAAAAAACACAAACAAGAGTTTGATAAGAATGTATGTAGTGTATAATCGCTACATTCTACAATATATTAATAAGATATACAAACCGTTCTTGTATTATATTAGTTGAGAAGTCATTTTTCTTCTCATTTATTTGTTATTGAAGTCAAAACGATCCATTATTATCAATAATAGCTGAAATTATCATTGTGAAAATATGAAACGCCACATTTAGAGATTCAGATTGTGAACCCACCATGTTTCGAATCGTACGACCTCAGATCGCAATTGGCGCAATTGGCAGCGGGGTATAGTGATCCCAGTAACTATGCAGTGTTCCATTTTTTCTCCCAGGGGACAGCTTGTTTCTTTAGCATTGTACCTTTTTTTTTCTTTTTTTCCTTTAGTGAAATCCTTTTGTTTCCAATACAAAATTGAGAAAAACTTATTGTCATATGAAGGAGCATAAATATAATGCAACCTATGAAGTAAATCCCAATTTAATGCAGTGGTTAAATATACAATATTGGGACTTGTATTGAGATGGGCAGATATAAAATATTTATGCTAGTCTTTTTTACAGGATTGACTTTCTGGTGGCAATTGGTTTTATAAGTTGAGACTCAGTATAACTCTCCATCACATTATAGGTCTATACTATGGAACATGTTCATTTTCTCCTCAGTAATGGTTCAAAGAGAGAAGGTGGACTGCATTCTTTTCTGCCTTTTTTGTATAGTTTTTATTAAATCCGACCTTTGGATCCAGAGATCATTTTTTCATTTATGTTCAGGGAACGATGTGAACAATGAAGTATTCCACGACAATGAAATCTTTATGGAAAACTACAAGGAAATGAACAAGAGCTTGAAGATCTATATATTTATCCTCATCGGCATGACGACCCATTTGCTAATGCACTCTTACCGGTAGATTTTGAACCGGGAGGTAACTACGCCAGCGAAAGTTATTTTAAGAAGGCTCTTTTCAATAGCCATTTCGTCACAAACGATCCATCCCAAGCAGATCTCTTCTATTTACCTTTCTCAATCGCAAGGCTTAGGCACGACCCAAGAGTTGGGATTGAGGGTACTCAAGATTTTATTAGACATTACGTTTTAAACGTTAGTCAGAATTACCCTTATTGGAATCGGAGTGATGGGGCCAACCATTTCTACGTTGCGTGCGCAATAAAAAAAGTGGATGAAGTGAAATTCAATGCCTTTCAAGTTGTTTGCTCTTCAAGCTATTTTGTGTCGGCATATGTTCCCCCAAGTGTTCCTGTTTCAGAAAGGTGAGATCTAACGTTTATCGGGTACCTATTTTTTTTTTGCATACGTGGCACTTAGTATGTTCCTTTTAATTAGTGGTGCCCGAGTGATAATGCTGATATTAGAGATACCCTCTATTTTCATGATGTTTCTCGTTGCGAATTTGAGAAAATCTTCACTTGCGAAATATCAGAATTGATGGATCTTTTTTTCTCAGTTACCCTGATGTGATAATGTTGATATTTGAGATACCCTCTGTTTTTATGATGTTTTTCATTGTGAAATTGCATAATTGAGAAAATTTTCAGTTGCGAAATTTCAAATAATGGATCTCTTTTGATAGATCTCGTCGAGAGTTTTCCAAATAGGTAAATTTCATTTCAACGGGTTTATATTTTAAGAGATACCTCAAAATGTTTGCATACAGAAAGACGAAATAAGAAATAATTGACAAATCTGTCTGAATTCTATCCCCGCCAAACATTTGGACTTCTCAACAAGATTTTTCCTATTTGGCCTCACTAACCTCAAACTTTAATGGGGTGTTTTCACTAGACGTGGCCTCACCAACCCACCAACCCACAATCCATTAATTTTTGCTAGATCTTCATCATGCTTAACCACCTATAATATGGCCTATCTCGAATATGAGTGTTACCACAGGGTCTATGTCATATAAATTGCCTCGATAATAATTAGACTTACCCTCTTGTGCGGGTGGGTTGGGGGTAAGTCTAATTATTGTGATCACATGGGGATATGTGAAGTAAGTTGCCTTAATAATAATAAGGGTCTAAGTCTAATTATTATGGGTCCATTTGATACACCCTATTTGCCATGGCAAATGCAAAATTACCACCCTTTTGCCATCTTTTTGGGTGTTTGATAACAAAAATTCAGCTTGGAACTTTTAGTCACGTGACCCCTTTTTGCTCACCTCCTAGGCAGAGAAAAAAATTTCGGGGAAATTATCACTTTTGGCAAAATAACTATAGCTGATTTTAGAGATGGGAGGTAGCAGGCTATTATTTCCCAAAAGGAGATTTCTGGGTTACCAATACCACATCTTCTTCATCCTTGCGCCAAGAAGGAACTTTCCTCCATAGATGCGATTTTCTATAGGTAGGCACATTGTACTCAAGTCTTCATTTTTTTCAAATTTGTTTGTGTTTGATCTCATTTAAGTTCTGTTTATGTTTTGATTCCTCTCCCTCCACCCCCACCCACCCACCCACAAAAAAAAAAAAAAAATTCTTGAACCATTCATAAAGCTTTGAACCCATATTTTATTTTGGACTTAAAATCGGAACTAGAGTTCGTGTTTACATTATTAAGTATTTATAATCCGGTTGGATTAGACAATTGAAGGAGAAGAACTGTGATTTTGAAGAGGGTTTTGTTTCAATCAGGTTGAGTAGAGAACTAGATTGCTAATGGGAGAGAATTCTGTTTTTTATTTTGTGTTTTGAAAAAGAAAAACAATTGTTCTCCAGACTGAAAATTTCAAAAACCACTACAGTGGTCAAATAACCATGGCAAAATTTTCCTTTACCATTTCTAAATTTGGCTATCAAACAACAAAAGTTGGAAAATATAGGGGTTTTAGGTAGAAAAACAGGCCTATCAAACACAAATAGGTGGCAAAGACCGGATTTTCCAGCTGGAAAATAAATCCTATCAAATACCCAATGACATTTTGCAAGACAAATTTTGCCACCCAAAACATTTTCCATCTTTTTTATCAAACGGACCATAAGTCTATTATAGAAACAACTGGTATCTCTAATATCAGCATTATTGTAGGGGACTAACTCTTGTATTATAGCAGCTTCATGTCTAGATAATTGATGAACAAGCTATGACACTTAAAAGCATTTACAGTAGATACTTATCATTTCCACATAAGCAATCTAAATCCTTTCCCATTTCCCATTCTCATGTTCATGTGCAGTGGCGGATCCAGGATTTTTGGTTAAGGGGGGGCGAAAGTTTCGAGTGGTGCAGGGGGTTCGGGGATTTGTTTTTGGATTATTACGAGTTTTATACAAGGACTGATGCTTTTCTTTTTTCAGTTAGAAATTCCTTTAAAAATTATACTTATTGCCTCCTTGCTTTTGTGTAAATTAATAAAATACCCTAGATTTATTATAATGTTTAATGCACCAGTAACGCTAAATTACATACAATCTAAAGACTTTCAAATGATGTCAGGAAAAAGCTAGCCTTCTTTGCCGGAGCAATAAACACCGAGATATGGGCCCACTTAGGCCGCCTCAAAACACCTTACGCCGACGAGCTTCGCGGGAGCAAATTCTGCCTCCACGTAAAGGGCTTCGAAGTAAACACGGCCCGCATTGTGGATGCGCTATATTACGGCTGCGTCCCCGTAATAATTGCAATTCACTATGATCTTCCATTCAATGACATACTAAACTGGAGGAGCTTTTTAGTTATTGTTGCCACTTAAATTATCCCTTTGCTGAAGAAAATTCTTAAAGGTACAAGTTTTGATGAATATAAAGTGTTGCATGAAAATGTGTTGAAGGTGAGAAAACATTTCCAGTGGCATGTTTTCCCTGTTGATATCGATGATTTTTACATTGTTATGTACGAATTATGGCTTCGGCAAAGTTCTGTGATGATTCCAATAGATATTTAGGAACTATCACCCGAATAATCTGTTGGTTCTTCACTTTATAATTGATTATTCATCCGTTTCATTATTTATTTAATTGGTTGTATTGTGATTATTTTTGTAGATATTTTTAAGTAGCTATTCCCTAATGGTTGAAATTAGATTTTTGTGTTATCATAATTGTCTTTTTACACTTTGGTACCTCTTTTGGTACATTTTTCATTGTTGAGTGTAAAATTTAGGACTCGTGTGTGGCGATTTGATGGATTCCGAGTAGATAATTAGGTAAAAATTCACTCCGAATAATCCGTTTTTAGGATTGATTATACATCTTTCTCATTATCTACTTGTAGGGGTATGTTTTAATCAGGTTTCTCGTTAATGGTAGAAATTAGACATTGGTATCATTTTTTTAGGCTTTGATACCTCGTTTGGTACATTTTTCATTGTTGAGTGTAATTTTGGAATTCTGTTCAACAATTGGAGTGATTCATTTTTTTTATATATTTTTTACTTGGGTATTTCGCTAATGGTCGAAGTTAGGACTTTGGTACTATCGAGAGTTTTTTTTACGCTTTGGTACATTTTCATTGTTGATTGTGAAATTTGGGATACCATTTGGCGATTTGATGGGTTCCTACTAGATAATTAGGTAAAATTATCACCGGAATAATCTGCGGGCTCCCGGTTCATTTTAAAGACTGATTATTTATTCGGTTGATTGTTTATTTATATTTTTGGGCTTTTTTTTTTACTCAGGTATCTCGCTAATGGTTGAATATAGGGTTTTTTACTATCATCCTTATTTTCTGAGACTTCGATACCTCCTTGGTGCTTTGACCATTGTTGAATGTAATATTTGCGTCACTAAAAGTGACATTTTAGCGACGAAAAAATATACTAAAGGCTAAAAAACAATTTTGGTAGTACCAAAGTATATTTCGACTATTAACGAAATACCCAAGTCAAAATCACCCATTATTTTTGGGCTATTAGTTGTTGGTCCTGTACTTTAAAAAGCTAATGTATAGTCCAAGACATTTGCATTTTTAGGACGTGGCCTGATGTAAATGGCTTTGAAGTAAACTTGATCTGCATTGGAGACGTGCTATATTATGTTTTTGTCCCCGTAATAATTGCAAATCATTATGATCTCCCATTCAATGACATTTAAACCGGAAAATTTTCGATTATTATCGCCACTTTAGATATTCCTTTACTAAGAAAATCTTAAAGCGCTCGTTTGGTTCGAGATTTGGAAAGGGAATTTAGAATTCCTGGAATTTAGAATTACAATGTTTGGTTGGAGATTTAAGGAGGAACTTAGAATTTCTAGAATTTACAATTCCCACAAAATTGGATTCTCATTTTCCCTTTAAAATGGAAGTAATCATATATTACCGGACATATTACCTTACTTTTGTGGTGAGATAAAAATATCATCTCACATAAATTCATACGTACACTCTCTCTCACACACATACACACTCTCTCTCACACACACATATACATACACACACTCCTTCTCTTTCACTCACACACATGATCTCTATCTCTCTCACA